>BRYF01000022.1:6127500-6132500 GCA_030159135.1 Actinidia polygama | reverse complement strand
GAGGGACAAAACCTCTGCTTGCCTAACAAACAAGATACTGTAGCGATAACTTTTGTGCAAGGGTAAATTTTCAAAGAAAGTCCTCTCCATTCTCAATAGATAGAATTTGAATGCTAGGGTTATTTAAATTTGGTTAACTAGAGATGCTCTAGGTGGGCAGGAAACAAGTGTCAACCCTGCTTATTTGAATCTTGAATTTGAGGAAGGATTTGTAACGAGAAAAAAAGTGAAAAAGATATTAGAAAATTTGGGTATGTTCGAGAAACTATGGTACACATATTATATGGTACAACAAGTGAAAAAGATATTAGAAAATTTGGGTATGTTTGAGAACCTATGGTACACATTATATGGTATGACAAGATATTAAACAATCAACTGGATGATGTAATAGTTGAATTAGTTATGCTTAACGTTACATTTATGTTTTTAATTGACTAAACTTGACCCCTGAAAAAAAAACGATTGAAAATTTCGGGTTATGATTGGCCTAATAAAATTACTTGGCTGGTTAGGTTTTAAAAAAGAGAGAAAAAGATGATTTTTTACATTCCTCTTGATTTTTCCATTTTCGGATCGAGGCAGACTGATCAAACCAAGTTTCTTTAAAAATCGAACCTATTTTAATCTTCGCTGTCTATATTATTTGATGTGAACCATTAATCTATAATGTGTATTATAGTTTAGCCCTAACAGTAGTCATTACCTATTAGATCATCTCCGACTCGTCTACAAAGTGGAGGCTCAAAATATTATTTTAAATTCAAAAAAATTGTTTAAAGAATTTTACTATTCACATCAATTCCAACCCAAATCTCTATTTTTTTAAAAAAAAATGTTTAGAGAGCTTTACCATTTTTTTGTTGGTTTGTATTGACGTTTATTATGGTTGTATCGTACAAGGGGTATACCCTTTTTTTCTTGTATCCAGCGTGTTCCTATATGGGGCACGCCCTTGTTCTTTCCCTGTATAGCCATATTGTATATGTATGTGGTTATGTGGTTTTGCCCAGATTTGGTGCGCACAGGGGTGTATGGTTTTGTTACTTTAAGCCTGGATGGTTTGTGTGTGAGGTGTGATACTAGAAATGAAAAAGAGTAAATTGAAGATAGTCACTTGTTGTGGTGTATCAACGGTTGACGGTGGTTGACGGTGGCTCTTGGTACTTGGGCCGAACTAAGGTTCAAGTTATTCTATGTTCATTCATGTTATCATATTCTATTATCTAATATATACACATACAAAATCCTTTACTGTCACCGCAAACAAAGGCAAAAGAGGAGGAATAACTTGAACCTTATGTCACAGCTGTATTTCATAACATGATCCATTGCTCTGTTATAGATTCACCGAGTGTCAAACTTAGAACAATAACACCAACCATGACAGCGGGAGCCATTCTTCGGTTGTCGGGCTTGAGGTTAAAAGGATAAAAGACCTCTGGCTCCTTGAACGCGTCCAAACCTAACTTGTAAGCATGACGGGTACCTCCGCATCCCTTATGGCGTTTGCATGCTCAGCCGAGCAAGATGCAACATAGGAACAATGAGAAAATGCCGTTAGAGTTGTCCCACGATGGATCTCTAACAGTCACGTTAGATGACCGGAGAAAATGTGTTTAGAGAGAGAGTTTTAAGGCTTAAGAGCATAAGAAATTGCATACATTTGAAAAAATAAGGTTTGACCATATATAGCATAGTTGTGGATCGTGGGCGCGTGATGGCCGACGGCTTGCCCGCCAAGGCCAACTTACCTATCTTCCTGTGCATATTTATTAAAATGATATAAATTTTTCTTTTGCGAAAACGTAATAATACTGAAAATAATAAAGTGTCACGTCCATACTGTATACAGAGCTGTGCCTAAGTTCAACTATTTACACACATCTCATGGCCAAATTAAATTATACATGTCATGATTGTATATTACTACATAACATAAGGCTCATAGGCCACAAAACTAAATTCACATGACGTCTTCTTCTTTGGCTCTTCGGATTGACTACCTGAAATTGTTTTTTTAAAAATATAAGCTAAAGCTTAGTGAATAACAATAGATATATGAACGTAAAATGCCATGCATCAATTTCATATCATACATATATCATACGTGTGAAACAAGTGAACATAACTTTCCTGAAACATTCATTCATAAACTTGATCTTTCATAAACATGGCATCACTTGTTTCCATAAACATACTTAACATATCATGAAAACATAACAGCTCGGATAATTTATTTCACGGCCCTCATCTACCTTGTAGATGATTTATTTCACGGCCCTCATCTACCTTCTACATCTACCTTCTAGGACCATTAAGTTAGATTAAGGTCCCACCACAAGAAGACCCCGAGTGTCATTATGCATATACATTTTAACATATTTTAATTGTCATATAAACCAACATCCATGGGGTTTTCATTCGTAACGTAATATTATAACATACATTTTTAAAGACATGACATTTTATTGAGAACATAACTTTAATGCGTTGAAAGCATGGAAAACAATTGAATATACTATATCATGTGTTGAAAAATCATTTTGAAAATATATATGTTTTGTCCATGGCATCGTGTTACTTACCTTGGTTTCCTTGGCTAGGTGCTAGATTTGGTGTTCCGACATTCAAAAGAATACAAGGCACAATGTGTCCATACTATGCTCCATAAGATATAAAAAAGACTTCTCTAGGCCTAGACCTCGTAATAATGAACCTAGAGTTTTTCTATAGGTAGGCTAAGGGACGCAACGTACTTTGGATAACTAAAATGGTTTAAATTGAAAAGGATCAAAACTGTTTAAAATTGGTCTTGGCGTTCAAACGAGGCGTTGGCAGGAGTTTGATTGATCAGTGGCCATGCAAGGGAGAAATTGGCCTAGGCTTTCGAATGGGGCGTTGGCAGGACTTTGATTGATCAGTGGTCATGCAAGGAAGAAATTGGCCTAGGCATTCGAACGGCTTCGAACGGGGCGTTCGAATGTTCTGCGATTTCTTAAGTTCGAATTTTTGTCTTCCTCATCTCATTTTTCAACTCCAATCAAAATCAAACTTTATCAAAGTTTCTATGGTTCAAATACACACTAAAAAGAACAACATGACTCAAAGTGGAGAGAAATTAAACAAGAAAAAAAGAGGGATCTAAGATTTAAGTTCAAACCCTAATAATTTTTATAAATTTGGGGGTTTTCCAAATTCCACACCCAAATCCTTAACAATTGAGCTTCAAGCTCCAAAAATCAAAGAAATTAGGACTTAAGGTCCTCAAAACTCAACTTTCAAACCCTCTTAGGCACATTAAAACTAAAGCCTCAAAATTCTAAATCTATACATACACACACACACACATATATATATACATGTAAGGCTAGGTTCTTACCCTCATTTGAGCTTAATAGAGTCCTCCAATGGCTTTTTCTTGGCTTGGATTGAGCTATCCATGTTCTCCCTTCCTCTTCTTTTCCCTTCTTCTTCTTCTCTCTCTCTCTCTCTCCATCTTTCTACGAAATGTTGGTGTGTGGTGTGGAAGTGAAAGTGTATAGTGTATATGGGTATGTGAGGTAACACATGGAAATGATCCTATATGCCCTCCTCCCAAGCTTTTAGTTTACTCATTGTCCTATACTATTACTGTGAGAATAAAACTCTATTAACACTGTCAAAATTCTCATGGTGAAAAATCACTACAGGGCATGATATCAAGAAAAAAGCTCCACCCAAAATCAAGTTGTACACGCTTAGATCAATCGCTGAGAGAATTAGCCCAATGAAGTGGAAGAAACACCAGAACCAACTGCAATAAACAGAGTAACCCCAAGAGAAACTAGACAGAAACCAAAGTCAGACTCCATTCACAAGGTCAACAAAAGAACAATCGAAAAGAGGGACAAAAACCATGAGTCGGATGCAAGACAGACAAAAACAAACATTCAGATCCAACCTGCAAGCAAAGGTGAAACCTCTTCCATGAGGTAAAACTTCAAGATGCTCACATCAAAGTACTGAAACAGACTCCATTTTGGCTATTGCTTAATGCGTTGAGGAACAAGAAACTCGACAATGCTCAATGTCAGAAGTTTGATGATATTATTCTGAAAATAATAGATTTATACAAAACTGGTCTAGAACATTCAAGATAAGTACCAAATATCTCCAGCTGGGAAAAAGTGACCTCATACTAAAATTTGGTATCTACTGTGGAACTCAACCAATGAATGAATTGCACAAAAAAAAGGTAAATGTTCAAAAGAACATACAAGAGTGCAAAAACCATCAGAAGAGTGATAGATAAGTTGTTAGAGAGCAAAAAGCAAGAGGATGTGAATGACATTGTTCGCTTGATATGCATGTTCATCTGTGTTACACTTTTCTTCTCAACATCGGGGACAACACTCAGTTGGGGATACATTCATTACATCGAAGATCTTCGCAAAATAAAGCAATATGACAAGTTGTAAGCTATAAGAAATGCCTTGATTACTTCAATGCACAAACACCACAGCTACCCCAAAGATGTCAAAGGATGTGTGATGGCATTCAAATATCTGTAACTGTAACGAAACTCACAATATTCAATTATCTATCAATTGATTATACTTATTCAAGTACTGGTTATGCAAGCATACTGAGATTATCAAACCAGAAATATTCAAGTCCCAAGACTCAATTGGAACATTTCACTTTTGCTGACAGCGGTAAAGGGAATCAAACTCAAACGCCTTCAATTTCAAAATGTAACCCCCCAAGAACTCTATCTCAACTTTGACTTTACAAAATATTCAAGAATTTGAAATTTTACGCTGACAAATTACACAGGTCAACGGTGCTGAGCTCAAAGAAACAACAAAGGAGAAAAGGATATAACAAATGGATATACCAGATCATCTTGGAGGAGATAGTGATGAAGACAGTGAACAAACAGACCAAGCACAGGTAACATGTAATGTTTAGTGATTTATTGGTGGGCCAAGCCCATTACTAGTTATGTTGGGCCCATG
>BRYF01000022.1:6112500-6117500 GCA_030159135.1 Actinidia polygama | reverse complement strand
AATACATATTTTGATTAAAAAAAACTATCAGTCTATTATTTGCAATCAATTGCCCATGACAATTAATACTCATACGTTATTATTTTATAGGGACAAGATGAACTGTTATCACATTCACGAGGACCAAATCGGCAATCTTTCACCTTTCTCAATGTCCCTCATAGAATACCAGCGATCAGTATTGCCAATTGTTCCTCAAGCGCAGGTAAGTACAAAAATATTTCTCACTTTCACAAACGCAAATAATTGGTAAAATTCACTTACATACGCATACATTAAAATTTGCTACCAACATCAGTCTAATACGTAAATTTTCTTTATTAGGAGGAAGATAATGAAGATCACATTGAGCCACATTGTGCACAATTCCACAATGATATCCGTCAAAGCACTCAACGAGAAGAACAAGAGGCGGAGGGCTTCACTGGAAAGGATGAGTCAGATCAACTGCAAAATCAATCACCACCTGCCTCGAGGAATTTAGATCAATACGAGAACTTCATATTCAAAACTCTTTTAGGTGATGCATCTACCCTAGCACCAAACTCATTTGGCACTGATTATCGACATCCATCCGAATCAAATACAACTGACATTGTCGACAATAGTGCCACAGAAGAACTCAGTCCAACTCAATGGGATGGTTCTGCACTAGAACCAAGCACATTTGCAACTGATCTTGAACATCCAACACTGTCAGAATCAACAAAAGCTTGGACAAACATGAGGACCCCTACTTGCATAACTTGTCTGAAAAGAAAGCAACAAGGCAACTGCTCAACTAGAAACACAAGAGTTACAAATGGAAGATTCAAATGAAAACCCAGTCTCCATAATGCAAGAAGTTGAGAATATACTGGCACTGGTGCAACAACTACTCAGAGAAACAACTACAGCTCCAAAATCAAGTTGCCAATCAGAAAAGCAACAACTTGAGAATACACTTGCACTATAGTGCAACAACTACTCAGAGAACAACTAAGGCTTGAAAATCAAGTTGCCAATCAGAAAAGCATGTACTCTCGGTACAAAAACATGGTGCAAACAAAGGATTCTCAAATCCAACAGATGACAGAGAAAAATCATGTACTCTCGGTACAAACTCTTGAGTTTGGAGGTTTTGCCTTGTACAGTTGAAGAGTTGCTTGATCTTCCTTGTGTTTTTGCATGATTGCGTGAATTATCTGTTCTTCTCCTCCCTGGCCTTTTGTGTTCCTTCATGGACTTCTTTCTCTTCTAATGCCATCTCGATCAAAGACAACACGATCAAAGGTATGACTACCCCAAAGTCAAAAAGAAAGAGAACAAGAGGAAGAAAGAGCTGATTGATGTGGAAAACATCCAACTGAATGAACAGCAAGAACCTAAGGAGCGGAAACCATTCGACACGGCACATTGCATTTACAAACTGATGCCAAGAGAATCAAGAGTTAAGTTGGCAACCCCATTGGAGACAAAAAACAGCAAGGTAAATCCAATAATTAACAACAATAGTAAACACAAAAACTTTATATTGTTTATTATTTTAATTTCTCTCTGTATATTATATTGTTTCAGCCCTTGCATATGGGCTGGAGATGAGCTTGAGTACTGTGTTTACAACGATGATGTCAGCAACCTCATCTTAACGGCCGTAACACAGACAATCGATTCATTTGCACAAATATTGATTGATAAACAAAATCATGAGCCAATACTCTCTATCGGATCACAACATGGAACTTCTTTCATATTTACCAACCTTTGAAGACAAATGTATTACAAATGATAGCAAATCAAAAATGCTCTCATCTTATGTTTTAATTTTTATTTGTTCTTTGGGGAAAACAGAAAATGATCGTTGATAAAGAAGACTCGTAGAGAAAGATTGTTGGACTATATGATACCAAAGGCCATGCAATCAAGGTTTATTCGCACTTGACAAAGATAAAGGGAAATGGAAGTTACACAATTCCTTGTGGGACAGGAAGAGAGAGACAGTGTGCTGCAACAATAACATTGGTGAGAAAATTGTCGCTATCTTTAGTCAAAATTCACTCTCTTTATTAACCAAATTTTTTTAAAAAAAATCATCACAGAGAAAATACATCCAGCAATACATCAAGGACCACTGCCAACATTTGATGATTATCCCGATTGAGTAGAAAGTTAAAATCATTCCAACAACTACACAACAACCCCATACATTCTTCAATGTTATATCATCCACGAGGAAATGAAATCTGAATTAGCAATTGAGGAGTGTCAGGAATTCAGAGCGCACATACTCCACAGCTTTCTAAGCCACATCACGAACTCATAGATCTTTGAATCACAAGAAGAGGAAAATCAGGTTGATCCACAACCTCATGAAGCCGGTGTTAGGGATTTATACTAAAAAACATGCTTTGTGTTTACATTGCATTCATTATTTATTTAATGTTTGTGCATATGTGTTTCTTGTTCTATAAAGTAATGATTTGGTGTGTAGAGTACGACTTGCACACGGAAGATCATATCAATGGTTCTTATGAAATATAAGCTTATCGTTCATCATCTTAGATGAAAATGGACACACCATTACTAGGACTGTAGTGCAAGATTTTAATAAGTCTGTCTTGACTATGGGGAACGGTGTATCATGACTATCATATAAAATAATTAATATCTCATGTTTATCATGACTACTTATACTCTTAATCTTGATATAATAAATAGACACATGAATTTAATATTTATTGTTTTGATTCGCAAAAAAGATTTTTTTTTATGGGTCAATAAACTCAGTGAGTTGGGCAGTAACATTAAGTGTATGGTGAATTATTGATGGAATCCATGACTCGGTGTAGGGATTGATGATATCCCTTTAAGGAAGCTTATAAATTTTGATTATGTTAAATCCTGCAGGTGGATTATGAATCTGACATATCAAACAAGTAAAGCAGAAGGTCTCAATGAATTAAATAAGTCTATTAAATTTAATTGTCTGTATTTTAATTTAATAGATGGGGTATCTGTTATCTTAACGTTCGGTGATAAATAAGTATTTAATAAAAATGAGCTCGAATTAAAATTATGGTATGACAAGTAGTGCAATTATAATTATTTGGTGGCTTTAATTATAATTTACATAAATAAGGATTAATCCTTGATTGATTTGTTGTTTGGGTAGGAAGTCTTATCATATTTATTCTTTGGTGGACCCTGTTGTAGCCTTTATATACACGCACTCTATTAGCAGATAGGGTTAATAATATATTCTAAGATTCATGTTTTGGTGAAGAAAATAGAACCCTAGCAGCCACAGGCTCACTCTCTCTGGCGTAAGGCACGTGAGAAATAGATCAGCAGATTGGAAGTTGTGATCAAGTTTTTGATTCATGTTGTTGTTCGGAATCAACGAGGACATGATTCTAATAATGTAGATTAGTCTCCGGTATATCAGAATAGAATTTTTGGTATTATGTGTATGCGGTATCTGTCGGATCTTGAGTAATTTCGTAGTACCCAACAACCGGTACATCCAACCAAGATCAGGCCCAACCACAATCCCACGAAGACAACACATCACATCAAAATCTTATTCTTTTGTTTTAGCTAAAAACAATTTTACTGATGTAAAACTCTTAAATAGCATATATAGTTAGAATCATGTGTCACATATTCAATCAAACTAGATATTCATTTCTTCTTAATCGTACGGATTTCATGCTACATTTGATATCTTTAGTGTATGTACCGTTTTATTAGTTTACAAAAACGAGCAAAAAATTCACCATTGACGTCATGTTTTTTCGTCCCTATTATGCTATGGGAAAATTTACATAGCATGGACAAGGACATGCGCATACTCATCTCTACAGATAAAACAACTTAAATTTTACATAGTCAAAAAAAATAAAAACCTAGTCTACAACTAATTATCAAAACTCAAATACATCCCAATAACTAAACTCAATTACTCTATAAATATTCTCTCACTCCACTTGAGAAATAACCATTAAATCCAAACCAATCAACTCTAAAACATCATAGAACAACAGAACTTTATTAACAAGCCCTTGTGAAAATATACACAGCCATAAAAAACAACTCTATATCCAAAAAACTAAGAACCCTGATAAACCAATCACAAAACTCAAACACTATGTAATCATTCTCTAGATTGACTTGGGAACCAACCTTTAAACACTAACCAAAACAATGATCATTGTAGCACATGCGCAACTATATTCAAGATCCACTGTAAAATTTTGCAGAAACAAAAAAACCAACTTTGCGTTTGACTAATACTTAAAATTGAATTATACATTCCAACCACAAACTCACATACTCTGTAACAAGATTTTCTAAACCATTAAATGTCAATCATAAACACCAGATATCATATCACAAGGACAAAATCCAAATCTCAATACATCACTAATACATCCATAACATGCATACCACAGATCCGCAAAACTAGAAAATCAAAGCTCATTATGACACTAATATCCAATTATCAACAATGGCCAATCCTCGAAAAAGTAAAATCAGAAATCAATCAGTTTAAAAAAGAGAAAACTACATCAAAGAAATCATAACAAAACTTTAACAAATCACTCTTTGGAACTTTTTCTGTTGTGATTCCCAATCTTTCCACACCTACCACACTTAATTTGCCTGATCTTCTCACCCACCCCGGATGAAATTCTCTTTGTCTTGGGCCTACCTTGCGGTCTCTCTGACGACAAAGATAGAATACTATCAGCAGTTGAAACTATTTCAGTTTTCCACAAAGTAGGCACGGGAGATATTGCTTTCGAATATGTCTCAACGAAAGACTCAACTTGGCAATAGCGATCAATATACTTATTCAAATCGTTACCACTCTTCTGTAAAACACAAATAGCATGTGCACAAGGGAAGTCATTAAACTGTCATTGGCGCAAGAACATGTAAGCTGACCAATATCAACTGACACCGATGGATTACAATGAACTTCAGAAATATTAATAGGCGAAGGAATTATCGACCAACTT
>BRYF01000022.1:6102500-6105000 GCA_030159135.1 Actinidia polygama | reverse complement strand
ATAAACTCAATTGTGGCGATCAAATTAATTTGGCGAGCTTGATTAATAGGCGCCCTTTAGGCGAGCTCCAATTGCCTCAACTTAGGCAAACATTAAACCATATCATGGTGATATAAATAATCAAGCGAGTTTACTTTTGGCAATCAAAATGCGTTGGCGAATATTTTGCAAATTTCTTGATAACAAGCAAATAGTCAATCTTGATATTGGTGATGATGACAAAAATTTGTTTAATTTGTTTATATGGAAAAACTAGCGACATAACCCATTCTAGCAATGTAAAAAGGTTGAATTGGAGATACGTGATTTTATTATTGAAATAACCATTATATGGAGATTGACGAACATAATAAAGGTTTTGGTGATCAAAACAATGAAGACATGGAGATTTGGCGAAATAAAGACTTCGGCAACCTCTAGTTGCTTGGGTGAATCTCAGCATAAGGCGACCAGAAGAACAACTGGTAATTTTTTCTTCAAGTGCTCGACTTTCTAGAGATGAAGTAGTGCCTTTCTGTTCATGTCTTCTAGCTAGTAAGTTCGTGGTCTGGATACCTTGATAACTTTATAAGGACCTTCCTAGGTAGGGCCAAACTTTCCGGCGTTGAGCTCCTTTGTAGACAGAGTGACTTTCCTCAGAACCAAGTCACTAGGCAAGAAAGCCTTATGCTTGACCCTCTTGTTGTAGTACTTGGCAACCTGCTATTTGTAATCAGTTTGGTGTATCTCAGCTGTAACACCCCGCATCCGTAAATCCCATTAATTACGTATATTATGACGTGTATAATAATTAAAGGGAGTAATATAGGTTTAAGGGTCTAAATGAACCCATTTAGGTTAGCCAATATTCAAAAATACTAAACTTATAAATTCTGCCCAGGATCCTTCTTAGCGTTCGAACGCCAGGATGAGCGTTCGAACGGTCGAGTATTTTGCCTAGGCGTTCGAACGCCCATTGACAGCACATTGGGAGCGTTCGAACGGTAAGGCCAAAAACCCAAATTTCAAGTCTCGCATGTTTCGAACTGTAAGCAAGAGGGTTCGAACGCCCGAGCCCAGAATCCTTCTTAGCGTTCGAACGCCAAAAAGGAGCGTTCGAACGCCCACAGTGAAAACGGGGAAATGAAAAAGGGAACACGAACTTAAAATGGGGAAAACCACATGGGATCATTTCCCAACACATCCTTTACAACCACACATATATACACTTACTTCTTTACTTCCTTCACTTCCAATACACACACACACGTATACGGAGAGAGAGAGAGAGAAAAGAGAAGAAAGAAGAGGAAGAAAAGAGAGAGATTGGAGCTTGAGGGAGGAGCTCAACTCAAGCTAGGAAGCCATTTTTGTAAGCTCAAGGAAGCATTGAGAAAGGTATAAACACATAACCCATGCATTTGGGCATATATGTATACTTAGGTTTTTAGTTATTTTGAAACTAGATCTACTAAGTTAGGTTTCGAATTTAAGGCCCATTTTAAGGTATGATAGTGTCCTTGAGTGGTGTATTGTACCCTCAAAATATTGGAAAGATTCAAGTTAGCTAATAGTGAATTGGTAGAAAATTCAAGAACCAGTCACTGTTCATGTCACTGGACGCAGGGAGCGTTCGAACGCCCAAGAACAGCGTTCGAACGGCCAAGCGTTCGAACGGCCAAGCGTTCGAACGCCACTGGTAGAGCACTTTTGAGCGTTCGAACGCCAAGACCATTTTTAGGCAGAATTGGCCTTTTTCCTTAAGACTTAGTAAATTCAACCATAACATGTTAAACTCTTTAACTACCTTTTGAGAACTTAGGGTACATGTTTAAGATGGTTAGACCTAGAACGAAGGCAATTAAGTCAAGTCGAGGATTTTTATCAATTTGATTTGTAACACTAGCCTTATTGAACATAGTAATGACGTATTGTCCCTTATATATGTAGGAACGCCGAGCGTAAAACCTAACCAAGGAATCCCAGGTGAGTAACACGATGCTATGAACAAAATTATGTATTTTCAAAACGTCTTCAAAGTATATTATGTATGTACAACCGTTTTCCATGCTTTCAATGCATCAAATGTATTTGTAATGTAAATGCCATGTCTTGCAAAAGTATGCAATTGTTTATGCTATGTATGAAAACCCATGGATGTTCGGTTTATACGAAAACAAGTATGTTCAAATTATATGCATGTGACACTCGGGGTCCCCACTGACGGGACTTAAACCAAGTCAGCCAGTCCTAAAAGGTAGATGGGAGGACGTGAAATAAAGCCATCTACAAAAGAGATATCTGAGGCCTAAAGAGCCACCCGACCTATATGGTCATCATGTCATGCCGGGTTGTTACGTTTTTATGATATGCTATGTATGTTTATGAAAGCATGTGATGCCATGTTTATGAAAGTTAAATGTCCAAGAAATGTATACGATGCTCACATTGCTTACGCTATGCTATGTTATGTATGATATGAAAATGATCCATGGTATTTTACGTTCATGCATTCGTTGTT
>BRYF01000022.1:6092500-6097500 GCA_030159135.1 Actinidia polygama | reverse complement strand
GTGAGTAGAGGTGGCGATCCCAAATACTCTTTCGGTTGCTGGAAGGCCATCTCGAACTCATCTGTCCATTCAAAGGCTTTACTCTTCCTCAGAATTTTATATAGTGGCAAGCACTTGTCTGCTGACTTCGAGACAAATCTGTTAAGATCGGCTACTCACCTAGTCAACTGATATAGGTGGTTCATTGGATCTATCTTGCCTTCATACATTCCCAATTGAGACGGCAGTTTGAACCTAGATGAGACTCTGACCCTCATCACCCTCTCTGTGAATGAGGTTCTGTTTAATTTATCAAAGTATCCACAGTGACAAGAGCACTTACGCAGGTGTTGATAGCATTGGTTTGGGTGTCCAAATCTTTGAATTTTTGATCGATCGATCTACCACTAAGTTTGTGCCGTCGGGTATCCTGGTGAGGTGATCTTCCTTGCCTGTGACTATGCTCGCCAAATGTATCCTTAGTTTCGCTAAAAGATCGAGATGTAGAGCAAGGGCTTGTTGATCGGCGACGATGGCTCCTTGCCGAATGCCCTTGACTGCTTTTGGGTGATTTTGTGAATTATTATCACCCGATCGGGGAGAATAGCGAGATCGATTCGAGTCTTTAGGATCAATGCGGTGGTCAGAGCAGAGGATTGTTTGAAGGGAGGTATTGCACCAATTGTGCATTCAACTGATTTGTAATCTTGATATATTCGGCGATGTCGTGCATCTCACGGTGAATGCCTTCTAGATCTGAAGCTTGACTAGTACCAACCATTTTGAGATGCTCTGTTATCTAAGGGACTGTTGGCACTTTGTCTAGGGAATAGACGACTACATAGGTGCATAAGATTTAAACAATCGTTTCCACAAACAGCGCTAAACTATTGTTGTAAAAATCTGGTGTGAGAAACCAACAGTTAGAATTGTTCGGTTGCGACCTCAGAAACCTACTTAGAGAAACAAATGTCACCAGCCAAGGTGAGGCCGCTCAAAATCCCTCTGGCATGGAGATAAGATTGAGATGAATTTGCTAGACAAAGCACAATGTAAAATTATGTAGCAATAACTTAATGAATGAGTGAGATTGCAGAACATCGCCAAACTATTGTGGTAGAAATCTGGTATGAGCATCTAGTAGTTAGAATTGCTCGGTTGCGACCTTGGTAACCTACGTGGAGCAACAAATATCACCGGCTAAGGTGAGGCCGCTCAAAATTCCTCCGGCGTGGAGATGAGATCAACATGAACTTGCTAGACAAAGCACAATGTAAAATTATGTAGCAATAACTTAATGAGTGAGATTGCAATTAGTTCTTTCTGGCGAATGTTGAACGGCCTTTTATAGATAGAGATTTCATAAACGTGTGAGAAGATTGCGGCGTAATCATTGAGCAACCAAATAAGGAAGCCATGGTTGAGGATTGGGGCATAAATGGTGGTCTCATGTTCACCTCTGTCTATGGGTATTGGCGAAGTAAAATTGCCTAGTATGAGTTGGCAATTTGGGATGCTTGGAAGACGGGTGATATCTCCAACAAATACTCACCATCTTTTTCTCATAATTTATAAAAATAGGAGATATCCTAGGCTTAGGTGACTCCTTTTTAATTATCTCTTCCAATAATACACTTATTTTTTCTCTAACTCATTTAAATATATTTTATTTATTTTTCAATTTTATTTAATTTTATTTTTAAAATTTGATATGACATTATGAGAGGGGATGGACAAGAGACAAGAGATATAATTAGTATTTTAATTATAAGGGTTGTACAAGATGCTTTACATGTGGGGAATTACTGTAGCATCTCCTGTTTTTAGGGGCTGTAGTAGAGAGGCTATTGAAGGTTAATTTTTTGTGTTTGACACTCTAAATTCAAGTAAAAGTGGAGATAAGGGGTTGTTGGAGATGCTATGAGAGCATTTTCTCCATTTTAAGGGTTTTAATCTAAGGTCAACGCCTACATAACCCTGTTTGGCGCGACTTCCACTTCGAGGAAGTCCATCTCCAAGAAGTGAATCATAAGAAGACCTTGAAAAGTCATCTAGAATCGTATGAATGTTTGGTGAATGATTCTTCAATTTGCTATCAAGAAAAATCAATCCTTACAAATTTACAATTTTAGAAAAATTAATTAACTAAACATCTGTTCCTTAAAGATATTCTCAAGGAATAAAAATGTCTCTTCCAATTGATCAATGAATGTTTTTCCTAAAACCAATATTAGCAAACATGTGGCACATTTCTTTGAAATTGGTCCTCGCGTTTCAAAATAGAATTTCCACTTCTTGATACATCATCATGTTACAAGAGGAGGAATCCATGACGATAAACATTGCAAGAACGGTTCATAAATTCATGAAACTCAAATTCCCAAATTCAAACAGAGTTAGAGAATGAAAGGAAATTGAATTTTTTAAATGAAACCAAGATCCCAAATTCAAACAAAAAGTTAAGTTGTGTTCGAATTAAGGAATTGGTGAGTGAAAAAGAAAAGACAAAGAAAAGGAAAAAGTTACGTGCAACATGATCAACGGTTCGAAAAGTTGAATTCTATAATTTTTCTAGTTCTTTTCTTGTTTTTTCTCACTAAATCCTTAATTTGAATACATCCTTAGCGAGAGAGAAAGGAAATTGAAATTTTCAAACAGTCTCTGGATAAAGGAGATACAGAGATTGATTTAGAGGTTTATGGTTTTAAAGCATACCCCAAACAGTGAGGTAGGTGTATATTAAAAATTGAAGCTATAACAAAATATCTTCCTAAATATTAGGGAAGTTACAACAAATATTTTGAATTTAAAACATTAGTATGGAGTGTTTTAATGAATTAAACTTTTATCGAATCTTGAAGATTTGTTGGAGTGACCAGTTCCTTGAATTGAGGACTTTGAGTTGGTAAGTCTCACAACCTTCCAAGTTGACGGAGCAAGGACGTAATGTAAGCTTGTGTGATAACCTTTTGAACCGCGAAAATGAAAGGCCTCTGGTGAAGACATACGCCACTTGATCTTCAGTCTTAATGTAACAAACATCAAGCTCTTTGTGGACCACTTTTTCCTAAACATAGTAGGAATCAACCTCAAAGTACTTCATGTTGGAGTGAAAAATTGGATTTGAAGCTAGGGAAATGGAACTGATATTATCACACCAGATAAGTGGTGCAGAAAAAGTAACCTCTGAATCCCTAAACAAGAACCATAGCTATGAAATCTCAGTTGTCGTGTACACCAGTTGGCGATACTCAGCCTCTATGCCTGATCTAGAATTAGTGTGGTGTTTCATTGCACTCCAAGATAAATGCAATACCCTTCGGTGGAATGACGATCTAGGGCAATAATATAGACTATGATCATGGATGTGCTCTAAGTATTGTAATATTCGCTTGACTGCAGTCCAGTGAATTATAATAGGCATATGCATGCGCTGATAAACTTGATTCATAGTGTATAGGAAATACCAGGTCGGGTAATTCTGAGATATTGACGAGTCACCACACTTCTATACTTACTAGCATCAAGTAAATAGTCACCATCAAAGATACTCAATTTCTTACCAGTTTGGGCTGGAGTAGAGACATGTTGACATCAAGAAACTTAGTGTGACGAAGTAAATTCAATGGTGTATCGTGTTTAAGTGAGATACAAACCATCATCGCCATAGGTTGCTTCAATCCCAAGAAAGAAATTTAAGTGTCCCAAGTCCTTTATGGAAAAAAATTGACCAAGTTGTTGAACAAACTTAGCCACATAGGACACATCATCCTATGATTAGTATATCTTCAATATAAATGAGGAGGATAACAAGAAACTGGCCTTTCTTAAAAGTAAACAATGAATAATCTGATTTAGATTCTTCAAACTTGAGAGCCTCCGAATAATTTGAGAAATATTTAAACCAAGCCCGCGGTGCCTCTTTTAAACCATATAAAGACATATGAAGCTTGTACACAAAGTTAGGAAAATTTGAATCACTGAAACCTATAGACTGTCTCATATAAACATCTTTAGAAAGGAAGCCATGGAAGAAGGCATTTTGATCATCTAATTGACGAATCAGCCAACTATGGAGAACAACTAAAGCAATAACTATACAAATGGTGGAATGTTTGACTACATGGCTAAAAATCTCATTTTAGTCAATGCCTTCTTGTTGGTGAAATCCATTCACTACAAGTCATGCCTCGTATTTTTCAATTGACCCATTAGCCTATCTTTTTATTTTGAACACCCACTTATTTGGTAAAATTATGTGGACGAGGTGAAACTAAAGACCATGTCCCATTTGTTGCAAAGCATTAAATCCTGCTTGATATTTGTTGGAAGTGATGCAAATTCAATTGGTGTAATTATAGGGATGGGTTGTGATGGTCATCTTGAAGAGATGGAGAAGAAGGTGGTGAATGGTTTGAGGACTATAGGTTGGATGACATTTGGTGCTTTATTTTATGAAGGTAAGGTAACCATTTCTGATGAGGACATCAAGGGTAACGGTCCGATTCAAGTTACCATTGGTCCGATGACGAGAACTCGAGCTAAGAGATTCAAAGAAGAGCTAAATAATTTAGTCCGGAGAGTTCTATAACAACAAGAAAGTATGTTCACTACTGAGGGTGAACAAAGGCTGGTTTTACTACTCAAATTTGATCCGGTAGAGAACCAATCCGCCATACATGTGCAAGAGAGATTACAATCTGATGTGGGCGTGTTTTACTAGTAAAGAATCAAGTCAGGACGTTGTTTACAAAGTCCAAGAATTTCAAGATTCAAGAAAAGTTATGAAGATCAGATTAGGATTTGACTTCTTTGTATTTCTTTGATTAGGTTTTGATTAGGATTAGGATTAGATTGGAGATATTGTAACACCCCGCATCCGTAAATCCCATTAATTACGTATATTATGACGTATATAATAATTAGAAGGAGTAATATAAGTTTAAGGATCCCAAAGGGCCAATTTAGGTTAGCCAATATTCAAAAATCCTAAACTTATAAATTTTGCCCAGGATCCTTCT
>BRYF01000022.1:6072500-6075000 GCA_030159135.1 Actinidia polygama | reverse complement strand
TTAAAGCTAAATCTTTCGAATCTGAGACTCACGACATAGTCAAAGGATTTGAGTTATATGAAACCTCCATTGAGATTCTGGGAAATTCGATTGATTGGATCAATTTGGTTTTGAGTCGTTTTTCTTATAGAGTTTAAATCAGTTTTAATTGCTTTTATAGAGTTTAAATCAGTTTAAATCTATCAAACTCAAATACAAATTTTTTATTTTTATTTTTAAGAAGTATAAGTTAGGATTGAGTCAAAGTGTTTATGTTTTCTTGTGTTTATCTTGGCACTGCTCCTCGTGAGACAATACCCGAACTTTGAGATTAGAAGTTTCATTGTGAATATAGTCAATGGATACAATCCATTGTCACTCTTTCCACGAAAAAACGTCTTTCCCAACTCCAGATCCTTGACATAGAAACAATCAGAAAATAAAATAAAAAAATTATTATTGTTACGTGTAAATTGATGAACAGATAAAAGATTGGTATCAATATTAGGGCAATGAAGGATGTGGTTTGGTTTGAAGGAAGAGGAATTGTGATGAATTTCAGAGGAACCAATGTGAGGAATTTTCATAACACGATGCACAAAAATAAATGATCTGGGGTGGCATGGCACCACGGCTTGACACCTCTACGTTCAAAGATGTCCATGTGCTTAAATAGCTTTATATAAAAACTTATATATGCAAATATTCCGAGTCACTTATGGTTTTAAAAAGTTTTTTTTTTCAAAAGGAAATTTTATTTGTCTATCTTATAAATGAATTATTTAAATAACTTACTATATTGCTATAAATTCATGCCTTTTGGATTGAAGAATTTGCAGGCGACGTACCAACGATTGATAAACAGGATATTTGAAAAGATGATTAGGAAAATAATGGAAGTCTACATTGATGACATGCTAGTCAAGAGTCTCAAAGCAGATGATCATGTCGCCCATTTGGAGGAAACATTTGATATTCTTCAAAACATCGCATGATGCTAACCCCTTTTAAATGCTAAAACCTTTTAATGTTTGTTCTTTTGCGCAGATCGCCGAGGTCAATATTAAACTAAAAAGCAATTCTAACTGTTAATTGTTCATTCAGATTTCTACCACAAGATCACTAATTGATAGTTTTTACGTTTGTGACTCGTGGTATCCGTTCCGAATTTGGGGACCCAAGAATACTATCAAAAAGTAGAATCAAGAATTTTTCATTCTAGGATATGGGGCAAAGATATAGGAGGGCGAGTGGGGGGCGCTGACTACATTGCTTTTTTTCAAAACTCCACGAGTACCCCTTCAATGTTAAAGAATTTGTAGTTGTTTTCCTTTTCCCCACTTGCTAGCGAAGATCATATTTTTGACCTTTCCTTATATACTTTGTTAACTTTTTTTAATATTTATTTAAATTAATATATTCAATTGTTGTACTAAAAATATTTAAGTAAAAATAAATATTTAAATAACTTTATCATAACAAAGACAAAAAAAATTTATAATAAAAGACACAAATATTTTGAATCTTCCAAACTATTTATAATATAAGACACAATGGTTTTTAATCTTCCAAACTAGCTCCCACTATCTACAGTTGAAATTCATTTGAGTTCATCCAATGATTGAGATTTTACCTAAGACTATTTTTTTTTCAAAATAAAATCATTTTATTTTTCTCAAAGGTTTGAGTCCATATAGATTGTGATCCAATAACCAAAAAACTTCTAAAGATGGGCATATTTCTTAACAATTGGATGACTTTTTTTAGTGGGACCCACCTCCCAAAAAATTAAAACACTCATTTTTCTCCCTCATTTTTTATTTCTTTTGTATTTAATAATTTTTTTAATTATTTTGACCAAACTATTAGATTATTTTAGTGTTTTGATGAGAATAAACTAAAATTATAAAACAATTATTTAATTTGGAGATAAAAGTATTTTTTTTAATTTTATTGAACTTTATTTTATATTAAATAATTTTTTATATTTTTAGACTTCTCTTATTAAAAAAAATTGAAAAAGTATAAAATATTGATTAATCGGTGAAAAAAATTGACTAAATAAAAGGTGAAAAACAAAGCAAATAAAAAAATACCTCATATAGAAAGGGAAATGATTTTCATACATCCATTTTCTTTGATTGATTTTTTCATATTTATTAAAATTAATTTATTCAATGGTCGTAATAAAAATATTTGAGTAAAAATAAATTATTAAATAAATTTATCATAATAAGGACAAAAAAACTATAATATAAGACACAAATATTTTTGAATCTTTCAAATTATCTCCCACTATCTACGGTTGAAATCCATTTGAGTTAATCCAATGGCTGAGATTTTACCTGAGACTATTTTTTCCCCCAATAGAATATCAATTCCTTCTTCTCAAATGTGTGGCGCCCACATAAGTTGTGATCTAATAGCCAAAAAACTCTAAAGCTGGACATGTTTTTTACCCATTGGATATTTTTTTAGCAGGATCAAAAAATATAAATTAAAACACCCATTTTTTTCTCCC
>BRYF01000022.1:6052500-6057500 GCA_030159135.1 Actinidia polygama | reverse complement strand
ATCAATAATATTATACTTTAGTAAAGTATACACTATATAGCACGTAATACGTATTCCAGTCAATCCTAAACTTCTATTTAGACGTAACTTAATAATGGTGTAAAACCTATTGATGTGTATAGTATTAACCTAATGCTTTGATACCACTCTGTCACGCCCCGCAACCCGGCCTATGCGGATCATGGGCGCGTGATGGCCGGTGGATGACCCACTTAGGCCAACTTACCTTCATACAGTTGAACACCTGTGCATACTCATTTGAAATAGTATAAATTTTTCTTTGCGAAAACGTCGTAATACTGAAAATAAAACATGTGATGTGCACATACTGTATACAGAGCTGTGCCTAAGTTTGTTACTCATACATATACATAACCGACCAAATTAATTTGTACATATCATGGCCGTACACTGTTACATAACATAGGGTCTCACCTATATAAAACAATATAAAGTCCTTAGGCCACCAAGCTAAACCCACATGGCATCTTCTTCTATGGCTCTTCGGATTGGCTTCCTGAAAAGGTTTTCAAAAACGTAAGCTAAATGCTTAGTGAATAACAGTGACACATGAATGTAAAATACCATGGATAGTTGCATATCATACATATATCATTAATTAAAATCAGTTGAGCAAAAACATGATTTTTTTTAAAGTTGAATCTTCATAAATTTGTTGCTTACGTAAACATAACATATCTTAAAAACATATTGTGAGCATAAACATATCATATCTTCTTGAAATCATGCACATATCATATGGTGTAACTACTCTGCATAACGTACTAACATATAGGCTATGGGTGGCTCTTTAGGCCAGAGATCTCTATCGTACCGGATGGTCTTATTTCACGTCCCCCATTTGTCTGAGGACTAGTTAGCTTGATTAATGTGCCGCTAAAGAGGACCCCGACTATCACCATGCATAAATAACATACATTGCTGTTCATGTAAATCATACATCCATGGTTTTCAATACATAGCATAACATCGTTTTCATACATTTAGAAGACATGGAGTTCATATTAATAACATAATTATTTATGTAATTAAAATCATGAAAAATATTGTATGCATTATAATTTATATTGAAAGACATTTTGAAAATATGTAAGTTTTGTTCATAACATCATGTTACTCACCCGAGTTTTCTGGGCTAGGTGCTATATCGTGTCTCCCTACATATATTCAAAATAAATGAATTAACTAATGTAACTCTTAACTCCATCTATGTTACTCTGAGTAGTGATCCTAAGTCCTTCAAATGGTAGTTAAAAAGACTTAACATACTATGACTATGATTATGGTGTTTTAAAAGAAAAGGTCAAAACTGTCTGAGATTGGTCTTGGCGTTCGAACGCTAAAGCTAACTGTGCTCACCGTTCGAACGTCCAAAAGTGTACTGCAGGTGGCGTTCGAATGCTAAAGCTAAAAGTCTGGACCTTTTGAATGTTGTTCTTGGGCGTTCGAACGCTAGGTCTGGCAGTATAAACAGTGACTCGCCTTACTAATTATTACCAAAACTTCCCAAGACCCACTCAAATCTTTATAAGACTCCTAAGGTATAAAGAATAGCTTAAGGAGACTACAATATCTTAAAAGGGAACCTTAATTTAACTCCTAGCATGGTAGATCTATAAAGGAAAACAACTTAAAATCCCAACACAAAAATCTTTGGGGTTTGTAAAACCCACACTCAAATCTATCAAATTCCAACTCTAATTCATGCTATTTAGTTCATTTGAGATTCAATACATGGTTTATAAATTGTAATATTCAGATAGTTTCGATTACAGATTTATTTTCCACATCTAAATTCAGCATATCCCTGAATTTAATTTAACACTCTTCCATTTAAATATTTAGGCCTTCCGTTAGGGTATAATCCTAGAACAAAGTCTTTCTGGGATTGGTAAGAGGTTACAGGGTTTGAAAAGAGTTTTGTTTTCTAGGGGACGTCGATATATTTTGGTACATTTCGTCTTGTGCAGTATCCCCCTTTAATTACTTGTCTCTTTAAGATTCTAGTTGGGGTAGCAAGTAAAATAGAAAAGTTGACGAGGTATCTTCTTTGGAAAAGTTGGGATGAAGGAAAGAAAGACCATTTGATGAGGTGGGAGGTGGTCTCTCTTTGCAAAGAAAAATAGGTCTTTCCATTGTAAACATCGTAGCGAGAAACATTGCCCTTCGTGCAAAGTGGTTATGGTCATTTCCCATGGCGTGTAACTCATTGTGGCATTGCATCATTAAGAGTAAATATGGGGCTCAAGCTAATGGTAGGCACCCGCCTATGATTGTTAGGGTTGACTGTCAATCTCCATGGAAATCTCTCTCTCGCATCTTTCCTCTTTTTTTCTCTGTTCCTCTCTCTTAGCGTAGGTGGCAGTCAAAGTATTCGGTTCTGGAAGGATGTTTGGTTGGCTAGCTCTCTTGATGTGTTGTATCTTGTTTATATCGGATGGTTTGTCCCTGTAATGTTTCCATAGCATCTATGGCTCTTGTTCATTCGAACTCTATTTTAAGGGATTTTAATTTCTTTATGGTTTCTCAATGATCGTGAAACTCTTGGGATTACGTCTTTGTTAGCCATGCTTTTATGATTTTCTTTTGTGGCCTAATGTTATTGATATATGCGATGTGAAGGAAATTTGAAATAGTCTCCTCCACGGATGCTTAAAATGCTGCTCATAGGATTTCTCTGTATAATGTTTTTCAAACTTCCTTTCCTCCTCTATGGCCGGAATTTGACATTTCTTAGTTGTTTTTTCCCATCTTCCTTATTTTTTTATTTTCTTTCTTTTTTCTTATTCTTCTTTATTTTCTTTCTTTCTTTTTTTTCCCTTAAAGATTATTGGCGCTTTGGCGGTTATGCATGAAATTACGAATTTTCTTTTAGTGGGGCCATTGATGTGACATCTTGATCAATCTTTATTATAACAGAGAACTTTAATTGATATTCCTGCAATCCAATTATGTTTATTATAACGTGGAAATAGAGATTGCAAGTGTATGAAAGTTCCATGATGCACTGTTATGCATCATGGAACTTTTGGTACACACCCAAAAGTGGGTGTGTACAAGACACACCTATTTTGCTCTTTCACAAATAAGTGGGACCATCCTTAATTAGGGTTTTTAAAAAAATGTGAAAACCCTAGTTAGGGCGGGTCTCATTTATTTTGTGAGAGGACAAAAATGAGTGTCTTGTACACACCCAAAAGTGGGTGTGTACCTATCACTACTATATGTTTTAAACTGCACATTTCCTTTGTTACTTGAAGCCTTCGAGAACTATTCAAACCAGTTCCATGGTTGCTCCTGAAATTTTTGAATAGGCTGCATCTGGCATTGGACTATGCATTAATTATTTCGTGCTTCCATTGATTTCTAGGATGGACCTGTCTTACCTGGAATGCATAATGTTACGGCATGTGGAACTGGAAAGGGATGTGGCACACCACATGTCCTTAGATGTGCTCTAATAGGGGTAGGCTTTGTAGATTATAATACTAGAAGTCAAGAATTTACTTCTTTCCAGTGTTTAAAATCCAATACACAAGGAATTATTTTTCAAAATTTTCAGGCAAGACATTTCTTGGGGAAATATGATCAACCTTTATACATTTTTGGTCTTGTCAATGGTCCACCTTTAACTTATTTGATTTTAGAAGGAAAAACTTCGGAACCTCTTTGGATAGTTAAATGCATCATTTTTGGCAGAAGTTGTACTATGATTTCGTACAGATTGTTCCAAATTATAAATTGATTAGGTATTAGTTTTTTTTTTGTAACACATTAACTTTCTTGAAGGTGACATAGTTTTGTTTCTCTTCTGTATGAAGCTTATTATAGATGTAGTTTGCTCAGTGCTCCACCCTCCCACCCCCCAAAAATGGAAGGACTTTTTTTTTTCAGGAGGAAAGATACTCTGTTCTATTTTATAATTGAGTTTCTGCCTACTCAAGGTAAATTGCTGATTGAATAAAGCGATTTATGGCATGAAGCAATCACCGCAGGATTGATTCGAATTACAGTATATTCAGATATTTAGTTCAAAGAATCAAATTACAGCCTTTTTTGTTTTCCATTTCATTAAAATGACTTCAGTATTCATTGTTGTTACCCTTGAAATCTCTTGTACTGCATATAGTTTTTTGGATTTTGTAAACTTTACTGGAAAAACTAACATGTATTTTTTTTTTTTTTGTAAATAGTCAACCATGTGCTAATGATCTATCTTGTTTCTCAAGAAATCCACATGACTAACAAATTACAATTGCTTATATCTTGTGGACTCTATGTTTGATTTTTGTGGTCTTATCTTGCAAGACGGACAAGCTCTGTACCAGTTTGATTTGTGTGGGCTTGGAGGAGAAAGTTTTGAAAGCCTTTAGTGCTCCTAAATTACTGCTCAATTGAAGTTCCTGATTACTTTTGTTGGAGAATTGACGGCAAAAAACCCAAAAGTTTTGAAGGCCTTCAGTGCAATGGAGGACTTGGGCATTCCTGCAAAAACTGTAAAACCGATTCTCAAGGAACTTCTCAAAGTATATGTCGTGATGGGAAAGGGAAAGGGAAAGAAGGTGGGAGGGGAGGTATCCCTCTTGTATGGTCAAACAATAGGTTAACCAGACAGGCATGGAGGCCGGATTTTACTCCGGGGGCGAGGGGTGGAGTCGTATTAAAAAATAGAAAATAAAAGTTAGATAAACAGCAAAGAGAAAACCTAACTCTATTACGTAAAAATTATTAAATATAAACAAAGATGCTACATTAAATTTTAAGAACGATGCACATTACTGGCTTATTCCCAGAGTAAGGCTCCGTTTGGTAATGCTTAAAAGACAAGCTTTTTTTAAGTTAGCTACCAAAAGGTTTTTTTTTTTACTTTTTTTCTTTTCTGGCTTTACTTTAGCTAAAACTAAGCAAATAAGAAAAATCATAAAAGCAAAAAAGCCAACTCTGATTGGCTTTTTTGCTTATTTTAAGCTAAAATGCCA
>BRYF01000022.1:6040000-6047500 GCA_030159135.1 Actinidia polygama | reverse complement strand
GTGTAAGTGTAGTGGGACCTAATTATGCATGATGTCAACTACAATAATTAACACAACTAAAGTCCAAACAACATATGAAAATTTTGGGTAAGTACTTCCTCTGTCTCCACCCGTCGGCGATAGACAAGTAAATTTCGCGGTTTACCAATCAAGATTGGAGGGGCCAGTATACCCCATTGGCCAAAGTCTTGGGTGTTTGTAAGACACCCGGGCTACAAGCCCGAATATATATTTTTCTCTACCCATTTCTTTCATAGACAATATTTCTATACATATATGAAACTTAACTACTAACAACCTCATAGTCAAATTTTCATATTTATGAAAATTAGGGCTTTTTACTCACATCCAAACTAACTACATGTTAATTTAACATCTAATTAACAATACATGCTCATTTAACATCTAATTAACAAAAAAATTAAATATTCATAATATTACTCCATAAACTAACCATAACACTTCAAATTTTGATTTAATGTGGTAGAACCCCTTTGATTTAATGCTCCAAATAAGTGAACCCCTTTGATTTTTGAGAAGAACTTGAAAATTTTTACACCTTTGTATCTCCAAAAGTGACCCAATATTGTGATTTGTAGCAAAAGAAAAGGAAAAGAGGCGGAGCTCTGTGCGTCGCACAGAGGAACCAGCGGAGAAGACGAAAAGGAAGAAAGGAAATGAAGTCTCTCATTTTTTTGGTCAAACTATTTTCATTTATATTGATAATTACACTAGGAACCCCTAGAATTTATAGTTAACATCTTAATTACCCTATAAATTTTATTTCTTTCAATTTAACCCACAACCAATCTAAAATAAAATTAATTAACTTCATATAAATGATAAAATTTACCTGAATCGTCACAATACGTGTTCATTTATCTGTTACCCTTTAACAGAAAATCTTTTCAGATTCAGATTTAAATTTTTGTAAAATTCTCGAAGAAATTATAATTAATATTTAGAACGTAACATATATTATTTCACATGCATGACATACATTTTACCTACTTCGTGTGTATCGTGTTATATATATTTCGTGTATATTGCATTATATATATATATATATATACATATATTTATATTAAAGTTTTGGGGTTTTACACAAGGAGTCCTCCAAACTCAACACCCAACCTTCCTAGGTGCATTAAAACTAAAGACTCCAAAATCCTAAATCTATATATACAACTTGTACATATATCTACATGGTTTGAGTATTACCTTCTTCAAGCTTAATGGAGTTTTCAATGGCTTTCTATGGCTTAGATTTTGACTCTCTAAGTCCCTCTTCCCTTCCTCTTCCTTCTCTTCTTCTCTCTCTCTCTCTCTCTACGTTATGTGTGTGTGTGAAAAGTGTTTGGGTGTGGAAGTGTTTATGGTCAAATACATGGGAATTTATCCCATGTGCCCACCCCCAACTATTCTAGTTGCAACTTAACTTCCCATTGGCCACTTAGATCACTTTGATTCTAAAATTGAATAATTATAATCTTACACGAGAATAATTAAAATTAACATTGAGGCATAATTGAAGGAAATTAATGGATTCGGGCATTACATAAGCCCTAAAATCATAATTACTCAAGTTAATTAAAGTACGGTTCATGAGTTACATAGTTAAAGAGAATTAACGGATTCGGGATGTTACATTTTCCCCCTTTAAAATAAGTTTGTCCTCAAACTTGGCAAATGTCATAATTTACATTGTTCACTCATACATACTCCGTATTCAACCTAGGGTCTTTGTAGTTCCTTTATGCTTCCGTCGAGCACTCTGATAAAATTCTTCGCGTAATCACATATCTAATTTGGTGATCATTAATGCGTCTGATTGTGGGGTTAATTCTTTGTTGCGACTGCCTCTACTGTCCTCTCAAATGGGGAGCCTGCAACATGGTTCCCTAATTGATATCATTCAAGATAAATCGGCCTTCCCCGATATGTCAGGACAGATGAAACTATCAAAACGGTAATTGAAGATTTAAATAGAAATACTGATAATGTGAAATAGAGTTGTTTTGTGTCTTCACAAGCGTTCCTCAAACTTAACATAAGTCATCATATTTGCTAAATCGCGTTCCCATCTTTAGCCTACAACCTTTGGACACCCTATTCAGCTTTCAAAAAGGCTATTGAACGTTTCGATATATTCCCATTTGATACATAAGCTATCCCTTAAGTTGATTTATTTCACCTTATAAAAATTAGATATAATCACGATCTACCACGGTTTTGATGTGCTACTCTGATGAC
The DNA here is from genome assembly GCA_030159135.1 of Actinidia polygama. Taxonomy (NCBI): domain Eukaryota; kingdom Viridiplantae; phylum Streptophyta; class Magnoliopsida; order Ericales; family Actinidiaceae; genus Actinidia; species Actinidia polygama. The sequence continues at coordinate 6,045,247 of BRYF01000022.1, read as the reverse complement.
AATTCTTCTTTATAGACCGTAAACGAATAATTTACACTAACAAGGTCAAGGTTTATTTGGTCAAATTTATGATTCTTTGAAGCACTCACTTCATTTCTATATCGTTGATCACTAAACTCATTTATCCAATTTAATCTCCTAATAAACGTCTTAATAGAATATCAGATATTGATACATTCATAATACTTCTTTCTCATATAATTCTAATGCAAGCCTCGCACTAATGGAATAACTTCAATTATAAGAACTTGGTCACGGCGATCTCAATTCTCGATCAACTTTTTATTATAACTTAAACCTTTACTCACGGTTACAAGATAATGATTAATCATGTGTATGGGGTCATGAGCTTATCCTAGTTCAAAAATTTTCATCGTCTAGTAACTTCTATCAATGTTGGATTTACGGTCATCTCTCGAGCTATGCGTGTCATCCTTGCACAGGGGCCATGCTAATCTTCTCTGTATCGTTCTAATTTTATCGGATGTCCTCGGAGGGACCCAATTTGTATTTGATGTATTATTACTTGTATACTCGTATCTCAAGGAGAAATGCTAGTACTACTGAATCCTTTTCTTCTAACTAGTCTTAGAGTTGAACTTTCAACCCTTTTTATTCTAAAGAAAACATACGGTAGGGAGCTTTGAAAATGGGTCTGATATTAGAATTAGTCAGACGTATATCGAGAAACTTACTTCTAACTAGGAATATATATATATATCTTGAATCCCTTTGTGGGATGAATGATTTGTAAGCCTACGAATGGTGGGAAATGTGTGTCAATAAATCCGTGTACAAGCTGACTACTACTAAGGGGTGCACTTGACATTTCTGAAGTAGTAGTTGGGGTATTCTTCGATATAAGTGTGAAAGCTCGGCCTTCTCATAGTTGGTTATCCCTCCTTGTGATTGGAAGTTGATGTGCTGAGGCTGATATTGATGTTCCTGCTCCTTGCGTTCTACTACTCCTCGGACAATCTTTGATTCGGTGCCCTTATTGGCCACACTTATAACAAACTGTGCTTCCTTTACGACATGCGCCCCAATGCTTCTTCTGATAGTTTGGGCAAGTTGGTATTTCATTTGGCATGCTGCTCCCTTGGTGTCTCACGTTTACCTGTATAGTCGATGAATTCCCACTTGAAGATCCGAAACTTGGTCATTTTGAACTTTATTCTATGTTTAGATTTTTTTCCGACCTCTTCTTACTACTCCCTCTGTATTGAGTCGTTTCATTCAACGCTCCTTCGGGAGTTATTGTTCGATGTTAGGGTGCTTTAGCGGTGTTGTTGGGAGTATCCCGAATCACTTGAACAAGTCCTTCTAAGATCCTCTCTATACGGTCCATTCGGCTTTTGGGCTTTGTGGCCGCTCTACGGCCTTCCTTCCTAGGAGGCATAGCTTCTACAATAGCATTAAGTTTTTAATCGTTCAGCATAATGATAGTTGTATCATTTCTTAGGTAAAAAAAAATATCAAGTCATCGAAAGACATCTATCATATCATACAACGTCAAAGAAATAATTATTTCAATTGTGAAAAAATTGTCCCCTAATGTCCAAGCTGATCTCATCTTTGGATAAATTCAAGTCCTCGTATCAAATCACAACGAGGTGAAAGTCCTCCAATTTATTTCAAGTTAGTGTATTTCATATAGATCCCGCAATTACTACTCAACTATACATAGAAACATCCAAAGGAAAAGTTCTAAGGTAAGAAGTCATTGACTCGAACTAACTCGTACGATTATACATTCCTCATCCTTAAATCGATGACGGTAACATTTGAAACAATTCAAACATTAAGAAGATCAATCTGTACTCTCACATAACATCATCAAGCATTTGTCAAAGATGAAATCCTATTACTTCAATAAAATAAAACTTATACCGACCCTAACCATTAACATAAAGCAAAATCGATTACATCTCTACATTTTATTTCACTCTACTGGTCAATGATACCGTTGTCTTTCTAAATCTTAATTTTAGGTCTCCAAATTGGAAATGTGAATAAACTTCAAGATATAACTCCAAATTTATGAACATCTGTGCATTTAGAATTCAAAGGTCATTGTACTTAAGTATGACACCAAAATAACATATTCTTTAGAAAATTAAGAGCACCATTCACAACCATAATTGCAATATGCTTTGAGCATTCTAAACTACTTGAACCATTCGTCATAGGGTTTCCTTCTATACGTCAATTCAGTCTTCGGGCACTACTGCCCTTCTACGATTTCCCTTCCTTGGTGGCAAGGCTAATTACATACATATCAAATGCTTAAACATTTCTCATAACCATAGCTGAATCATACTTTAGTAAGTCGTATCTCATATACTACGTATAGCATACCTTAGTTGATCCTAAATTCCCATTTAGGCATAACTAGGTCTTACAATATCCTAGACATGACTTGATAATATGGAGTCAACCTATTGTTCCGCTTATGGTTGCACTTGTAACTTTGCTTATGATGTTAACCTATCGTTCTATGTACTGTATAAACCTAATGTTCTGACAAACGTAATCTTGACTCTAAGGTGTCAACCCTATTGCTCTATGTATGGTGTAAACTTAATGCTCTACGTACGGTGTCAACCTGATGCTTTGTATACGGTGTCAACCTAACGCTCTGTGTACAGTATAAGCCTAAGTTCTGATACCACTCTATCACGCCTCGCACCTCGGCCTATATGGATCGTGGGCGCGTGATGGCCGACGGCTTGCCCGCCAAGGCCAACTTACCTATCTTCTTGTGCATACTCATTAAAATGATATAATTTTTTATTTTTGCAAAAACGTAATCATAACTAAAAATATTAAAGTGTCACGTTCATACTGTATACAAAGTTGTGCCTAAATTCAACTATTTACATACATCTTATGGCCAAATTAAATTATACATGTTATGACCATACATTTCTACATAACATAAGGCCCATAGGCCACAAAACTAAATCCACATAACGCCTTCTTCTATGGCTCTTTGAATTGGCTTCCTGAAACGGTTTTTAGAAAACATAGGCTTTAAGCTTAGTGAATAATAACAAATGCATGAACATAAAATAATATGGATCATTTCATATCATACATATGTCATTAATGTGAAACAAGTAAGCATAACATAACTTTCTTACAACATATTTTTCATAAACTTGAAGTTCATATAAACATGGCATTACTTGCTTCCATAGTCATACATAACATATCATGAAAACGTAACAACTCGGCTTAGCATAACATGGTGATCATATAGGTCAGGTGGCTCTTTAGGCATGAGATATTTCGGCTGTAGATAGTTTATTTCACGTTCCCCATCTACCTTCTAGGACTATTAGGTTAGATTAAGGTTCCACCACAGGGGGACCCCGAGTGTCACTATGCATATACATTTGAACATATTCGTTTCACATGTAACCAAACATCCATGGTTTTCGTTCATAACATAATAGCATATCATATGTTTGAAGACATGACATTTCTATTGCTAACATATCGTTGATGCATTAAAACATGGAAAACGATTGAATATACAATAGTACGTTTCGAAATCTTTTTTGAAAATATGTAATTTTATTCATGGCATCGTGTTACTCACCTGGGTTCCCTTGGTTAAGTGCTACGTTTGGTATTTTTACATATAAGGTACGAAAACATTAATATGAGGATCAATTAATATAAGCTTAAAAGAATTTAAAGCTACGTGAACTCCCGACTCGACTAAAGGAAAACTCGCTATAGGACGACTTTTTTAGGAATAGGCTCGAGTCCCCTAATTAACCATTCATCGACCTCATTTTCGTAATGAAAAATAAGACTATTCTCTAGGTCATGAACCCAAGGCAAGATAAGAACATAAAAATTAAGATTTTGGACATTGCTACTTCAACACTAGTTCATTCATTGCATCACATTTGTCTTAAGATAATGAGTCTACATTCTAGGTCAATCTCATTCGAAAATAGACTTAATTATATTTAATTTGGTAGGTCATGTGTTCAAAACTCATTCCGAATGAAGAAGTTACGCTTAATGAAAAAAGACTATTTTTTTTGAAAAATAGTGTTGTTGATAGGATTTTGGGTCAATTTTAAACTTTAATATCTCACAAAATATAAGGAATTAGATCACAATATTTATAGTGTTAGAAAGGTCTACGAGTCTACTTTCCAATGCTTCAAACGATGTATCAATACGAATTTTCTATAGAAAGTTATCCCCGTTTTACGAAATAGGGTATGAGCTAAAAGGGCATGGCGTTTGAACGTCGCACTTTAACCCTTGGCATTCGAACGTGGCGTTGGAACGTCCAGAGGCTATTTTTTCACAACAGGCCTTAGCAATGGAACGTGACCTTGGAACGTCAGGTGATTTTTTTGATTCCAATTTTTGTTTTTCTCATCTTATTTTTCAACTCCAAATCAAGACCAATCTTCATCAACATTTATATGGATCAAATACTCATTGAAAATAACCAATAAATCAAGAGGATCTAAGATTTAAACTTTCAAAATCCTAACTCATGAAAATTTAGGAGTTTTCAAACCTCACATTCAAATCCTTAAGATTGAGCTTCAAGCTCCTAAAATCAAGAAAATTGGGACTCAAGGAGTCCTTCAAACTCAACACCGAACCTTCCTAGGTGCATTAAAACTAAAAACCCCTAAATCCTAAATCTATACATACAACTTGTACATATATCTACATGGTTTGAGTATTACCTTTTTCAAGCTTAATGGAGCTTTTAATAGGTTTCCATGGCTTGGAATTTGACTCTCCAAGTCCCTCTTCCCTTCCTCTTCCTTCTCTTTTTCTTCTCTTCTCTCTCTCTCTCTCTCCCTCTCTCTCTTTCTACGTTATGTGTGTGTGTAAGAAAAGTGTTTGGGTGTGGAAGTGTTTATGGTCAAACACATGGGAATTTATCCCATGTGCCCACCCCCAACTATTCTAGTTGCAACTTAACTTTCCATTGGCCACTTAAATCACTTTGATTCTAAAATTGAATAATTACAATCTGACATGAGAATAATTAAAATTAACATTGAGGCATAATTGAAATAAATTAATGGGTTCGGGCATTACATAAGCCCTAAAATCATAATTACTCAAGTTAATTAAAGTACAGTTCATGAGTTACATAGTTAAAGAGAATTAACGGATTTGGGATGTTACATTGTCCTCAAACTTGGCAAACGTCGTAATTTACATTGTTCACTCATACATACTCCGTATTCAACCTAG
>BRYF01000022.1:5982500-5992500 GCA_030159135.1 Actinidia polygama | reverse complement strand
TAAGACTTAAGTTTTTAAGGATTCTTAACGTTGATTTTATTCCTCTAACTTAATACTTATCCTGATTAATCGGCGTACAATAACAATGCCCACAAAAAATCTAAAAATTTCATATCAAGTTGCAGAAAAGAAAGTCATATTGGTATCACATCTAATTGGAGGAGTAACTTGTGTTAACAATTTTTACCACAACAATTGTGAAATTATGAAGAATAGGCCTCTTAAGCTTAGAAATGAGATTTGTCCTTATCTTAACCCCACCTCTCAACCACCCATCTATTGAATCAAGACCATCCTTCCACAAATCCCCACAGATGAAACACACCTCTCTGCCATTCCCACCCCAAGCGCCACCCTTCTGGCACTCGCACCCTACCCTTTAATACCCTAACCAACTCCCCTCCTTTAGAACTAATCTCTCTCTAACTTTCTATCTCTCTTTGTTTTATATATCTATACATATATAATGGATATGGATATAAATGAATATTCATAGTGAGTCAACTAATCACTGAATTGAATTAGGATAATAAAATGACTAGGATTATTTTGCGCATAAGACTAGGCCAGGGTCTTGGATTAGGATAATAACGGGGCTAGGATTATTTTGCGCATAAGACCAAGACAGGGGAGACTCACATGCAAGATTTTGGCAATTGACTATTATTGATTGGATTGATTATAGACAAAATCTGAAAGTTGAGACAGTTGATGCTATTGTGATTGGAGGAATTAAAATGACAAAAAAGGAAAAGTACAAAAAATAGCACTGTAATTTGTCCTAGAAACAAACTATTGTGATCAGGTCAATAAATAAAATATGAATAAAATGAAATGAAATATTACAAAGTATTGATAGTAATTGATGAGTAATAAAATCCTTACTTGCTAAAGACCTGAATTAAGTATGTTGCCATGACTTCATGTCGCCTTATCTCATTCGATTGTCGCTCAATAAGCTCGGACTTCCTGGGATGCCATCCACGTCCTCCATCAATTCTCACATTGCCTCCCCAGAGATGATTAGTCTTGCCCGCCACTTTGAGAATGGGATGAATTTGAGACTTCATCTCTACTAGGTCTCCTACATTCGCGGTGCTATCTGCATTTTGTATTCTCCTCCTATTGTGCCACGATCCTCGAGCACAACTTCCTTATTTGGTTGTCCGACGATTACACTGTGATCTTCTCGCATGCTATAAATTTTCCATCTATAAAAGTCCACTCACCATCTACTAGAAGGGGGTAACTGCATTCTAACTCTTAGAGCCATGCTCATCTCTACGCCGAAGGGGGTTGTAGTATCCTCACCCTGTTCGGTGACATTTGTTCCCTTGTGCGCTGAGGTCAATACCGAGCTTCAGAGCAATTTTAACTATTGGTTGCTCATCCCAGATTTCTACCACAAAAGTTTGGCACCGTTTATGGGAACGACAATTCTTAATACTCTATGCACCTGGGTAGCCTCTTATTGTCTAGACAGAGTACCAGTTTCCTTTTAGATAGCAGAGCCTGTCCAATGACGAACAGTAGTCAAACTCCAAATCTCGAGGGCATTCAATCATGAGATGCATGGAATCGCCGAGAAAATTAGAATCATGAAAGAGGTAAATGCCCACCTGGTACAACACCTCACCATAAATAATTCACCTCCTACCATTGAACCCATCCCAGAAGATGTTGATTGATCTCTTCGTTCTCACTGATCGAGCGACAAGGATTCACAAAACTATCATAGTGTTGGTTATGGACATTTAGCAAAGAGCCATTAACAACAATCGGCGAGTTTACACTCCAAGCGAGGAAGAAGTCATGGTATATCTAAAAGCCTCCCATCATTTCACAATCCAAAAAGAATGGGAGAACTTGAATGATTATGTCAAGAACTTGAATCAGGTCGTCTTGAAAGTGGAAGATCCCAGTGACAAGGTGGTGATCATGGAGATGATGGAGGGTCTTCGTCCGGGCCCACTATTCGATTCCCTCTCCAAAAGCATCCTTGAAACCTTGTCGGCACTCTAGAGTAAGGCCAAAAAAATATTACAACTGAAGAGTTGGCATAGGCAAAGTGTAGAAGGCGAGGAAATGATGATCACAAGATGAAGGAACCTGATACTTGACAAATGGACTATATGGGCGAGTTGAAATTAAAGAGGTCCGAGCGAGATGTTAGTAGACGACTTAATGAGCGACGTCCTCGGACTCCACCTCTCCAAATCGATCAAATGTTGCCTCCTCTCAATGCCTTTATAGCCCAGGTACTCATGGAGATCAATAATGAAGACTTTATGAAGTGGCCTGGGAAAATTAAAACCAACCCCCTTCGGAGAAAAAAGAACAAGTATTGTGATAGGGGAGGCAGAAGTGGGGATAGCAAATCTAAGGGGTGGGGATTGTGGTATGCGGTGGATGGTAGGGGTGGAACTGGGGTAGTTGTGATGAGGGCCAACAATAGTGTGGGTAGGGCTATAGCAGGTTTGGACTAGCTATTTGCTGGTAGTTAACTACAGTTAAAATTTGATGAATTGATGGTTAGTTTTGGGATAAATTAGTTAACTATATTTACCCATAATATTTTTAAATGTTGTAAAAGGGATACTGAGAAGGACACAACTTTTTGATTTGCATTTTAAGCATTTGAGTCTCCTTTTAAGTTTATTTTGATGAACGAACCGTTGATTATAAAATATCATGTTGATCAAATAGAAATCAATATATGTTGAGTATTATTTTATAACTTAATAATGAGTATGACACATAAAATTATACCATTTATCTTGATATAAATTGATATTGATTAACTATTGATTTGTATCTAATCAATGTTCTTTTTTTATATTATTAAATTTTCAGTTCTACATCAAAATGACCCACAATAGAACCCAAAATACTTGAACTCCATCTCTTTTGTCTAAGACTAGACTACAGAGAAGCTGGCACTGAGAAAAGATGGGATGCAAACAGAGGGATCCACATCACTGGTCTATTGATTAGAGTATCTCCAACAATTAATGGCTAGATTTTTATGGCTTATTTTCTATTTTTTCCTATCTACCACCATTTTGCTTCATTTTCCAACAACAGTAGTCATATTTTCTCCATTTTATTAGAAATATTATTTTTTTCTTCTTACAATGCTTAAATAAAATTCTTAATTAAATTTTTTATTGCAATGCTTAATTCAAAAGGTAGATAAAAGTCAAGCATACGTAGTATAGGTGCCTGTGTCATCTGTAACTTCAGTTCATCAAAACTGGATTGAACAAAATCATCCCATATAAATGCATCTTTTTTCAAAAGATTAGTAAGAGGTGTAGCAATTGCTGCATAACCCTGGATAAACTTTGTGTAATACCTAGTTAGACCTATAAAACCCTTCAACTGCTTCAAACTTTTAGGTACATGCCAATTTGTCATAGCCTAAATTTTTTAGGATCTGTTTGCACACCTGCTGCAAACACTATATGTCCTAGATATTCGATGGAATCTTGGCAAAATTGGCATTTACTCAACTTAGCAAATAACTAATTATTTGACAAACTTTGTAGTACAGTTTGCAAATGCTGCATATGTTCAGTTATGAATGTACTATAGACTAAGATATCATAAAAAAAACTATGACGAATTTTCTTAAGTAAGATGAGAAAACCTAGTTCATTGTAGCGTGAAAGATGGAAGAAGCATAAGTTAGACCAAAAGGTATTACCAAAAACTCATAATGACCATAATGAGATCTAATGCAGTCTTGTAGATGACACTTGCCTTCACACGAATTTGGTGATAACCTAATCTCAGATCTAGTTTAGAAAACACCACTGCACCCTTCATTACATCTAACAATTCATCGATTGTAGGAATTGGAAATTTATCCTTGATGGTGATAGCATTCAGTGCTCTATAATATCTATACAAAATCTCCAGGATCCATCTCTCTTTTTAACTAAAAGAACAGGTGAAGAAAAAGGATTCTGACTTGGTTTGATAATTCTCTGTTGCAACATTTCCTGAACCAATTTTTCCATCTCTGATTTTTAAAAATAAGGGTACCTATATGGCCTGATATTTATAGAAGCAACTTTTGGTTTGAGATGAATTTGATGGTCAGTATTTTTGGATAGAGGTAGAGAGGTTGGTGTTTCAAAAATGTCTGCATATTTCTATGACAAAGGTTGGACACAAGCTAGTATATCACTGCTTTCATTTTCAGGCAAGATGGCTTTGAGGTGGTATCGTGAAATAATATTTTGGCTTTTTGTCAGCTTTTTGACAAGTAAAAATCATCATTAATTTAAGGGTCTCCTGTCAAGTATACTGCCTTGCCCTTCCACTGAAAATCCATTGTCAATAACTTGTAATCAGTGACCATAGGGCCCAAAAGTTCAAGCCACTAGATGCCCAAAATCACATCAGTTCCTTGAATAGGCAAAATGATGAAATCCATACAAAATATATGTCCTCGCAGACATAATTTTACTTCAACACAGCTGCTATGACAAACCAAAAAATCTCCATTACCAATGTAAACTTTGAATTGTTTGGAGGGTGTAATAGGTAATCCCAATAGATAAACTACCCTTTCTTGTGTAAAATTGTGTGAACTTCCACTGTCTATTAAAATGTGGACATAGTTATTGCCAATTCTACCTTTAAACCTTATAGTTCTTAGACTTATCTCACCAGCCAATGCATGCTTATTAACTTCAGGAAAAGCAGTAATACTGGAATCAGTATTATCAACTACTATCTCTGCTTCCTTTATCATCACAAATTCTTGATCTTCATCCTCACCAATAAGTAAAAAATATTTTGCTTTACACTTATGGACAAGTACATATTTCTCATCACAATTATAACATAGACAATATTCTCTCTAATCTTGAGTTCTGCAGGACTCAATCTTTTAATAGGCAGAGATGGACTCTTTGATTGCTATGGAAAAGTACCGAGTACAAGTTTTGAATTAACAGGTGTAAAAGACTCAGATGAAATTCACTACCAAGAAGACTTAAAATACTATTTCAACTTATTGAATTTAGGGTGAAATACACTAACCACCCCTGAGGTTTCGGGTTAATACACAAAATACCCCTAACGTTTGAGAAATGATAGTGACCTCCCTTGAGGTTTAAAACTTGTAACAGATCCCCCCTATTTTACTGTAACACTCTGAATCCTTAAACTCCATTAACCCCGTGAATTACGCCGTGAATGATAATCAAAGTGGATTATAGAAAATTAGTGATCAAGAAACCAAATATAAGTTAGAATTTAATTAAGCCTTAACTTGAAATTTTTGCCCAGTTTTCCTCTAGGCGTTTGAATGCCCATATGAGAGTTCGAACGCCAAGGCTAAAAATCAGATTTTTAACTTTTGCACTTATCGAACTGTAAGCAGGACGTTCGAACTCTGCCAAGCCAAAATCCTTCTTAGCGTTCGAACGGTCTTTCGAACGCAAGATCCTGAAATCCTTATTAGCGTTTGAACGCTTAAAGGGGTGTTTGAACGCCAACAGTAAAATTCGAAAATAAAAAGGGAACATGAAAGCAAAAAGGGATGAACCACATGGGATTATTTCCCAACTTAGCCTTCACAGTCATATATACCCCATGCATATACACACTTCACACCACACACATACATATGAGAGAGAGAGAGAGAGAAAGAGAAGAAAAGAGAGAAAAGGAAAGAAAGGAGAAATGAAGGGAGAAGAAGTAGAAGAGATAAGTTGAAGCTTGGAGGAGCTCATCGAAAGCTGGAAGAAGCCATTTTGAGAGGTATAAACACATAATCCATGTATATATATGTATATATGTATAGTTAGCGTTTTGGATTTGATTTAAAACTTAGATCTACTAAGTTAGGTTTCAAATTAAAGGTCCATTTTTAAGATATGATAGTGTCCTTAAGTTGTATATCACAGCCTCAGAGTTTTAGGAGGATTCAAGTTAGTTTGATTGAGTTTTTGGTAAAAATTATAAGTTTAGCTACTGTTCCTACGATTTCACCCAGTGAGCGTTCGAATGCCCAGGAATAGCGTTCGAACGGTCTGAAGATTTTGCCTAGGTGTTCGAACGCCACTTGAAGAACACTTTTGAGCGTTCGAACGGTCAGCCATTTTAGCCTTAGAGTTCGAATGCCAATTCCAACGTTCGAACGCCAAGCCTAAATTGAATTAGTTTAGCCTTTTTCCTTAAAGTAAATTGATATATTGTATCCTTATATGTAGGAACGCCGAGCGTAGAGCCTAGACAATAAAAATCAAGTGAGTAATACGATGCTATGAACAAAATTATGTATTTTCAAAATATTTTCAAAGTGTTTTATGTATGTACAAGTGTTTTACATGCTTTCAATGCATAAAATGAGTATGTTAAGATATAAATGCCATATCTTTCAAAGTATGCAAATGTTGTTATATTATGTATTGAAATCCATGGATATATGATTGATTGAAAAGCAAAGTATAGTCAGAATATGTATGTATGGTGACACTCGGAGTCCTCTCTGATGGGACCTAAAGTCAGATAGTCCTAAGGTAGATGTGGGACGTGAAATAAAATCATCTGCAAATCGAGATATCTCAGGCCTAAAGAGCCACCCGACCTATATGGTCACTCAGTTCAGCCGAGTTGTTACAAGTTTTCAGCTATGATATGCCTATGTGCATCTTTCAGATATGTCATGTATGACTATAGAAGTATGTATGCAATGTGTATGTCGGCATTCAGTTTATAAAAATTATATTTCAAGAAAAAGTTATGTTCATGCTCACATGTTTTATGTATATGATGTACGTATGATATGAAACCATCCATAGTATTTTATGTTCATGTATTGATGTTATTCACTACGCTTTAGCTTACGTTTTCCAAAAATCTTTTTAGGAAGCCAATCCGAAGAGCCATAGAAGAAGGCGTCATGTGGATTTAGTTTTGTGGCCTATGGGCCTTATGTTATTTTTAGAGTTCGAACGCTAAGTGTAATTTTAGACTTTTTGATCTTTTTGTCTCCACTTCTTAGTACATTTTGAAGCACTTGGAGTCCATATCTCGCAATGCTCGTTAGACGTGAACTTGTATAATTTCGTGAGATCTTTCTAACTGTGCATCTTCCATTCTATTTCGGTCTATGGTTGAAACTTTCATAATTTTATAAATAAATTCCGGCAACGGCTTTCGACATACGTGCACATACTCCGTCTCACTTTTATAGCTCTAAATCTTCCTCTTTATCATCATTTAACCTACAATAACCTCAAACACAACTATAAGTATCAAATATGATAAAAAGACATAATTAAGCTAATCTAGGGCTAATTTAGGTCGGTTTAGAGCATTTGAACTACAATTATGCAGTCCAATCACATATACACACTTCACACCACACACATACATACAAGAGAGAGAGAGAAAGAGAAAAAAAGAGAGAAAAGGTGTAACACCCCGCATCCGTAAATCCCATTCATTACGTATATTATGACGTATATAATCATTAGAGGGAGTGATATAAGTTTAAGGATCCAAAAGAACCAATTTAGGTTAGCCAATATTCAAAAATCCTAAACTTATAAATTTCGCCCAGGATCTTTCTTAGCGTTCGAACGCCAGGATGAGCGTTCGAACGGTCGAGAATTTTGCCTAGGCGTTCGAACGCCCATTGACAGCACATTTGGAGCGTTCGAACGGTAAGACCAAAAACCCAAATTTCAAGTCTCGCATGTTTCGAACTGTAAGCAACAGCGTTCGAACCCTGCCAAGCCAAATCCTTCTAAGCGTTCGAACGCCAAAAAGGAGCGTTCGAACGTCCATAGTGAAAACGGGGAAATGAAAAAGGGAACACGAAGTTAAAATGGGAAAATTACATGGGATCAAATCCCACCCAGCTTTCACAGCCACACATATACACATATTCATTCCCTCACTCTCACAAGACACACACACACACTCACGGGTAGAGAGAGAGAGAGGAAAAGAGAAGGAAGAAGAAAGGAAAAAGAAAGAAGGAATGAGGATGAGAACACCATAGAAACCATTTTTGAAGTTCAAGGAAGCTTGGAAGGAGAGGTATAAACTCAAAAACCCATGTATATATATGTGTGTTGTATGTTAGGGCTTTGAGTTGTTTTAATCTTAGATCCCTTTGGTTTTAATAGTTTCTTTCTTCCCATTTTGAGTTATTTTAGTTCCCTTGAGTTATAATTGGTACTTTAGAAGACTTGAAAGGATTTGAGTTGATTTGGGAGGCTTTTGGTAAAAATTAGTAAGATCAGCTACTGTTCATGTCACTGAATGCAGGGAGCGTTCGAACGCCCAAGAACAGCGTTCGAACGTCCAAGCGTTCGAACGCCACTGGTAGAACACTTTTGAGCGTTCGAACGCCAGGCCAGAAATTAGGCAGATTTGACCTTTTTCCTTAAAACTTCATAATTACAACCATAGTATGACAGACCAATCGGGCTAATATTTGAAGACTTTAAGTACATGTCCCAGAGGGTTGGACCTAGAACGATAATACCTAGGTTTAATCAAAAGTTTACATTATGCCGATTAATTATTATTGTACATAAGAGTGATAATCCCTTCCCTTATATGCAGGAACGCCGAGCGTAGAACCTAACCAAGGAATCCCAGGTGAGTAACACGATGCTATGAACAAAACTATGTATTTTTAAAATGTTTTCAAAGTATATTATGTATGTACAAACGTTTTCCATGCTTTCCATGCATCAAATGTATTTGCAATGTAATGCCATGTCTTGCAAAAGTATGCCAATGTTATGCTATGTATGAAAACCCATGAATGCTTGGTTTATACGAAAACAAGTATGTTCAAATTATATGCATGTGACACTCGGGGTCCCCACTGACGGGACTTAAACCAAGTCAGCCAGTCCTAAAAGGTAGATGGGAGGACGTGAAATAAAGCCATCTACAAAAGAGATATCTCAGGCCTAAAGAGCCACCCGACCTATATGGTCATCATGTCATGCCGGGTTGTTACGTTTTTAAGATATGCTATGTATGTTTATGAAAGCATGTGATGCTATGTTTATGAAAGTTAAATGTTCAAGAAATGTATACGATGCTCACATTGCTTACGCTATGCTATGCTATGTATGATATGAAAATGATCCATGGTATTTTACGTTCATACATTCGTTGTTATTCACTAAGTTTTGGCTTATGTTTTAGAAAAACAACTTTCAGGTAGTCAATCCGAGGAGCCGAAAGGAGGTTGAACAAGTCAGACTTAGTTTTGTAAGCCCGAGAGGCTTTATGTTGTATTGTGAGGGCGAGGCCCTATGTTATGTATTTAGTCTATGTAAGTTTGAAGTTTGATTTGGGATGTATGTAAATTGAAATACATAGGCACAGCTCTGAACACTGTATGGACATACACACTTTGTTGTTTTTAGATACTATGACGTTTCCGCGAAAAGAAAAATTATTAGCATTATAAATGCACATGCACAGGTGATCAACCGGAAGAAATGGTAAGTTGGCCTTGGGGGGTCAGCCGCCGGCCATCACGCGCCCACGATCCGCATAGGCTGGGTTGCGGGGCGTGACAAAAGGAAAGAAAGGAGAGAGGAAGAGAGAAAAAGTAGAAGAGATAAGTTGAAGCTTGGAGGAGCTCATCTAAAGATGGAAGAAGCTATTTTGAGAGGTATAAACACATAATCCATGTATATATATGTGTATATGTATAGTTAGGGTTTTGGATTTGATTTAAAACTTAGATCTACTAAGTTAGGTTTTAAATTAAAGGTCCATTTTTAAGATATGATAGTGTCCTTAAGTTGTATATCACAGTCTCAGATTTTTAGGAAGATTCAAGTTAGTTTGATTGAGTTTTTGGTAAAAATTGTAAGTTTAGCTACTGTTCCTACAATTTCACACAGTGAGCGTTCGAACGCCTAAGAATAGCGTTCGAAAGGTCTGAAGATTTTACCTAGGCGTTCGAACGCCACTTGTAAAACACTTTTGAGTGTTCGAACGG
>BRYF01000022.1:5970000-5972500 GCA_030159135.1 Actinidia polygama | reverse complement strand
GATAAGAACACCTAATAAACCCTGAAGAGAATCAACAACGTCATCCTCCTATACCCAACCACTCCCCAAACAATAAGGAGATGATACTGCAACGAAATTTGTTAGAAACTCCCACCTTGAACCACCTTGAGTCGAAAGTTTTTTATTATTTGGTGTGGTCAATTTTATTCTAAGAGAGTCTGTAATTTTGTTTTTCTAGCTTAACGAGTCTATGAGCAGTATCATATGAAGATTTGGTATGAAGATCATCTACATATAAAATTAAAAATATCACCACGTTTCCCTCGCACTTCTTATACACACATGGTTCATCAGTATTTTGTTCAATAACAAAATATTTAATCGCCTGATCAAAACAAATGTTCTAACTTCGGGAGGCTTGCTTAAGTTCAAAGATGGACCTATGCAACTTGTATACTATATGTTCTTGGCCCTTAGCTATGAAACCGTATGGTTCTATCATATAGACGTCATCCTCAACTTTAATAGCACTTTGCCAATTTCTCGAATCTTTGTTAGAGATAGTCTCGTTGTAGCTACTAGGATCCAAATCATA
Organism: Actinidia polygama; assembly: GCA_030159135.1. Taxonomy (NCBI): domain Eukaryota; kingdom Viridiplantae; phylum Streptophyta; class Magnoliopsida; order Ericales; family Actinidiaceae; genus Actinidia; species Actinidia polygama. The sequence goes on along the minus strand of BRYF01000022.1, from coordinate 5,971,944 downwards.
TTTTTCACAGACAACCTCTCCTAAGAACATGAACCAGTAAGATACCCTCACAATCCTTCCATTACGATATGGCTCTCGTACTTAAAGTGGTGAAATAGTGATTTCTAGAATATCCTCTATTGAATTATAACTTCCTTCTAATGGCTCTCTGGGAGTATCAGACAACTCCCTGAAATTAAATCTATCATTAGGCTTTTGATCTATCATACAATCATCCTCTAAAATAAATAGTATCAGTGCTAACCAATATTATCTATTCCTCGGGATCATTAAATAACCAGCATTTAGTTCCTTTAAGATATCATACGAAATAGCACAATTCTGACTTAGTATTCAACTTCCTAGTCTTTTCCTTAAACACATACGCTACGTTGGATGCCTCCAGATCCTGTGGTGTTGTACGCTAGCCTTGCGACCAGTTCACAACTCTACAGGAGTATTTGGAATAGACGTAGTTGGAACTAAGTTTAGAATATAAATCGCTATTTCTAAAACATATCCTTATAGGAACTTTGGTAGATCAAAATGATTCATCATAGATCTCACCATGTCTAAAAGAGACCGATTTCTTCTTTCTGCCACATCATTCTACTGAGGCAAAACTAAGATAAAATTTCATTATCCAACAAATACATATTAAAGTCACCAAAGAGGTACTCGCCATCTCGATCGAATCGAAACAACTTTATATCCTTATTTACGTGCTTCTCCATTTTAGCCTAATATTTATTTGAACTTTTCAAAAGCTTAGGACTTATAGTGCAACATATAAATATAACCATACCTTGAGTAATCGTCAATAAAAGTAATTAAATACTCAAAGCCCCTCTAGTCCTAACATTTAGGGATCCACATGTATCTATATGAACTAACTTTAATAAACTAAGAAACTTTTCTTTGAATGTGGTAAGTTCTATAATTTGTTATTCAATTAAGTTTCATGTATCCCATACATCTTAGGAGTAATTAAATAAAGACCGTCAACCAATTTTTCCAAGCATATAAAGATCTATTTAATTTAATAGAAATATTTTCATTAAATAAAATAGAATAAAGCCAAAACTGAAATCAAATTTCTTTTGTTGCTAGAAACAAATAGATAGTTATATAAAACTAATATTTTATTCAAAGAAAAAAAAATCCACTACTCCTATAGGCACTTCAGCAACTCTTGCTTCCAAGCACAGATGCAACATAACCTCACCATCACTTAACTTTCTGATTTTCTGAAATCCCTACAACGTGTTAGAAATGTGATTCATTGCATTGAAATATACACTCTAGGAATTTGAAGTACCCACAATAAAGCTTACTTCAATAGCAAGTGATTCAGTTACACTTGAGTTCATTTTCTGAGCCAAGTAATTTGGACAGTTCCTCTTCTGATAACCCTCACCCCCACAATGGAAACCACTTTCCCTTGGAGTTTGGATCATTAATTTTCTTCCCTTTTCTAATGCCTCTAAATGGATTAAGAACCTTGTTGGGATTATTTGAAACTTTCTTCTTTTTTCGCTTGCCATTTCCCTTGGGAAAAGTCTTGAAAAATAAAGTTTTTTCTCATTGTTAATATTAGGATGGCCTTTGATAGTACCCTCCACTGCTTATAGTGCAATTGAAAACTCAGCAAGTGTAAAATAAATTTTGTTCATACTACAATTGAGCTTAAACTGATTAAAAAAGTCAGGTAGCAACTTAAGGATAATATCAATTTAAGATTCAGCATTAATATCATTACCAATGATCTCCAAAATGTTTAAATGATCAAGTATTTTTAAAACGTGTTCTCTCAATAGAGTTCCTTTAGCCATCTAAGTATTCATCAATGATCTCATGGCAATCTGCTTAGAAGGTCGCTCTTGTTCCCCAAACATCTCTTGAGGCTCAAGATCATATCCCTAGTACTCGAATAATCTTTTAGCTGATATTGTAATATATAAGACA
>BRYF01000022.1:5955000-5957500 GCA_030159135.1 Actinidia polygama | reverse complement strand
ATCTTATTCCATGTGTCACGCCCCGCAACCCGGCCTATGCGGATCGTGGGCATGTAAAGGCCGACGACTTGCCCGCCAAGGCCAACTTACTTGTCTTCCTGTGCATACTCATTCAAAATGATATAAATTTTTCTTTTGCGGAAACGTAATCATAACTAAAAGTATTAAAGTGTCACGTCCATACTGTACATAGAGTTGTGCCTAAGTTTAAATATTTACATACATCTTATGATCAAATTAATTTATACATGTCGTGGCCGTACAGTCTACATTTGCATACTTTAGAAGATATGGCATTTATATCTTAACATACTCATTTTATGCATTGAAACATAGAAAATATTTGTGTATACATAATATGAGTTGAAAATCATTTTAAAAATACATAGGTTTTATCCATGTCATTGTGTTACTCACTTGATTTTCCTTGGTTGAGTGCTAGACTCGGTGTTCCTACATTTAAAGGTCACAGTTACTAACTTTAGAAAAATCTAGTTAACATAACGTAAATTATCGACTCAACTTAGATATTCTCGTCCTAGGTTTAACTCTCTTAAACATGACTTTAAGGTCTCCAATTGATAGGTTAAGGGATCTAATTCACTTGGAATAGCTAAAAACATTTTAAGTGAAAAGGGTCGAAATTGTTAAAATTTGGTCTTGGCGTTCGAATGCACATTGTGCTGAAAGTGGCGTTCGAACGCTGGACTATTCGAACGCTCATCGCGTTCAGTGACATGAACAGTACTTGGACTTTGGAAATTTTACTAAAACTTCGTCAAACTAACTTAAATCTTTCTAAAGCTTTGAGGTTGAGATATACAACTCAGGGACACCGTTATATCTTAAAATGGACCTTTAATTTGACACCTAACTTAGTAGATCTATGAATAAAATCAATCTAAAATCCTAAACTATTAATACACACATATATATATATGAATGGTGAGTTTATACCTCTTCCAAAAGCTTTCCTTGAGCTTCAAAAATGGCTTTTATTGGCCTTGATTCTTCCTCTTCTTCCTCCTCTTTCCTTCTCTCTTTTCTTTTCTCTCTTTCTCCCTCTTCCTTTTTCTCTTTCGTGAGTGTGAGTGTGATTGAGTGAGGGTGTGGCTGTGTTTTGACTGAGGTGCACATGAGAAATAATCCCATGTGGTTCGTCCTTTCTTTAATCTTGTGTTCCTTTTTATTTCCCCATTTTTACTGCTACCGTTCGAACTCTTCTTTTTGGCGTTCGAACGCTAAGAAGGATTTTTGACACTAGCGTTCGAACGCTAAGAAGGAATTTGGCTAACCAGGGTTCGAATGCCCTGCTTACAGTTTGAAACGTGCGAGAGCTTGAAATTTGATTTTTGGCCTTAGCGTTCCAACTCCCATATGGGCGTTCGAACGCCTAGAGGAAAACTGGGCAGAAATTGCAAGTTTAAGACTTTAAATAAATTCTAACTTATATTTGGTTTCTTGATCACTAATTTCCTATAATCCACTTTGATTATCATTCACGGCGTAATTCACGGGGTTATTGGAGTTTAAGGATTCAGGGTGTTACATTCTCCCCTCCTTTATAAAAGTTTGTCCTCAAACTTGGCTAACGTCATGCTTCCGCTACGCACTCTGATAAAATTCTCCGAGTAATTGTATACCTAACTTGTGGATCGTTTATGCGTCTGATTGTGGGGTTGACCTTTCATTGCGACTGCCTTAACTGCCCTCTCAGTCTGGGCAGCCTACAATATGGTTTTCCCGTTTGATACTATCCCAACCAAGTCGGCCTTCCCCGAATTGCTTGGGTAGATGAAATTATCAAAATGGTAATGAAGATTAAATAGGAATAATGATAATGCGAATAGAACCAAGTGTACCTCAACTTATTACAATGCTCACTCTATATGGATAATGCTTTCCGATTTAGTCTTCTCGTTCCCAAATTGATTCCTCCCACGTGTGGTTCTGCCATAGAACTCGAATGGTTGGTTATACCATTTGGACTTTCCAATGCTCCTAGTACCTTTATGCAAATTTTGAACTAGGTATTGAAGCCTTTCATTGGGAAGTTTGTAGTTGTTTATTTCGATGATATTATTAACTACAACAAATCTGAAGAGGAGCACGTAGAGCACTTGCGGCTAGTACTAACAGTGTTACAAAAAAGCAAGCTGTTTGTCAATCTTAAAAAGTGCAATTTCATGACCAATAGCCTGTTGTTCTTGGGATATGTGGTGAGTTCTGAAGGAATTCATGTGGATGAAGGAAAGGTTCAGGCTATTCGAGAGTGACCAACTCCTAGAACTGTTAGTGATGTTCGATGTTTTCATGGATTGGCTACCTTCTATCGACGTTTCATCCGCAACTTCAGTTCCATTGTGGCACCAATCACGGAATGCATAAAGAAAGGAAAGTTTTTTGTGGGGAGAAGATGTAGAGAAAAGCTTCACCTTGATCAAAGAGAAATTGTCCACTGCACCAGTATTGGCTCTACCTAGCTTCGAAAGGATTTTCG
>BRYF01000022.1:5945000-5950000 GCA_030159135.1 Actinidia polygama | reverse complement strand
AAACCACATCTAATTAGGTATTTTGAAAATCTTATCTAGTACTACTCATCCTCACCCCAGAACTATTCTACTGATGAAAAGATCATTTAGAAGTCAACCAAAACAATCCGTATTCCTTTCAAATCCATCCCCCTTCCTTTTCCTCTTCAGTTTATAATTATAACTACGCAAGTGATCAGAATTTTTTAATGCGAACCACTTTAATTGATGCCAAATGCCAAATGTGCTTAGAAGTAAACTTTTGTACCCTATGTGCTTCTAAGAATTTCGGGTAGCGAAGGAGTTATCTACAGAAGTAAACCCAAAAAAAATTCTAATATCCTTGTGCATTTGTTTTTCATTTCGTTTAGCTTTCATTCACCACTAGGCAAGTTTGACATTCTCATATTTTGACTTTGTTTTCCTTACCTATTTGGTTTTCTTTATTATTCTAAGTTTGGTATGTATTTCATGTTTAATTTCTAGTTAACATGCACACACGTTCTCAAAAATCACTAGAGGATTGGAGCCCCAACTCAAGCAAACTATTGATCCACTAGACACGTACCACCTAACATTTGAGCTTACAGAATTTCCATAACACAAAATGAAAAATCTATTTCCGCTCGAATGCAAGAACCATGAGTATCAATAAACAAACAAGCACTTATTTTGCACAATTAGATCCGTCACGATAAGCACATATTTTTACAAAGAAAAACAAAAACTATTCCAAGGTGATGTGAATTCCCGCCAAAATAACGAGATCCGACAACGAAAAAGAACAAAAGGAACCCCAAGACCGAGATCCGACAACGAAAAGAACAAAAGGAACCCCAGGACCATTCATCGATCAGAAATTGAATGATAGACATCGACTCATTGTTTACCACAAACAAAGAACCTTGGTATATATGACCTGAACATGTTGTTTACTACGAAACAAGAACCTCGGTATAAGAAAGATGCCACAAATGGTAGTGAAAATCCTTTTGATAAGTCGTTGGTGAACTCCACGGGAAATACCGATAAGTTCGAATAGTTCTTCAAAGAACCACAGAGAAAGTACTCTTCATTTTCTGAATAATCGTCCGTCCTCTTTCATTGATTAGATGCCTATTTCCTAGAAAAATTCTTAAAATAACTCTTACTTTCCTAAAACTCTTAATTGCCTATAAAAAAGACAATCACCCCTTTAATTGGCTGATCTCATGCCTAAAATAGAAAAAGGAAAGTGGGGAGCTTTAAATGGCTGTATTATGAGCCATACACGCCCACATAAGTCAAAGACAAATAAAAGGAAAGTAAATGGCATGCAAGCCTTACAATAAGACCCCAAAAAAATGTATTCTTAAACATGCCAATTTAAGCTTAGCCTTGGCCGATTCTTCTGGAACTTGAATCATGTTGATGAATTTTTGTTGCTGATGTGGATCATGCTCAATGGGTCTCTACAAATTTGCTTAAGTCCATGCCTCTTGAATCAGTCCGTTAAGTACATCTTCAAACTTCCTTGCTCGTGCTCTCGTAACCAGCCCAATTAGGACTTGAACTAGATCCCTTGAAATTGCGCTTTGATTTGCATCATTCCCTTCCTGTTGAAAAGGATTTGCCCTCATATCATCACCTCCATCAAAAGGACTCAAAGCAGTAACATTAAAAGTAGCACTTACATTGTACTCACCGGTAAATCTAGCTTGTAAGCGTTGTCATTGATGCGCTCTAGGACTCGGAAAGAACCATCTCCTCTTGGAAGCAATTTGGAACGTCTTTGCACCGAAAATCTCTCTTTTCTAATATGCAGCCAAACCCAATCTTCGGGTTCAAAAATCAGTTGTGACGCCCCTTGTTGGCTTGTTTTGCATATTGCTCCATTCTTCCCTCAATGTTGAGTCTTGCTTTCTCATGAATCTTCTTGACAAAGTAAGCTTTCTTTTTACCATCTAAATTAACATGCTCAGTCAAAGGTAAAGGAGATAAATATCATGGAGTTAAAGGATTAAATCCATACACAATTTCAAATGGTGAAAATTTAGTAGCAGAATGAATAGATCTGTTATAAGCAAACTCAACATTTAGTAAACATTCTTCCAATTTTTTTGATGTTCTTTTTTGTCACGCACCGCAACTTGGCCTATGCGGATTGTGGGCGCGTGATGGCCGGTGGCTGGTCCACCAAGGCCTACTTACTTCATCATGTTGATCACCTGTGTACATTCATTTTATATGGTATAATTTTTTTGCGGAAACATCATAGTACTGAGAATAGTAAATGTGATGTGCGTACAATGTATACAGAACTGTGCCTAAGTATTTAAACTTTACATACATCCCATGGCTAAACTTTAAATATACGTAATCTCGATACATGAATTTGGGTCTGACCCATACAATACATCACAAGGCCATTAGGCCACAAAACTAAGGTTGACTTGCTATCTTCTTCTTACGGCTCTTCGGACTGGCTTCCTGAAAAGGTTTTCGAAAACGTAAGCTAAAAACTTAGTGAATAACAACAATGCATGAACGTAAAATACCATGGATCGTGGCATATCATACATATATTATTAACTTAAAATAGTTGAGCATAAACATGGATTTTGTTTAAAATTGAATCTTTGTAAACTTGAAGCTCACGTAAACATAACATAACATATCTGAAAAATATACCGTAAGCATTCAACATATCATGGCTTCTTGAAATCATGAACATGTCATAAAGTGTAACTACTCCGCATAACATAGTAACCATATAGGTCGGGTGGCTCTTTAGGCCAGAGATCTCTATCGTACCAGATAGTCTTATTTCACGTCTCCCATCCGTCTTAGGACTATCAGACTTGGTTAAGGTCCTGTCACAAGAGGACCCCGAGTATCACTATGCATACATACTTGAACATACATTGCTTTTCATGTAAATCGTACATCCATGGGTTTCAATACATAGCATAACATCATTTGCATACATTTAGAAGGCATGGAGTTCATATTGATAACATAATTATTTATGCAATTAAAAGCATGAAAAACATTGCATGCATTATAATTTATATTGAAAGACATTTTGAAAATACTTAAGTTTTGTTTATAGCATCGTGTTACTTACCCGGATTCTCTTGGTTAGGTGCTATGTCGCGTGTTCCTACATATAAGGGATGGGAACATTAATTTCTATGTCCAATAATACGAGAATAAAAGACTTAATGTAATACAATTCTTGACTCGACCATAGGTGTTTTCGTTCTAGGTCATAACTTCTTAAACATGGTCTAAAGTCCTCAATGGTTAGACTGAAGAACTAACATACTTTGAACCAAACTAAGTTGTTCTAAAGAAAAGGCTGTAATTGCCTGAAAATTAGTCTGGCGTTCGAACGCTACAAATGGCATTCGAACGCTAAGGCATAAGCTTTACCGTTCGAAAGCTGGGTTTGGTGTTCGAACGCTAGGGTATAGGATTATCGTTTGAACGTTGTTCATGGGCGTTCAAATATTGGTTGCGTATGACAGCAAAAACAGTAATTGGTCTTTGAAATTTTTACTAAATCACAATTTAAATCTTATTGTTTTCTTACAAGGCTTTTAGGGTATGAAGAATAGTCTAAGGAGCCTGTTATAACTCAGAATTAGAAAGAGAAGGCCATTGGAATAAAGGGATCTAAGATTGAACCCAAATCAAAACCCTAACTTTTAAAGTTTGGGGTTTTTGTAAACCCACACTTGATTCAACCCAATAATCTCTAATACACATCATCTAACTCATTTGAGACTCAATGGAGTCTCTCAACCCAATTTCAACCCTAAAAACTTTAAATCTCCTAAACTAAACATACACATGTACATGTATAAAAAGTTAGAGGCTTTATCTTCTCCCTCAAACTCCTTCAATGACTTTCTTTAGCCTTGGATCAACTCTTTTAAGCTCTCTTTTTCTCTCCTCTTCCCCTCTTCTTCTTTCTTCTTCTCTCTTTCTCTCTATCTCTCTTCTCTAGATTTTGTGCGTGTGCGTGAGGTTGTGTGGCTGTGTAAGTGCATAAATGTATATGGGAATTAATCCCATGTGTTCTTCCCCATGTAACTCTTTTGTTCCTCTTTTCTTTTTCTTTTTCTTTTCATTTTATACTGACAGCGTTTGAATGCTCTTTTTTACCGTTCGAACGCTAAGGCAAAATACCTCAGTTCATGTGTTTGGCGTTCGAACGCCCATATTAGCGTTCGAACGCTAAGAAGAAAACTTGAAATATCGATACTACGAGCATGTTTTTTGCCTTTGGACTTATCATTCGAACGCTCATAGCGTTCAAAACGCCAAGAAGAAAATTGGGCAGAAAGCCTAGTTCTAAGGTTTTGAATATTGCTAACTTTAATTGGTCCACTTTGACCTCTAAACTCCTAACAACTCACCCTAACTATTGTTCACGTCATAATATATTTTATTAATAGAATTTACGAATTCGAGTGTTATACTTTTTAATAATTTCCCTCAATAAAGTAAATAAAGTCCCATTTACTACTTCAATTTGACCATCAGTTTGTGGATGACAAATAGTTGAAAAGAATAGCTTAGTACCTAGTTTACACCACAAAGTCTTCCAAAAATAGCTCAAGAACTTAGCATCTCTATCAGAAATAATTGTTCTAGGCATGCCATGTAATCTTACAATATCTCTAAAGAATAATTCAGCAACATGCGATGCATCATCCATTTTGTGACATGGAATAAAGTGTGCCATCTTAAAAAATCTACCCATAACCATAAAAATTGAATCTCTCCCACATTTAGTCATGGGCAATCCTATCACAAAGTCCATTGAAACATCAATCCAGGGCTCACTAGGAATTGGTAAAGGAGTATACAAACCATTGGACTGCACTCTAGATTTAGCTTGCCTACATGTGACACATCTACCACAAATTCTCTTAACATCTATTTTCATGTGAGGCCAATAGAAGTGTTCCTACAAAACAGCTAAAGTCTTCGTAACTCCAAAATATCCCATTAATCCCCCACTATGAGATTCC
>BRYF01000022.1:5922500-5937500 GCA_030159135.1 Actinidia polygama | reverse complement strand
TACCGGACCCATGGGGTGTGTCCCGGCAGAATTGGCGCAGCGGAGCAGGGCGGGGGAATTGCAGCGAGCAGTGGCCTTATTCAACCCACAACTCACGCAGATGATCCGTGAACTCAACTTGGAGATCAAGTCTTCGTTGCTGCTAATACTATGCAAATGCACATGGATTTCATCTCTAACCCACAAGCATATGGTACCCCTCTATCCTACAACTTTAAGAAATTAGAGCACCATTGTTTGTTATCGTTTTTATTTTTCAGAACACATGGAGAATTTGCTTGATTGATAATTTTCCAAACTTGTATTGGATAAAATTTTGAAGAGAATGTTTTTCTTTCTTTCTTGTTTTGAAAATACCATAAAGTCGGATATCAAATTTTAATTTTTTCAAAGTTCATGAAAAATGGTAATGCGAGACTTGTTTTGAAAAGACCAGCCAAATAGGGCCACGTAATCATTCAGCTACTAAATACATTGAGATTGATACTTATGAAAGGAAAGGAGACAAGCAGATAAACGCCTGCTCTGATTGTTCTCTTAGAAAGTGTAAGGAGACAAAATATACAATGACAGAGTCTAGTCACGCAAAGGCAGAGCGCCACCGCAGGAGCGTCGTACTTAGCAGGCTTGAAGGTCCTCCGCGTTGGACTGCGGTGTAGATACACTAACTTGTAATCGTGCTAGGGTAGAGAATCTCCCCGGGAGCTGTCGCTATTAAGCAAGCTCGGTAGATCTCTATGCCGGAGCTCAGTTAAAGTATTATCAGAGTAAAACCCAGTCCGAGCTTGGCCCACCGTCATGACAAGACTATCGCTGTAAAGCAGGATAGAAGCGATGACTACACCAGAGCTCGGATCAGGGACGATGGGCGACAGGGATCCCAAGGGATGATAGGGGACAAAAGGAAACTTCCACGGCAGGGTTTCCATTGACAGCCCCCATCCCCAAACAAGGAGGCCGACGGCGTGATGATGAGTTACCAACCGTTCCGTAGAGGCATGGTTGGGTCAGCTACCCACCTACTGACACGGCCGTTGGCGCATCAAGGTACGCACCGAGCTAGACTACATAAGTGGGAATCACTATTCTCGGAAAGGTACGCGACTTCGAACCTGAACATTCTTATTCTTTCTCTCTCTAGAAACCACAACTCCGGTCATCTAACTTGACCATCGGAGAGTTGTTTTCCAGAAACAGCTCCAACGGCCGATCTCATTGTTGTTGTGCTGCAGCCAAGTTGCCGACGAGCCCCTACCAGGTGCCAGCACCCTATATCAGTCAGAGGACTGTCGTAGGTGTCTATCTTCGATTTTCGTTCCATTATTCCATAAATGGCACCATTTATGGTAAATGGACTATAGACATTTGCAAGGACGCTACTCGTGGCATTGCAGGACGACAACTGTTCCGTTAGCCGTCAAACCCGAGGGAAGCCACCTCATGTGCCCAGAACGCTTGAGGATAGAGGAGGTAAGCTACTGGCCGATGCCTAGAAGGCGGCGAAAGCGACCTCAAAGCAAAAGTCAGGTCGGTTACTCCTTGAATGAGAAGACAAATGGAACATCACCATTGAGCGACTGCAAGCGCAATAGACGGAGTTAGGTGTAGATTTTGGTGGATAACCGAATCATGAAACCACCATGAGTGGACGATAGAGAACCATCTAGAGAAAGATTTGAAGGAGCCAGGGATCCATTAGCAGGAGCTTGCAAAGAGAAACGGCGCGACACGCGGGTTGAGCTCGAGAGCCATGGGGACGGCAGGTCCAAAGTGTCGAGCAAATAGAGGTTGTCGCCACGCCGAGTTCAGAAGAGTGAGGACTTGCGCAACGCGCTCAATGCAAAGAGGAATTGAGTAGGAGACCTGATGGAGAAAATCAACAACTGAGTAGCAGCTGGAAGGGTTAAAACTATTGTGCCAGTCAGATCAGTGGCTCATCCAGTTGCATCAACACAGAATGAACCGATCCTGAGATACCATACCCTGTTCTCCCAAGAGATTGAGGGAATGGACCCTCCAAAGAAATTTGTGCCACCAAGGTTGACCCTGTATGATGGGAAATCGGATCCATGATACCACATGAGTCATGTTAGGCAGATGATGGCCTTGTGAAATCACATGGATGCTCTCATGTGTCGAGTATTCCCATCTAGCCTAGGAGACCTCGATTTGAAATAGTTTGACAAATTACCGGCTGGATCAATAGAGAACTTTTATTAGCTCACCAAGTCATTCGTGGCCCGGTTCGTTATAAACACCAAAGCGCCAAAAGCCATCGGATCTCTTTTGACGCGGAGGAAAGGGAAGAACGAGTCGATACGCAACTACAACAAACGATACTGGGAAACATATAACGAGATAGAGGATTGCTCTAAGGAGCTAATGATAGCAAACTACAAGCTCGGACTCACTCCTGGAGAACCTGATGCTCGACCCTCTAATCGACCTCAGGGATCTCATGTCGATGAAGAATTGACGCGAGCAGAGATAGCCGAGCCCAGACCCAACCCGAGGTTTGACCGAGGTGGGGGCGATGTCGAGAAAGCTATGGACTTGGATGATGAAGATTTTCCTTTGGGAACTATTCACATGATTGGGAGACCCAATGACCCAAGTCTAGAAAACATAGTCCGGAGCGAGATCCGCATAATAAAGCAAATGCACGAGGTGCTCTCGGTCCAATCACCACCAAAGAGGCGAAAAGCAAGCAGAAACCGAACCAAACAGCATCACCTTCTCCAAGGCCAATCTCGAAAGAGTGCAACATCCACTGGTACTTCGGCTGAGAATTGGCGGTTACGACATCAAAAGAATCTTGGTGGACACGGGTAGTTCGGTTGAGGTGATGTATTACAATTTGTTTAAACAATTAAAACTCCCTCAAGATGATTTAAAACCTGCCCGAGCTCCACTAATCAGTTTTAATGCTCGGTTTCATTAGCCCTTGAGAATCGTGACTCTCTAAATTCGAGCTAGATACCAAAAGTTGATGATAGAGTTTGTAGTAGTAGACATACCATCTCCGTATAATGCTATTGTTGGTAGAGATTAGTTGCACATGATGAAAGGAGTAGCTTCCACATTGCACCAAGTCATCAAATTTGCCACACCCAAAGATGAGGAGACCCTTTACGAAGACCAAGTGACAGCCAAACAGTGTTACCTAGCTACAGTATCCACTAAGGCGGCCATGGGGGAGGTTCAGTTGGTCGAAGAGGAGATGGAGTTGCTGGAAGACGTGGGACGTGATCCTGAGGTAAAGGTCATCGAAGATTTGGTGCACTGTGAGATTGGACGAGCCAAGCTCGGACCAATTCTTCCTTATCGGTTCAAATCTAGGAGATCGAGAGAGAACCGAGCTCATTCAACTCCTGAAAGCAAACATCAAAGGCTTCGTATGGACTCCTTATGAGATGCCTAGGATTGACCCTGCCTTCATCATGCACGAGTTGAACGTCCAACCGGATGCTCGACCGATCAAACAAAGAGGAAAGAGGTTGGCATTTGAGCATGTCGACGCAGTGATAGAAGAGGTGGAGAAGCTTAGGGAGGTAGACGCAATAATCGAAGTCACTTATCCGAGTTAGCGCAACACGGTTGTGGTATAGAAGAAAATAGGCAAATGGCAAGTTTGTGTCAACTTCACAAGTCTTAACCGAGCTTGCCCGAAAGATTGCTTCCCACTGCCGAAAATAGATCAACTAGTTGACTCTACCTCGGTTCACGTCCAAATGAGCTTTCTTGATGCATACCGAGGATACCATCAGATTGCATTGCACGAGCCAAACTGAGAAAAAACCGCATTCATCACCCCTAGCGGCGTGTTCTGTTATAAAGTTATGCCTTTCGGACTTAGGAACGCTGGCACCACCCATCAAAGGATGGTCATGAAGATATTTGAGCGCGTCCTCGGGAAGACCATGGATGCATACATTGACGATATGGTGGTCAAAAGCATAGAAGAAGCCGATCACTCAAGGACCTGACTGAAGTATTCGCAATCCTTCGACAATACAAGCTCAAGTATAACGCAGCTAAATGCTACTTCAGTGTGAACTCGGGGAAGTTCCTGGGGCACCTAGTTATGAGATGGGGAATCAAGGTGAACCTAGAGCAGATTGTAGCCATTAATCACGTCGTCAGCCCCCGAAATGCGAAGGAGGTACAGAAATTGACGGGGATGGAGGCAACACTTTACTGATTCATTAGTAAGTCATCTGAAAAATGTCACCCGTTTTTTAGGCTTCTTTGTAAAAACACTAAATTTATATGGAATGAGGAGTTCGAACTGGTACTCCAACAATTCAAAAAGTACTTGACTGAACCACTGCTTCTTTCCACACCGGATGAGGGAGAGTTGCTCTATGTTTATCTCGTCGTCTCTGAACATGCCGTGAGCTCGATTTTGTTAAGGGAGGTAAGCGGAGAGCAATGTCCGGTCTACTTCTCTAGCAATACGTTATCGGTTTTCCAAACGAGGTATTTGCCACTGGAGAAGCTCGTTTTAGCACTAGTATTGACTTCACGAAAACTCATGCATTACTTTCAAGCACATCCCATTGCAGTATACACTGAGTTTTTGCTCAAAAATGTTTTGTCAAAAGCAAATTTACCTGCTGACTTTCTAAATGGGCCTTGGAGCTCGAACAATTTGACATTAAGTTTTTGCCAAGAGTTGTAATCAAAGGATAAGTACTAGCAGACTTCGTGGCCAAAATTTTCCCCCGAGCGGAGACCCCGAAACAAAACCACCTAGAGTCAACGCGCGGTAAGGATGGAAGCTCAAAAACTGCACCGTCCAAATTCAGATCATCAATTGAAGACTTAGAGGTCGTTCAAGGACCACCCCAAATTGGAGAAATGGCCACGGCAGGGGATGTACCCAGGGATTCAGAGGTTTTTCCAAAGCCATCCTAGATAGATCCCGCCTCAATGTGGAAATTGTATGTAGATGGAGCCAGGAACAGCTAGGGGGCAGGGGTAGGAATAATTTTAAAAAGCCCAGAAGGGGCAATCTTCGAGCAATGCCTCCGGCTAAACTTCCCAGCAATGAACAACAAGGCCGAGTATGAAGCCTTTATTGTGGGATTACGATCTGTCAGCAAGTTAAAGGTTCCTGAGCTTCATGTATTCAGCGAATCAAAATTGGTTGTGAACTAAGTCATGGGAAAATTTGAGGCTTGGGGAATCAAAATGGCGAAGTACTTGGCAATAGCGAAAGTTCTCATTACTGGATTCAGAGTGATAAAGATCGAGCAAGTTGGGAGAGAATCGAATGCGCATGCGACCGCGCTTGCGGGTCTGGCATTCTTATTTGAAGGAGAGATTGGGAGAACCATCGCAGTCAATCTCATCTCGGTTCCGAGTATAGAAATGACACAAAAATCTGCCTTAGTCAACACAAAACTTGGGCCGAGTTGGATGGATCCCATTGTGAACGTTTTGCAACTTGACAAGTTACCAGATGAGAAAAGGGAGGCGCACAAGCTCAAATTAAAGGTAGCAAGGTTCTGGATTTCCCTTTCTGTGGACTTGTACAAGAGATCCTATTAGGGCCTTTACCTGTTGTGCGTTCACCCGAGCCTCATTGATGATGTACTTTTCGAGATCCACGATGGAATGTGCAGGATACACTCTAGGGGAAGGTCATTGGCACACGAAGCTCTAACACAGGGATATTGGTGGCCTTACATGCAGAAAAATGCTCAGGTGTACGTGCGCACATGTACAAAGTGCCAACTTTTTTCTCTCTTGATTCATCAGCCGACGAGGGATTTAACCCCTCTCACTAGTCCATGGCCCTTCGCCCAATGGAGAATGGATATTATGGGAGTTTTGCCTTCAGCTCTGGGAAACAAGAAATTTTTGTTAGCAGCAACTAACTGCTTCACAAAATGGGTAGAAGCCAAACTGCTAACCCAGATTAGGGAGGTAGACGTCAGCAGATTCATACGCAGAAATATCTTGTCCAGGTTCTGCATTCCCCATGCTTTTGTGTCAAACAACGGGACCCAGTTCGTAGGGAACAAAGTCAAGAATTTGCTAGAGGAGCTGAAGATCGATTTCTACAATTCGAATCCGAGCTACCCGCAATGCAACGAGCAAGCTGAAGCCACCAACAAGACGATCATGAATGAGATTAAGAAGAGACTCGAGAAGGCCAAAAGAAAATGGGTTGACGAGTTGCCAAACATTTTTTGGGCTTATCAGACCACTCCGCGGAAGGCGACGAAAGAAACGCCATATTCGCTGGCTTTTGAATTCGAAGCTGTAAACTCGCTGGAGGTCAGTCTGCCAACAATTCAAACAGAGGCTTACGACGCCATTCACAATGACGAAGTCCTACCTCGAGACCTCGACCTTGCTAAAGAAAAAAGAGAGAATGCGCTCATTAGAATGGCTGATTATCAAAAATAGCTAGTCAAAACTTACAACCAGAAGGTTCAACACAGAGAGTTTTCAGTTACAGATCTCGTCCTCAAAAAAGTTGTTGAAAACACTAGAGACCCTGCTGATGGGAAGCTCGGCCCAAACTGAGAAGGACCTTACAAGATACTTAAGCTTGCCGGTAGGGGCTCTTACTACTTGGAGGATGTGGAAGGAAAAGAAGTCCCGAGGCCTTGGAATTCCAACAATCTAAGAAATTATTTCCACTTAAATGTAATCCTTCAACCGAGCTATAATCTATGTAAATATTTTTGTGCAAATTCTATACCAATTGTGGTGTGACCGAACCTCTCAATTGAACTTGCATGGGAAAAGTCACTCCTTCAAATTTTGGCAAAGTTAACTTCGATAAAACATGGGAGGGGTTAGCCAAGCTAGAAGAGAGCTCCAAACTCGCTTTGTTAGTTTTAATTCAATTACACTTTGCAACAATTCAAGGGAAAGCTAGTCGAATTCAAATAAGGGTTCCGAGCTTCTCCCAAGAGATTTGAATTTTAATAAAGTTAACTTAGTTAGAACACGGGAGGGGTTAGTCGAGCTCGAAGAGAGCTCTGAACTCGCTTCGTCAGTTTTAATTCAGTTACACTTTGCAAAAATTCAAGGGAAAGCTAGCCGAACTCGAATAAGGTTCCGAGCTTGTCCCAGGAGATTTGAATTTTAACAAAGTTAACTTAGTTAAAACACGAGAGAGGTTAGCCAAGCTCGAAGAGAGCTCTGAACTCGCTTCGTTAGTTTTAATTCAGTTACACTTTAAC
Source organism: Actinidia polygama (assembly GCA_030159135.1). Taxonomy (NCBI): domain Eukaryota; kingdom Viridiplantae; phylum Streptophyta; class Magnoliopsida; order Ericales; family Actinidiaceae; genus Actinidia; species Actinidia polygama. The sequence goes on along the minus strand of BRYF01000022.1, from coordinate 5,930,298 downwards.
AAGGAAAAGTAAACCGGGCTCGAAGCAGTAGAAACTACAATAGTTAGGAGAACGAATTCCCGTACAAAAGAAAATTTTTATTCAAGTACAAAGCAGTTCATAATACAAAGATATCCAAATGCAAAGCAACTCGGGTTACAACTACGAGTCAAGTACAAGATAAAAAAAATTGCCTAAGAGAGATGATTGAGAGTCGTGGTGAAAACTGCACCCTCGACGTTGCTTCATTTTTGTAGAAACACTCTTAACTGAGCTTCGAGTTATCTTTCCTGACGTTGACAAGGCTGCGGCAGAATGCCTATCAGCTACAAGAGAGTCCGTCGCCTTGAATGGGAGGACAACCTCAAGCTCATCGAGTACTACAAGAGGCACAACGAAGGGGACTTCATCCGACTCCCTTTAACCCTGTGGATAGATGCCTTGAGATGAATCGAATGACTGTCACCTAGCAGATATCCATAAGGCCTCGGGAGGGGGCAAGAACCAGAGAATTCACCGCCCAGTATGGAAAGGCCAACTCAACCGGACACCGAGCACCTGCCGAATCCCAGGCTGAAGCTTCATGCTCCAGAGCTTTTGGGCACAAAAGCTTCAGACTATAGAACTTTTGGGGACAGACGAGGAGGAGCTGAAAGTATTTGCCAAGCCCACCCATATCAAAGTTACTTTCCGTTTTCCAAAGAATAATCATCTGGACTTCATGTAGCCTACAGAGAACCTCGACAACAAAAAACCCTAGGAGGCTAAGAGTCAGAGATATCTACGTTGAACCCCCAACTATCTTAGAGAGGCTAGAGAAGAAGATTGAGAGATGAGATCACTAGAGGAAGAACATAACCCTATTTTTAAGCGCCAGACAGAAAACAGAATGCCAGTCATCAAAGTAGAAGTCTAGTGGGCTGAAATTAATGCGGAAGGCAAAATGGCACGAAGACGAACGGACTAGAAGAATAAGCTGGAGCGCCGAGGATGCGGGAACATGCACCTAGACCGCAACGCTTCATGGAATGACCACGTCCCAATGGCAAACCAAGATTAGGCACATGGCAACTCCCACACAAGTCACATGCCCCAGCAGGAATCAAATTCATACCTTAAAGATTATAGAATAAAGTATGTGTAGGGTTAGCCGAGCTTGAAGAGAGCTCCGAACTTGCACCAATAGTTTGGATTAAATAGCCTCACTGAGCTCCGAGAAAGCTAGCCGAACTCGAATGCGGTTCTAAGCTTGAAGGAACCCTGCCGCACCGAAGCCGGGGAAGCAAAGGCAACACTACATTACTTGTACTCAAATGACAAGTAATTAAGATGAAACAAATGTCGCACAAAGATTGAAACGAACTACAAAGTGTATCAATGCATAGAGTCAAGATGATACAGAAAAGAAAACATTTTTGTCCAAGATGACAGAATGTTACAACTATGAGTAAAAAGAATGGTCTGGCCAAAAATTGAGGAGAAGTCTTCAATCAAACTACCCCTCGAGAAGATTCTCCCTTTCATCCTCAGTGCCTCTAGCCCCCTCAGCTCCTTCGGCAACGGCTCTCTCGACGGCAGCAGGATCGCGACCCTCTGATGTAGCAACATCAACACCCTCCCCGTCAGTTGGCAGGGTGGCGTACTCTTCCTCGTTAAAGTTGGGAAGGACGATTAGGGAGTAACCTACCAGGGGAGCAGGCAGCCGAACTGGTGAGGAAGGAGAAACTCTAGCTGGATGGTCAAGAGGAATCCCGAGCTCCTTCAAGCAAACGAGCCAGCCTTCGTTAAAGATACCAGGGCGAGGTTCGGAGAGCTGCTTCTCGTACACGTCTCTAGCTCGTTCGAAGGCACGATCAAAAACCTTCCAGTAGACTTCGCCGCAGGCCAATACTTTAAGCTCGGTTACCTCCTGTAGAGCCTGGTTCCTTTGTCCGGTCGCGATCTCGGACGCAGTGCGGGCAATTCGGCCCTGGCTTGCTTTAGCTCTTTTTCAAGGCCATGGGCCTTTTGATTGGCCTTCTTCAGTTCCGCGGTGTGCTACTTCAAACAAAAAGAAGTGGACACAGCCCGCTGGAACAACTGCAAGTCGCACGGCAAAAACAAAATTACTGAATGACACAAGAAAATCGCAAAGCATAAGTCTGGCTAAAATGAATGACAAACTTGAGCTCTCATCATGACCAACTTGCCCCCAAAGTCCGTTAAGTCTTCGGCGGCGTGGTCCGCAACATTCTGTGGGAGCATAACGACATTGCCTAAGGCAACGCAAGTCTCATGGTCCTTGGTTGTGTCGGCAGATGTAACGTGTTTACCGAGCTCACCCGCGGTAAATGGAGGAGCCCAGAGCTCTAAGGCGCCTGATGCTGAGACGGCGCCTTTACCCTTCTTCTGGAAAGAAGTCCCCTTTGTTAGTTGCTTACCCTTCCATTTGCCGCTTGGCCGGGAAGATGGGGCAATGGCAATGGATTGATCTCCATCAGGACTCGGCAGGGCTGGATCCGGAACGTCCTGGAACTTCGTAGACTCATCTCCCATGGCTTGTGCACTCCCCAGGGTCCTTACCTTATGTAAGGTTTCAAAAAAATAAAATAAAATAAAATTTTCTTTATAAATATGAATAATTTTAAACTTTGGTATAATTGAATAATTAGAGCCATGAAAAGTTAATTGGGCCACATGTAGATGAGTGGGCCTAAGTATATTTTTAAATTTGGGATTTAATTGAAAGATTCGTAACTTTTAGTATAAAATTGAAGAAGATAATTAAGTTGAAGGGGCTGAGTGTAATTTAGGGGACAAAATGAATTTTCTTTCGGCCGCCGGCAAGAGAAAAGAAAAAAAAAAAAGAAAAAGAAAAGGAAGGAGACAAAATGATAGGTAATTATGGGCTTATATATATATATATAGGATGTGCCACATGGGGTGTTATATATATGTGTGTGTGTGTGTGTTTGTGTAAAGAAAGAGAGAATGAGAGACACGGGAGGAAGAAAGAAAAGAGAGAGAGAGAGAGAGAAATAAGAGAAATTATATAGTGTGGTTAGTCTTTGATCATGAAAAATAGTGACATAGATCAACGGTGAGATGACGTCGGATCAAGGCAAAATTTTAGTATGATGATCATGGGAGCCAGATCTTCATATTAAAGGGCGTAAAATTTAAATTGAGGTAAAGGGGGTTAGTTTGTTGGGGTTTTACTTTGGGTTTGTTGTTAATAGCTTATATAAAGTCTATTCAGACATTATTTTGAGTATTGAACTTGAAATAAAAATACATGATTTATAATGGAAATTGTAAACGGACAATTGATTTATGGTTATGTTTATAAAATTTGTTTATAACAAATGCATTCGATATAATTTTTAATAATGCATATTATTGATGGTTTATAATATCATACATATTATATTGTTTACATTAAAAGTTGTTAGCAAATGTAACTTGATATATGTTGAAACTTGGAAATTGAAAAATAGTTTTTGAAAAGTTAATGATACGTTTGGGTAAGTCTTGAGCCTTCGGTGAAAGTCCGAGAAGTTGACTGAATAAAAAGTCCTAGATGGCAACTGCGCTACGTTTGGGTAAGTCTTGAGCCTTCGGTGAAAGTCCGAGAAGTTGACTGAATGAAAAATCCTAGATGGCAATTGCGCTACGTTTGGGTAAGTCTTGAGCATTCGGTGAAAGTCCGAGAAGTTGACTGACTTTTGGGTAAGTCTTGAGCCTTCAGTGAAAGTCCGAGAAGTTGACTGACTTTTGGGTATGTCATGAGCCTTCGGTGAAACTCCGAGAATTTGACTGATGGTTATGTAAGAGTTTGCTTTTTGAAAAAATTTGGAGAGGTTGAAATCATTGATTTAAAAAAAATTATAAATTGGATTATTGCTTTTGAGAAAAGCAAGAAAATTTGAAAAAAATTATTGGATAATTACTTTTTGAGAAAAATCGAAAATTTGAGAACTTGTTGATTTGAGAAATCATAGATTGAAAATTAAAAGTATATTTTGATATGGATGAAAACATATTTTATTGCATCATGTTTTCATTATATGCTTATGTATCATCGTTTTGGCTTGAAACATCAAGGCCATTGTTAAATCTTTTCAAGGTGACTCACCTTTACTATAAAATGAATTTCAGGTACCGAGGGTTACCCTGAATCGTGAGGCATGAGGATGCCAGTTATATATTTCATTTTGATAAACATGTTGACATGTATTTTTGAAATTGTAATATTATTTTGACTTTGTGTGGATATTGTCTTTGGGATATCATTTGTTTTGTATTTAATAGCTCATGGAGAGCTTGGTTCTACTTGAGAGATAGATGTATTGTACTCTGATGAAATGACAAGTATATTTGTCATATTATTCCGCAATTGAGTTGTTTGATTACGTGGCTGGGTCTTGGTTTGGCCGGGGCGTGACACCTTAGGAGTCATTTCTTCTTCCTCCCTCCTTGTACTGGAGGATGAACGCTGCATGCTCGACAACCTTTCTTGCCTCGACAAAGCCAAAGTCGTTAGTAGCATCGAAGTTGGAGCTCGATACCACTATTGGCTCAGCGGCTAGAAGTTGTGCAAGTGGATCGGCGACAGGAATTGGGACCGGAGGAGCTGCGATGGGCGATTGGTCAACTTCTTCGCCGTCGTCAACCTCGGCTTCGTCGTCCACACCTTCGTCACACAAATGTACGTCCCAACTAGACGAACTCGATTTGCTGGAGCCTGAGCTTTCCCGTTCGGCTTCCTCCACGAGCCTCCTAAACTCAGCCGAGGTGCCTTCAAACAATCCCCTGACCTCATCCAAGAGCGAGCTCCTTGGCCTAGGGGTGGAAGGATGGGCTACCCCTGGCGTGCAGCTCAGAGAGCGATAGTATAGCGGTAGAGGGGAACGTAACCGAGGAGATCAGAAACTTTCCAACTTCGCCTGCAATTATTCACTACATTGATCGCAACTGAACAACAATCAGCTCTCCTTCAGAAGCAAGCATTGAACCGTACGCAAAACAAATCCAAAGAAACAACCAAAGAGTCAGTCACGATACTATCAAATCACCAAGGTACACAACAAACAAGAGCATGCCAGTTCTTACCTACAGGAACGTAACACTTATGCCTCGGGATAGAATAAAATTAGGGTTGTTAGCTTGAAACTCCCATTGTCCAAAGACCCAAACAAAATCATTCAGATACATATCTTTGTCCGGAGAATCCGTGACCAACCTCATTTGAGGCTGATTAGGCTTTCGAAGGCAAAGGTAATGGTTACCTTCAAACATTTGGGTCTAAGGGTTTGTCCTAGGGAGAACTATACAATATGCGTGGAGTAAATGCTCAGTGGTGAACTCTTTCCTTTCTTACTGCATTAGAGCATCCACAGTCCGCACGAAATTCACCGACACTTGCATAAAAGTAAGCCAACATATAGACAAGACAGCCTTCAGCAACTTACTTAGGGGAAATCTCAACCCTGCTTAGTGGATGAACCAAGTCCGAATGAGCACATGGTCACCCTCCCCCTCTACCCAATCGGCATCATCGTTCGGGCTTGACCGTTCTATCACTATGTTGTGCAGGGATCCTATGGTCAACCCGAAATCGAGCCAAAGACTCGTCGTCATGAACAAGCATTTGAGCTCGGTTCAGTGCCATGTTCTGCAAACAAAAGTAAACGGTCAGAATGAGCTCAAAAGTGTCGTGATAGATGAGGGCTAGGTCAGCCACAGGGGAAACCCTAGTCAAGACAACCTAGATTGACCCGAACTCTACTCAGAAGCTCACAGACACCCAACAATGGCGGAAGGTCGACCATAAGCCTCCCGTCACTGAGGAACACAAAATAGGGTTGTCTAAAACCTGCGAACAGCTAGAAACCAAGAATCTCAACTCTCAACAAAAAAACAAGAAAAAAAACAATGATAATGGGAAAACTTAGTGGACAAAGAATTCAAGAAAGAACGGGGACTCACCGACTCACCAAAATCACTAGAGATGTTCTCGGGGCGTCCAGCGGCGGAATCGAAGTTGTCGTCGAAAAGAAAGATAAAAAACGCAACAAAATCACAGAGATAATTTCCTCTCTCTAGAAGTTGCAAAGTGGCATCGTGAACAGTGAAGAACGCTCTTATAAAGAAGTCGAAGAGGCGGGAACTCAGCCAAACACGCCTTTATAAAGTGTCATTTTGCAGGTAAAGCGACCAAACATAGTCTTAGGGCTCATCATTTCGCGGGCTAACCATCACGGCCCAATCAATAGATCTCGAACACGTGGCAGCATTTCCATCGCACTTTCGAGCCCGACCCTAGGGGAAAAGAGAGGATCCCCATTTTTTGCAACACTTAGCAAAATATTTCAAAGGGAGGAGTCATCCGAGCTCGAAAAAATACTCTGGACTTGTTCTGTGAGGTTGCTAAGTATGCAGGGCAAAGCCTTCATTGACGGGTTAACCGAGCTCGAAGAGAGCTCCGAACCACATTCCGCGTATTTGCCATACTTAGCAAAATTTTCGAAGGGAGGAGTCAGTTAAGCTCGAAAATATGCTCTGGACTCGTCCATGAGGTTGCTAAGTACGCAGGGCAAAGCCTTCACTGACGGGTTAGCCGAGCTCGAATAGAGCTCTGAACCACGTCCTGCATATTTGCCACACTTAGCAAAAATTTTCAAAGGAAAGAGTCATCCCAACTCGAAAAAATGCTCTGGACTCATCCTGTGAGGTTGCTAAGTATGCAGGGCAAAGCCTTCGGTGGGAGATTTTTACTAAAGCACACTTAACAAAGATTTTCAGTGGGAGATTTAGCCGAACTAAAGCCACGTTCGAGTTCAGCCCTATAAATCTTGGTCAAGTGTACTTGGGGCATACACAGATAGGTGAAATCTCAGAAATGCAATACAAAGTGCAAGCGAACTTAAAGAAGAAGTTTTCATTCAATTTTCAGTACAAGTACAAAACCTATTCTAGAAGATAGACAAGCTTTAGTACAAGTACAAGACCTATCCTAAAAGAAGACCATACTACAGCCCTACAAAGAGGAAGACCAGGTAGTGCTGAAGGACCTTCGTGGATAGTTGCCTTGAGATAATAGATATGATCGCCTGGAAGCACAACAACTAGACCGATACCCACCACTCGGGGCCTTTAGAGTGTACACGCTAGCAGAGGCAAATGTACGGACCACTCGTTGCTCGCAATAGATTGTTTATCAGTTATAAGGGAGCATTTGCTATTCGCAGCCGAATGGTCACTAGATACGAAAGAGCATCTTCTACTTGACATAGATTGCTTGTCAGCTACAAGTAAACTCTCCAAAATCGGTGAAAGAAAGGCACCTATGCAGAGCTCGGCTAGTCCCTTTCCTGGTCTGTAACATTCTGGCCAGAGTGAAAGGGCCATCTCTTCGTGCCAGAGATAGGGAATCCATTCGACGATCAAAAGAATAATGCCAACGGTCGAACATCTGAAGTGATCAGAAGGAACTTTCATCTCCCACCTCTCGCTTTAATGAGAATTCGCCTAGCCCTCACGTTTATATGGAGGCAGAAAGGAGATAAAGGGACAGTAGGGGCACAAAAGTCGAAGAGTCCATCACTATGGAGGAAAACTAGGCATCTAACTAAGGAAATGAATGGATAACTACTAAAAAGGGAGGCAAGAGGTCAACAACCAAAATGGAAGGCATAAGAACCGCGTTTGGGATGCGAAAAAGATGAGAAGCAAATGCATGCATCGACCAAGCTTATGCGAACTGAGGGACAATTATAAGGAGATAAAATATACAATGATAGAGTTTGGCCACGCAAAGACAGAGGACCACTGCAGGTGC
>BRYF01000022.1:5877500-5880000 GCA_030159135.1 Actinidia polygama | reverse complement strand
CCATTTAATTCATTTTGGGGTTAAAATGGAAGATTTATAAATTATTTAATTAAAAGAGACATCTAAGTTGAGAGGAGATAATGTAATTATTTAAAAGTTGGAGGGCCTGAAGTGTAATATTACAAATTAATTTGGCAGACACATGTCGCCCTTTTCTCTGTTGCTTGTAAACATGTGCATACATATATATATATATATATATATATATATATATTGTGTGTGTGTGTGTATATATATTTAGCTTAAGAAGAAAAAACAGTGACTTGAGAGAGGACGCAAAGGAGGATCAAAATATGTTAAAAGGTAATTTAGTTTTACTTTGTTGGAATCAAACTAGCTCTTGAAGTTGTTGGAGTTGAAATTTGAATTAGATAGCTTATACAATAAATTATGTTTCTGAAACAATTGTTGAAAGCGTGTGTGAGAAGGTAGATAGATTTGTAGAGAGAGAGAGAATGAAAGTGAGGATGGAAAGCATAACAATGGTGTGGATTAATTTTTAAAGATTAAGTTGATAATTGAAGGGTATTTGTGTTAAGTATACCTGTTTATATATGTATTAGTTTCAAAATTGGTGCTTGTGCAAGAAAAGCCACAAACACAAACTTTTGCTAAAGGTACTGTGTTAATGGCTTCCATAAAATGGAAGTTATCCAGTGTAGAGCCTATGAAATTATCGTGCACCCTATTTGAATATTAATCAATTGGATGAGTTTCTAACAAAGTGAATAGTCATTTTTTATGTTTTTCAGCGTTCTAAATTCGATTTTGGGGTAAATTTGGACTGATCTTGACCATAGAATGTTGATTTGTAAAGGAATGTAGAAAAAGTGCTTAGTGGCCACATAATTGTTAATTTAACGGTGGGATTACCTTAATAGTTGTCTTTGTTATGTGAATGGAGAGGGTGTGAGTAAGCTTTGAAGTGAAATTAGAGATTGATAAGGTGAGAGTATCTAGCATTTATAATGACTTGAAATATTGAAAATATAGTTGATTAAGATGGATGAAAATATTGTTGAAGTAAATGTTATGTTTACATACCTGCATGGATCAAGTGTTATTTGTATACCTTATGTGCCAATGTACTAGTTTGCAAGCTTGGTTGTGTACTTGCCTGGTTGTGTACTTGCCTACTAGTCTGCAAGTTTGGTTGTTGTGCTTGCATTGATTATTTGGCAAACTTGGTTGTGGTTGTTGTTTGCCTGATGAGCTTGGTTGTTGCTTACTTTTATGGTTGATTACTAATCTAACATTCTGGCACCTACCATTGGTGATAAAGAATAGCCCTCCTCACCGCCATTATATGTGAGTCGTGACTGAGGTAACGGTACCATCATAACTCCCAGAGTCGTGAGGTAAACGCTCATCTGGTACATTTGGTAATAAAATTCTCTTTTGAAAAAATATATTGTACGTTTGAGATTATTCCCATGCTTGGGAAAATTGGTTGAAAAGATTGGGTTAAGAGTATTTTTCCATGGTTGAGGAAAATTACAAAAATGGTTGATTGATATTTTATTGGAAAAGACTAATTATTGAGAGAAAACTTTGATCCATAAAATGCTTGTTTAAAATATGGTGGAAAGATGGTTGAAATTCTTATTGAAGATTCTTTTAAAAAGTTTTATAAATTTTGTAAGAAAAGTTGGTTGTTTAAAAAGGTTGATCCATCTTAAGTTGTTTCAAAGCACATTTATTTACATTATGATGCTAAGTATACTCTCCTGTAACCTTTTGGGTTGTAAATATTGGTTCGAGATAGAAGTCGGTTCACTCTGGTTGTGAGATGTTGAGATTTTTGTAATGGAGTGGTTGTAAAGTAATTTTAAATTCCCAGTTTATTTAGAGTGAGGTTGGAGTATTATTATGTGGATTGGGCTGTATGTTCATTTGTGTAAAATTTTCTTATAATAGTTTGGAAAATTTTTATTTATGGGAGAGTAGCAAGTTGTGGTTGACTACGTCTGTGTGAGTCCAGGTCCGACCAAAGTGGGTGTGACATAGAAAGTGCGAAACTCATCAAAGCCACCCACACTAATCTTCATCTCCAACAAGAGATTCACTCTCCTCAAACCATCGGCCACCCTTTTTAAGAGTCCCCAACTTATGCCTCAAAGAAAATGTGAATTGTTGCAAATAAGCCACCCGCTTGGCATGCCCCCTTGTTGAGATGTTGTTGGCTATAAATGTACCTGAAGCTTCCAGATCGCTGTTGAGAATAAACTCCTTATAAGCAAGATAATAGCTCCAATGCTTTATGGATTGCACTATTGCATAGAACTCCAAGTCATAAGTTGAGTACTTTACAGCTTAGCTCCATTCAACTTTTTGCTAAAGAAGGCAATAGGCCGTCCCTCTTGGATTAAAACTCCCCCAATTCTAACACCCGAAGCATCAAAAAGTCTTGTCAAAATTAGGGAGTGCCTAAATAGGAGCCTCAGTAAGCTTTTTCTTCAACAACTTAAAGCTATCTTTGGCTTCTTGGGTCCATTTAAAG
>BRYF01000022.1:5820000-5822500 GCA_030159135.1 Actinidia polygama | reverse complement strand
ATGGTGAAACTTCTTACCCATCAAGCCAAGATATTCAAGGGGCTTCACAAAGGACTTGCACGACGATACTAGGGACCTTTTCCGATCACCAAGAGAGTTGGCAAGGTGTCCTATCAACTGGAGTTGCCTCCAAAATTGAAGATCCATCCGGTCTTCCATGTGAGTCTTCTCAAGCCTTATTATGAAGACATGGAGGATCCAAGCCGTGGCGAATCATCTCGAGCTCCCACATCTATCACGACATCATTTGACAAAGAAGTTGATACTATCCTTGCCCATCGAGTCATACCAAGAAGGGGAAAGAGGTACGTGAAGTACCTAGTTGAATGGAAGGGGCAACCGGATAGTGAAGCTAACTAGGAACAAGAGGAATCCTAGTGGTAGTTCATAGACAAAAATCGCCGATTTTCGAGGGACTGCGACGAGGACGTCGCCAAATTAGGTGAGGAGAATGTTACAAGCCCACTAATTTGGCCCAACAACTAGGCCCATGAAGTGCCAAAACTCTTAACATGTCTAGAACATTCTAGGTCTTTCATGGACCTTCCGGAACTTTGAAGATGGTTCTAGAACATGGTGGAAGCTTGTGGAGGATTCTAGAACATGGAGGAAACTTCCAATGGAAACTTGTATATAGAATATAGTAGAACATTCTAGAGCTTAGACTTGTATAAATAGGGGGCAACCCTCTCATTTGTAAGCATTCAATCTTGGAATACAATCAAGCATTCACCAAGCTCTTTCTCTCTCTAGAATTCTCTTGTTGCTTACTTGTTCTCTCTTAGCCTTTTCTTTCGGTTGTTCAAGGCTTACTTAGCATCTTTTACATCAAAGGTGTCTAAGGCCGCACGGGTCGAGGCGTTCGAGATTTAAGCCCGTGACATATTGGAAGCTCAAATTCGAGCTTGAAGAAAGGTAACCACTTTAAATAGCATATATATATATATATATATATATGTAAGTATAAGTTAGGGTTTTACATGATTTTAAAATTAGAGCTACCATGCTAGGGTTAAAATGGAAGGTTGGTTTTGAGATATTGTAGTCCCCTTAAGTTGTATTAGGTACTTTAGAAGCCATAAAGCAAGTTGAACTTGATTTGAGTTGATTTGGTAAAATTTATAAAACCCAGTTACTGTTCCTGCTGTCAACCATAACCAGCATTCGAACGCCCAAGAACAGCGTTCGAACGATCTCTGTACACTAACCTAGTGTTCGAACGCCAGATTCTAGGGTTCAAACGCCAGGCCAAAATTTAGGCAGATTTAACCATTTTCCTTAAAACTTTATAATATCAACCATAGTATGTCAAGTCATTTGAACTACCATTTGGAGATTTTAAGTACATGTACAAGAGGGTTGGACCTAGAATGAGGATACCTAGGTTTAGTCAAAAGTTTACATTATGTCAATTAATTATTATTATACATAGGATTGACGATTCCTTACTTCATATGTAGGAACGCCGAATCTAGTACCTAGTCAAGTAAATACGGGTGAGTAACACGATACCATGGACAAAAACTATGTATTTTCAAAATGGTTTGCAATACTTATTATAGTATATCTAATCGTTTTCCATGCATAAAATGCAATGTTCTCGAATAATATCATGTTTTCCCAAGTATTCAAGTATTGTTATGCTAGTTAATGAAACCCATGGATGAATTTTTAGTATGATTTCGAAATTATTTCACAGCTTAGCAAGAATCGATATGAAAGTAAAGTATGTTCAAGATAAGCATGCATAGTGACACTCAGGATCCCCCGTGGTGGAACCTTAATCTAGTCTAAGTGTCCTACGATAGAGTGGGGGACGTAAAATAAGTGCCACTCTGCAAGTGAGATATCTTCGACCTAAAGAGCCACCCGACCTTTGTGGTCACCCAGTTCAACCGAGTTGTCATATTTTCAAGATATAATATGTATGATTACAAAAGCAAGTATGCCATATTATGGAGAACTTCAAGTTTATGAAAACCTATGTTTCAAAAAAAAATTATGTATGGTATGCTCACATGATTTAAGTTAAATGATAAATGAACGTTGTGAATTAATCCATGGTATTTATATCCATGCATTGATGTTATTCATTAAGTTTTAGCTTACGTTTTTAAAAATATTTTCAGGGAACCAAGCTGAAGAGCCGTAAGAAGAAGATAGCAAGTAAACTTTAGTTTTGTAGCCAATGGTCTTATGATGTATTATATGGGTTAGACCCTAATTTATGTTTTGAGGTTATGTATAATTAAAATTTGGCTATGAATGTATGTAAATTTTAAATACTCAAGCACAACTCTATATACTGTTAGTACATCACTCTTTATTTATTTTTAGTATTATGACATTTTTTGCGAAAAGAAAGAAAGAAAAGTTATATCATTTTAAATGAACATGCACAAAATGAAGGTAAGTTGGCCTTGATGGGCTAGCCGCCGGCCATCATGTGCCCACAATCTGCATAGACCGAGTTGCAGGGCATGATAGAGTGGCATCAGAG
>BRYF01000022.1:5802500-5805000 GCA_030159135.1 Actinidia polygama | reverse complement strand
AGAGACAGTTGCAATCAAGATTTAACCCCACGATCAACCGTATTGACGATCACAAATTAAACATATGATGATGTGAAGAAGTTTATCCGAGTTGCGCAGCGGAAGCATGATGGGAATATGAAGACACTAGGTCAAATACCAAAAGAGCAGTGTAAAGCATGAAGTTAGCCAAGTTTGAGGATAAACTTTTATAAAAGATGGGAGAATGTAACACCCCGAATCCGTAAATTCCATAAATTATATAAAGTACGACGCTTATGCAAATTTGTGTAACTAATTAGAAGATAAGAGTCAAAGAGACCAAACCTAAGTTAGAATTTTTCAAAAATTGCATTCGAACGCAAAGAAGAAAACTTGGCATATACTTAAATCTTAGGTTTTTGAAAAAATATTCTAACTTTATTTTGTTTATTTGGACTTTTAGACTCCTAATCACTTACATTAATTAGCATACGTCATAATTTACACACCTAAAAGAAATTTACGGTTTCGGGGTATTATATCCTCCTCTCCTTAATAAAAGGTTGTCCTCAAACTTGATATAAGTCTATTCAAATAGAAAAGGATAATGTTCTCACATTTTATCATCGTGTTCCCAAGTAGATTCCTCCCACATATGGTTCTGCCATAGCACTCGCAATAATCGAATAACCTTGTTTTTAAGAACTTGATCGCGATGATCTATAATCTCGATCGGTGTTTCAACGTAGCTCAAGTCTTCACTCACGTCCAAAGGATAATGATTAATCACGTGCGTAGAGTCGTGAACATACTTCCGTAGCATTGAAACATGAAAAATATCATGGACGTGTGAAAGCTCTGGTGGAAGAGCAATACGATATGAGATGGCTCCAATTCATTGAAGAATTTCGAATGATCTGATGTATCTCGGTTTTAACTTTTCCTTCTTGCCAAAACGATTTATCCCCTTGGAAGGAGATACCTTCAAAAACACATGATCCCCCTCCTCGAACTCTAAATCTCACCTTCGAACGTCTGCATAACTCTTTTAATGACTTTGGGCAGTTTAAAGTCTTTGTTGAATCACTTTGATCTTATCGGTGGTTAGTTACACAATTTTTGGTCCTAAAATTTGTCGTTCCCCTACTTCGGTCCAACAGATGGATGACCTATATTTCCTTCTGTAGAATGCTTCATATGATGCCATTTCGATGCTTGAATAAAAACTATTGTTGTAGGCAAACTCCACGAGTGGCAAGTGTGCTTCTCATTTTCCTTGGAAGTCTAATACGCATAATCGCAACATGTCTTCTAAAGTCTGTATGGTTCTCTCCGATTGTTCGTCGGTCCGTCTGTCGACGAAAAACGATGCTATAACTCAACTCAGTGCCTAAAGCTCATTGCAAACTTTTCCAAAACTTTGACGTAAACCTAGAATCTCGATCTGACACTATCAAAAAAGCATACCGTGAAGTCGTATAATTTTTGCAATGTAAAGATTCGCATACTTCGACAAGGAATACATATTCTTTACTGGTAAGAAATGCGTCGACTTAGTGAGATGATCCACAATAACCCCAATAGCATTACATCCCCGTTGCGAGTTTGGTAGTCTAATGACGAAATCCATAGTGATATGCTCCTATTTCCATTTTGGTATCGGTAACAATTGTAGTAGTCCTACTAGTCTTTGGTGTTCCGTCTTAACTTGTTGGCATTGTAGACATTGTGATACAAATTTGACTATCTCTTTCTTCATTCTTGGCCACTAAAATGTCTATCTCAAATATTGGTACATCTTTGTTTCTCCTGGATGTATCGTGAACTTTGTATTGTGGGCTTCTTTCAAAACTTGTTTTTTTACTTCAAGTATGTTTAGAACACACAAATGGCTTCGAAACTTAAGTGCTCCATTTTGCAAAGTGAAATTAGGCTTTGGATTTACCTCCATCTCCTTATAGATCTTCCACAAGTACAAGTCCTCCGGTTATCGTTGTTTCACAACTTCTATCAACATCGGTTGAGTGATCATAATGGTAAGCATCGTGTTGGTGTCTAGTGCCACAACTTCCATTCTCGCTCTCTCTAACTCGATGAATGAAGGTAGTTGCGACATAACTAGGCTTTACCCAGATGATATTGAATAAGAATGTCATAATCTTTGATCAATTCAAGCCATTTACATTGTCTCATGTTCAACTCATTCTGGGTGAAAATATACTTTAAACTCTTGTGGTCAGTAAAGATCTTGCACATAACTCCATACAAGTAATGATACCAAATCTTTAAAGTAAATACCACTACTGCTAGTTCTAGGTCGTGAGTCGGGTAGTTCCTCTCGTGCGGTCTCAACTATCTTAAGGCATAGGAAATCACCTTCCCATGTTGCATCAAAACGCATCTTAACCTTCGATGTGAAGTATCGCTGTAGATCGTAAAATCGTCAGTTCCAGAAGGTAAGGCTAAAATCGGTGTAGATACTAATCATTTCTTCAATATTTGAAAACTCTTCTCTCGCTTCTCATTCCGTTCAAAAGGA
>BRYF01000022.1:5735000-5745000 GCA_030159135.1 Actinidia polygama | reverse complement strand
TCCGTGCCGTGCCACTTTTCTTTCATGCCATTCGTGCTTCGTGTCGTGCCAGACCCATTTACTTAACATGCCTTGCCATGTCGTGTCGTGCCTTAATCGTGCTGTGACATTTTTAATTGTGTCGTGTCGTTCTATTTTTTCTTTATTTGTGTCGTGTTGTGCCATGCCATTTTATAACTGTGTCGTGTCGTGCCGACCCGCTTACTTAATCGTATCGTCTTGTGATGGCCCGCTACCTTAGTCATGTGACTCGTGTCGTGTCGTGCCGTACCCGTCTACTTAATCGTGTCATGCCGTGCCTGTCTATGGAGTGCTCTTTCCCTTATTGCCAGTCTATGCATACATTCTGGCATGTTTTCAAGCATATACTTATAAGAAATTTTGCTTTTAGAATTTTAAGATAATTTAATAATTTTTTTATTCACTGATGTTATTTTATTTAAATTAGTTAAATATAAATATATGGAGGAATTGAGGAATAGTTAAAAAATTAGTTTCTCAAAAACCGAAGTTAAATGATTCAATTTATAATTTGAAGCAAATTGCATAGCAAGAAATAAAATATTAATTTATGTTCAATTAATATTGTTGACCTTTTTATGAAGTGTATTACTAATTCATATAATACAATAATTAAAAAAATTAATCCATGTAGTTAATTGTCACGCCCAGCAACCCGGCCCATGAGGATCGAAGGCACGTGACCGGCCGGTAGCCTAGCTACTAAGGCCAACATACATTGAACTGGTTGAAGACCGGTGAGACAAAGGGTAGAGAGAAGGTGGATTCTCCGGTTTTGCCTCCCTCTCTCTGATGACTTGATTCTCTTAAATAGGCCAAGAGATCTGAGGGAGGAATCTCTTTTTGCCACAAAACATAGATCATGGTCTTTGACTAACACTTGAAGGACCACTTTTGGTGAAAAAGTGAACAGTTGTACAGTAACTTTTGAATAGTAGGGCAACTTTTGATAGAAAAGGTAAATAGTGAACAGTAATTTTGACTTTTCAACCAACAGTTTTTCAACCAACTTAAATTGGAAGTAGTGACTAAAGCCATTTGAAATAAATTTAACTCAAGGGATCATGCAAAGGGGTCCTGGGCGAATTGGGAGTCGCCAGGGTCTTGACTAATTGAAGCATCTGAATTGATTGAATGATTTGAACCGTCTGATTCTTCATTATCTGACTCTTATTCTTGAGCAAGTAGAAACTTAGCAACTCTTAGTAATTCTTTTTTATCTGATTTATGTTTTGACTTGGATTTGGAGGTTTTTGTGCTGAACGTAGGGCTTTCCTTCTTGACTTGAGATTCTGTTTGGCTAGTGACTTGTGGAGCAGCTGGGATCTGCTAGATTAGAGTAGGAGCTCTGACTGGGAACTCCTGTTCAACTTGGTCGATGATTCTATGGGTTTTGAATCAATTCCACCATTTAACCAAAAGTTGACAATTTATTATATTGTTAGTAATACAATATTGCCACTTGAAAATCCAAGGGACTTTGTATTTAGCCATGAAAAAGAATAACTTGGGAAATTGACTCATATGAGTATTAACTTTAAAATAAGAAAAGAAATAAATGACTTGAATAAGAAGATCAGGAGGAATGATCTCGTTAATGGCCCCATGATGTTGCCACCACCGTAAAAACCAAGAAGTGATATCATTTGACTTGAAGAATTTATCAGAAGAGAAAAACCAAGAATGAGAAAAAGACTCATTTTGATAGAGGACTATTTTGAACCAAACGTCTTTTGTGACCATGTAAATCTCTCATGATGTTAGGATGTCCCCATTCATCTAGAGAAACAATATTATTAATATAAAGGGAATGATAAATAATTTTATTTACTAAAGATTTATCATAAATACCTTTAATGTCAATTGACTTGTGGTTGAACAGGATATCCTTGTAAAAAGAGAGAGTTTTATCAGGGTGAGAGGGAATGAAGTGCCATCCGTTAGGAAGGAAGGCTTTGACTATTTCAACAGGATCATGGATGTTTTTGTGGACTGGCTCAATGTGGAAGATGTGCAAAGAAGTCTTAACCACACAATCGATTTTAATAGAAGGTGACTGGTAGATGTATTTTGACTGAGTAATGGGTTGACTCGATTGGCTAGGCGCAAAAGGATCACTAGCCAGAGCTGACTGATAACTTGGTTTAGGAACTGTTCCTAAAACTTGGTATTTGTTTAGTAAGTCAATAAAGGATTTTAGTTGTTGACTAGTGGCAAGGGTTAGTTGCTTGGAGGATGACTTTTTACTGGAAGACATCTGCAAGGAAGAGATATCTTAGTTAACCGTAACTCAAAGTGAATAAATAACTCTTGATATAAATAATTTCTCTTTCAAGGAAGAATATTCTAGTAAGACGCCATTCAACTTCCTCAATATTGTTGATCATGAGAAAATCTTCAATTTGTGACCATAGGGTTTTAACCATCTCTTTGTAGAAAGAGATTAAGGTTATGTAGTGACCAGTTCTAGGTGTTGGCATGGTGAGGGGTTAAGGTTTTCCTTGTAAAAATTTCCTAGTAAGGAAATCAGGAATAGAATTTTGACTACCTTTGATATACTCAATATCAAAATCAAATATGCTTAAAATAGCTTGTCACCTTGCAAATATTTGTTTACTAGCAATATTTTGAACATCTTTTAACAAAACATATTTAGCACTTTTACAATCAACTCTAACCAAAAACTTTTGATTAAGTATATCATCTTGAAATTTAGATATACATAAAACAATAGCTAAAATCTCTTTTTTAATAGTGATGTAATTACTTTGTGTTTTGTTCCATAAACCAGAATGGAAACGAACAATTTGTTCAGGGAAATCAGGGCTGACTTTTTATAAAAGAATACCTCCATAACCAATGTCAGAGGCAACAGTTTGAATAATTTTGAATGAATGGGTAGTAGGAATGCCTAGACAAGGCAAAGTCTTAACATATTTCTTTAGTTCTTGAACAATGGAGGTATGAATAGAAGACCAAGGAGGAGGATTATCTTTAACCTTCCAAATAAGGGTTGACACTTTTTCCTAAGGTTTTTGTAGAATTCAGCAATGTAGTTGAGGGATCCTAAGAATCTTTGTAACTGATTTTTATCAAGGATTTCATCAGGAAATTTATTAGCAAATAGGATTGACCTGTTAATAGGGATGAAAGTTCCTTGGTGGATATTGTACCCAAGGAATCCGACTTTAGTTTGAAATCATTCAATTTTGGAGGCAGAGATGACTAAACCATTATGTTTAATAATTTCAAGGAATGTGTTCAGATGTTGTCAATATTCATCAATTGAAATGGAAAAAATAAGAACATCATTAATGTAAACAATAGAAAAATAACTAAAGGGGTTGAATATTTCATTCATAATATTTTGAAATTCACTAGGAGTATTTTTTAATCCAAAAGGCATAACATTCCACTCATAATAACCAAATGGTATGGTAAATGCAGTTTTATATTTATCTTTTGGGATGTAGTTGTATCTGCCAAAATCCACTTTTCAAGTCGAATTTTGAGAATATAACTGCATCACTTAACCTTTTTATTAGGTCTTTTTTGTTTGGAATAGGATACATAATCCATTCTAAGACTTCATTTAATGGTTTGTAGTTGATTACTAATTTAGGAACTCCTCTTTCTATTTCGGAATTTTTATTAACATAGAAAGCAGGGCAAGACCAAGGAGATTTGCTTTTACTAATAATGTTATTTTTTAATAAATCATTAATCTCTTGTTTACAAGTTTTCATAAGTTCTGAACTCATTTGAATTGGTCTTGACTTGGTTGGAATATGATTTTCACTAAATTCTTTAATATAAAGAAGGGTTACTATGTGTTTTTTCCTATGCCAGAAAGCACTAGGGAGAGATGCACATATCTCTTTTTCTAATTTGTTTTTAAATTGATCTATTTTTTGAATAATATTTTTATCAAGTAACTGTTCTTCTATTCTTTTATATTTAATATCTTCCTTGAGGAAGTTTACTTGGTTAGCTTTTTGGTTTAATAAACTAATAGATTTAGATATAGAAACATCTTTTAATCTATTTAACTCAAGTGTTTCTGGTTTAATTAAAAATTTGAATGTTACTTGCTGACCAAATGGTTTAGTTGTAATACATTTGGAACTAGTAGTGAAAGGATAAAGTAAATAAATGAATGGTACTCCAAGTATTACTTTATTAGTCATATTTATAACTAGTACAAAGGAGGTTTTAAAACATACCTTATCTTGACATATATGTACTTTAGCCAATTTATATTTAATCTTCATTTTACTTCCAATAGCATAGCTTAAATTTTTTATGGTTTTGTGATAATATTTAGTAGGAATAAGACCTTATTTAATACAATTTAAATCTGCTCCAGTACCAATTAGAGTTATGATTTCTATCTCATAATCATTTATTATTAGTTTAACTTTTGAATGCTATTTTTGAATGTTTATTTTATTAATTATGTTTAACCTGTTATCTTCTTTTTCGCTATCTTTTTTGTGACTAGATTCTGACTCGTCAGAAGTTTTATTATATTCAAAATTTTATTTATTTATTTTTAATATGTTAACTTGTTCTTCTAGATCTTTATCTTTTAATTTTAATTCTTTTATTTCTCTTTTAATTATGTTAACTTCTTTTTGAAGATCTTGAATAGTTACTTCTTTTTGTTTATCTTTTCTAAACCTTCTAAAGTATTAGTAAGGCTTATAATTGGTTTATCTTTTTGAGGTTTTTAATCCTTCCATATGTCTTTTAGTTTTTTAATATATTGTTGTTTTATTTCAGGTTTTCAATTTTACTTATTAGCTCAATTAAGGCATCTTCTTCTTCTTGACTTTTAGTAAGTACATTTAACCTTTTACAACAATTATCATACATCCTATTTCTATTTGATCATTACTAGAGTCGGACAAGTTATCAGGGGATGAATATCTATTGTGTTGACCATCAGACTCTGAGTTATAAGTTTCAATATTAGTTAATTTAAATATTTCAAAGATTTTATTTTTATCTTCTTTAGAAATTTATAATTTATTAATTTTAACTTTTGACCAACACTCATTTTTATAATGACTTTTCTTACCACATTTATGAGATATAATATTCTTTTTATCATGTTTAGAATTTTGACTAATATTTTTATGTTCTTTACTATATTTTTTTTAGTGTTATCATAAAATTTATCAGGTTTAAATTTATTATTTTTACTATGTTTAAAATAGGGTTTATATTCTTTGAACTTATTATGTCTTTTCTTAGACGGTAGACCATATTGTTCGCAGAAATTGCTTAACTCATACTTAGCTTTGTTTTTATCACTTTTAGCTTGTTACTAATTTTCATATCAATGACATTCCTAATCCTTCTTTTTGAATAGTGCTTATTATATCTCCATAAGTTAATTGTTTGTATTCTATTTTTCCTATAGGTTGACTAAGGACATCTCTTATTTTGTGAGCAAAGAGACTGGGTAGACCATTTATGAATTTTTCTTTCTAAAATGATTATGTACAATCATCTTTTAGCATTACTCTGGTTGTGTAGACATCTTTGTACCATCTAAAACCACTAAGTGTAGGACAACTAAGGTTACTAAGTTGATCATGTATTCTTGAATGAATATCACTAGGTGTTCCAATAAAATATTTTATTATGGTGTATATTAATGTGTTTACTCCATCTGGTCTTCCCATTCCAATTTCTTCATCGAAAATAGGGAGATTATTTTCGTCTAATTGAATTGCATTTTTAATATTTTCTCTTGACTTTTCTGTGAGATACTTATCTCACCATGATTTTAACATTCCAGTGAAACCAGAAGCTAATAACTCGACTACATCAAATTTTGTATAATCTCGTAATTAGTTAAATAACTATTGGCTACCATAGATAGATGATGTAACTTTTGTAATATACTATGTTCACTAAAACCATCTATATTTTATTCATATAACTTTTTAGCTTCTACTGAGAATTGATTGTCTAAATTCCTTTCTTCATATTGAAGGTCAAGAGAGGTAAGTCTTGTATACCAATTTTTTGTAATAGATGTAGTGTTACTAGGTTTATTTTTGTAATTTAACTTATTAACATTAAATTGACTTTCTAACTTCCTAAGATCATCATTTGTAGATGAGGATTCAGAGGTAGAAGAATTGTTTGAATTTACTATTTCGTTTTTATTAATGACTTTAACTGAAGATCCTTCATCTTTTAAATTTCTGGATTCTAATTTACTAAACATTTCTTCTAATTTTTTTATGTTTTCATTGTCTTTTTTATTAAGTGTCAATCGTAGTTTACTTCTGTTACTAGGTAAATTCGTTAATGGTGAATCTAACGAAATGTTTGTCTTACCAGGTGTAATCTTTGTATTTTCAATTTTATTTTCAATTTTATCTAACTATTTTTCTATAGTTGTAAGGCATTGATTAGTATGATTATTCTGTTCAATGACTTTTTTAATTTCAGTATTATCATTAGTTAACTTAAAGGGTGTAGCTTTCATAACTGATCCTTTATGTTCTATGATAATAGTTTCTAAAGGAGGATGACTAGAGGAGACGGTATTATTATCAGTAATTTTCCAGGAGGCTTTAGTAATGGTATTTACTTGTTTGTAGTGATTTTTCAAGTAATCAAAGAAATAGATTTCTGTATTAATCTCTTTCATAAACTCTTGCCATCTGTTAACTATTTTTGACCTTTGTTTTTCACTATAAGTAACTAAATATTCTTTTCTCTTACTTTTATTTTCTTTTGACTTAAACTCTTTGAATAATTTATCGATATCTATTACTAATTCTTTACGAATTGTTAATAACTGTGGATTAATAGGAGTATTGACTTCAAAATCTATTTGCGTAAGTGATCCTTGAGAAGACTCTTCTTCTTCTTCTTCACCGAACTTAGGATGTGTTGAATACTTGGGTTTACTAACTTGTGGTGATGACTCAACTCCTTTAACTTTGGATTCTAATGGATCTATAAAAGGTGTATTTGGTACTTCTTCCATCTAGACTATTTCTAGTAGGAATATTTTTACCCTTTCTTGAAGTATTAGATGTACTAGTTATACTTCTATTATCAAAACTATGTCTAGATTGACTATTCATTTTATTATTCATTCTTAAGTCTTTAAAACTTATTTTGACTGTACCATCTAGATATTGTTGTATATAATCTAGATCGTTAGTATCATTTTGTATTTTTTCTTGGTCACTTTCATTAGTGACTAACCAATCTTCTGGTAGATTAATATCATCCCAAATTATTGGTTTAGGTATTTTGACATTAGCATTACTAGTACTGCTTTGTATGAGTAGTGTTTAACCACTAGGACTTTTAACCAGGGCATGTACATTAAGGTTGGTTTTCATACATTTATAGTAAATCCTATAAATCAATGCAACCGAATGACTTCCTTCAATCATGTTATTAAACTCTCCAGAAGTTTTAATATTTAATGTTACTGCTTTTAATATGTGAGGGTCGCTTAGACTTAATGTAAAGTCTGGGAAACAATTAAAGTGAACAGGTCCATCATGTAGACTTGACTCAAAGACTCCCATAATACTAGTTTTGAAATCTCGAAAATCTAGCATCTCTGAGGCCAATGAATATGGATGAATTAATTCCTTTAGTAGTTAATGGTTTAACTGCAACTTGAATTAATCCTATGTGAATAAAGTTGTGACCACGTAATCTATGTTTTTTAATAGATTCTTTTTTTAACAAACTACAAGTCTCATATTCTTTAGTTAAAGCATAGACTTGTTTAACAGTTTTGACTTTCATATCAGTTTTAAAAGATGACTGGAGAAAACTAGTTTTATAAATCTCTTTGACAGGAATTTTGTATATATACCAGTTACTAAGATCAAGATCTTGATATTCATGTTCTTCTTCATTAACTATGTTATCAGTATCTTGTACTGGTATTGTAGTCAAAGAAGTTTGTGAGCTTACTAAAGAGTTACTCCTAAATAATCGATTCATGACTCTTTCTTTTAAATAAATTCACTTAGTTTACTCGATTTATCATTATTGTGTTTTTCACCTATCCTGTTTTCACACATACCCTACGTAGGTTCCCTATCCTATCTGCCAGGACTTACACCACTTTGTCTGGGCTTACACTGGATCCTGGGACAAGAGGTAAGGTGGCTACTAACAAAATGGTAGAACGCAATAGGATAAAATCAATAACTAGGTAAATGACTTCTATGGAACGAGAGATGAATAATTGAATGGATGAACTTTTCAACAAGAGACGAATAGTTGATATATATATATATATATATGTGTGTGTGTGTGTGTGTGTGTGTGTGTGAAAACGTCATAATTACTGAAAATTATAAATGTGGCCAACTTGAATACATTCATAACATAAGGCTTAGCCCATTACTAACTACATAAGGCCTTTGAGCCACAAAACTAAAGTCTTCCTCGTAACTTCCTTCTAAGACTCCTCTGATTGGCTTCTTGAAAATTATTTTAAAAGCATAAGCTAATTGCTTAGTGAATAACAATAACGCATGAACATAAAAATACCATGAATCATTAGCATAACATACATATCTCATTTGAAACCATCAAGTAGGCACAACATAACTTTTTCTGAAACTTAAAACTTTCATAAACTTGAAGTTCACGTAAATATAGCATAACTTCAAATCTTTCGTAACTATAAATTTGTAAGTATATAAAGTACAACAACTAGGCATAGTAACATTTCGACCACGCAACGCACCATAGTAATCATATAGGTCACGGGGGCTCTTTAGGCCAGGGACGTCTCCAACATAGCTAATTTATTTCACGTCCCCTATCGTAGGACTATCGGACTAGATTAAGGTTTCACCACGAGAAGACTCCGAGTTAAAGCTATTCATAAAAATCCTTTGCTATGCATTGAAAATTCTTTACTTCTTGAGTGAAAACATTCATTCATGGTTTTCATTTCATAGCATACTAGCATTATCATATGTTTCGAAGACATAACAATTATAACACAATATATAACCATTTATGCATTAAAAGCATGGAAAACACTATATGCAATATAATTCGTATCGAAAGCATTTGAAAAATACATAGTTTTGTTCCTGGCATCATGTTACTCACCTCGCTTCTCGTGATTAGGTGCTAAGCAATGTGTTCTTACAAGTAAAGGATATAAGGTACGAAAATCAATACTACGTTCTATAATCCAAGAATAAAATAATCAACTAATATTAAACTCTCGACTCTATCTAAGATACTCTCGCTCTAGGTCAAAACCTTTTAAAATAGACCTAAAGTCTCCCAATAGGTAAGTCAAGGGCCTAACATACTTTAGAAGAAAAATACAATGTCCTAAGAAAAAAGGCCAAAACTACTTGAAAATTGGTGTGGCGTTCAAACGCTAGGCATTAAACATTCATCGTTCGAACACTGGGTCTGGCTGTATGCAGCAACAAAAATGAACTCTGAAATTTATCAAACTCCCAAACACAACCCAAAACCTTCCCAACTTCTTCTAATGCTCCTAGTGTACAAAGAATAACCCAAGAAGACTACAATATCTCAAAATGAACCCTAAAAATTAACCCTAGCATGGTAGATCTAAGATTCAAAATTTTAAAACCCTAACATGACATAAATTAGGATTTTCAGACCTCACTCTCAAATCCATCCATTTGAGCTCATAAGCTCTCAAATCTATCCATTTGGGACTCCAAAAAGTTCTCTAACCTCTCTACATACACCTATACATATATACTCATTTAACATACAAGGGTTTTGTGTAACGACCCGCCTGACACTCGCGAGGCTCCATGCGTCGCTGAGCTGCGTCACGCCATTTTCGTGGTCCTTTTTCCTTTATAAATTCTTTTTCTTTGAAACTTTTCATGAAGTTTGTTTACCCAGTAAGTTTGTTTACCAAGTACTAGGCTAACCATGGATGTTGGGTTATTCAAAAATTAGTTTCTATAAAGTT
>BRYF01000022.1:5705000-5707500 GCA_030159135.1 Actinidia polygama | reverse complement strand
TGGGCTTCCTTTAAAACTTGTCTTTTGACCTTGGGTATGTTTGGAACACACAAGTAGTCTTGAAATTTAAGTGCTCCATTTTGCAAAGTGAAGTCAGACTTAGAATTCACTCCCATCTCTTCATAAACTTTTCATAAGTACGGGTCCTCCGGTTGTCGTAATTTCACAACTTCTATCAATGTTGGTTAAACGACTATGGTGGTTAACATTATGTTGGTCCGGTGCAACAACTTCAATTTCGTCTCTCTCAAATTCAATGAACAAAGATACTTGCGACATAACAAGGCAAGCTAAATTGGCGGTCGATTTTTGACTTAAGGCGTCGGCTACAACGTGGCTTTACCTGGATGATACTGGATAAGAATGTCGTAATTAACTCAAGCCATCTTTGTTGTCTCATGTTCAATTCTTTTTGAGTAAATAAATACTTCAAACTCTTATGGTCGGTGAAGATCTCACACGTAACTCCATACAAGTAATACCGCCAAATCTTTAAAGCGAACACTACTGTGGCTAGTTCTAAGTCTTGTGTTGGATAGTTATTCTCATGTGGCCTCAACTGTCTCGAGGCGTAGTAATCACTTTCCCATGCTACCTCAACACGCATCTCGAACCTCGATGCGAAGCATCGCTGTAGATCATAAAGCCATTGGTTTTAGAGGGTAATGCTAAAATTGGTGTGGATACTAATCGCTTCTTCAATATCTAGAAACTCTTCTCTCGCTTCTCATTTCATTCAAAAGGGACATTCTTTCGCGTAAGCTGCATCAAAGGTGTTGCTATCCTGGAAAAGTTCTTTATAAATCTCCTGTAATAACTAGCTAAACCTATGAAACTTCTAACTTCGATTACATTCGTCGGTCTCGCCCAATTCATAAGGTCTACGAATATGGGTACATCGTTGATACGAATTTCAAAAGAATTGTAGATTTTATCACATAACATGGTGTCCCCGGAGGGCAATGACATTGATAACTCATACTCAAGGGGTACTAGGGAGGTATGTAAGTAACATTCAAAAAGATATGAAACAAATGAATGGATAAAACCAGAATCCATAAGGATGCATGCAGGTTAACCATAAATGGGGAGTATACTTGACACAACTGATGTGTAAACTGGGGTATTTCCTGGTACAAGCGCAAATGCTCGACCTTGTCATGGTGGGTTATTCCTCCTTCCAGCTGGAGGATGTTGGACTGAGGCGGACGCAGATGTTCTAGCTCCTTGTATTCTATTCCTCATTGGACAATTTTTAATCTAATGCCTTTCTTGACCACACCCATAACAAACTCTAGTTCCCATGCGACACTCACCTCGATGCTTCTTTTGACAAGTCGGGCATGTCGGTATTTCATTGGAGCCACTACTTCCTTGACTTACGGTGTTCCTTTGCTATGCTGATGAATTTTCTCTTGATGATCCTGAACCCTATCGCTTTCAATTTTGTCCTCTACTTGTACTTTCTCCTGTCCTCTTTTTATTCTCTCGGAATTGGGACATTTCATTTAGTGATCTTTCTATAATTATTGCTCACTAAAAAACCTCTTGAGATGTCGGTAGTCGTAATATATCCACTTTGTTCTGAATGTTTCATCGCAATCCGGCTTCAAACTTCCTCGCCTTGCGAGATTCCGTCTACACAATGTGAGGGGCATAACGACACAAGTCCATGATTTTGGTATGATATTCCACTATAGTCATCTTCCCTTGCTTCAAATAAGAAACTCTTGAATTTTCTGATCCTTGACTGTCTCGGGAAAATACTCTTCATTAAACACCTCTAAGAATCTGGGCCATAGCCATACTGGTTCCAACGGTTTCGTCAATTGCCACCATACTAAAGCTGCTCCTTCAAACGTAAAAACGAAAAAGGTTACCTTCTATGCATCATTACAAGGTAGGACTTCGAACACCCTCTCAATTCCCAGAAGCCAAGACTCTGAGGCCACGGGATCGGGAGTTCCATAAAAAGTTAGGGGCCTTAACTGTGGAAATTGCTTAATGGTATTACGGCCTAATACTTCCTCTCTTGGCACTGGTTCTGCCAGTTGTTCCGGTGCATTAGCATTGTGGTTATGGTTGTTTTGGGTATCTTGAGCTACTTGAATGAGTCCCTCTAGAATTCTCTCTATAGGATCGATTCAGCCTTCGAGCTCTGCTGCCCCTCTATGGCCTCCCCTCCTAGGCGGCATAACTTCTAGAAATACATCAATATCTAACATTTAGTATAACAATAGCTATATTATACTATAGCAAAACATGTTTCATATATCATATAACATATACGCAAGTCAACTCTAGACTTCTATCTAGACGTGACTCTATCATATAGTGTAAATCTATAGCTCTGTGTACAACATAAACCTAAGCTTTGATACCACTCTATCATGCCCTGCAACGCATCCTATGCGTATCGTGGGCACGTGATGGCCAGCGGCTGGCCCACCAAGGCCAACTTATCATCATCCTATGCATACTCATTTGAAATGATAGTAAA
>BRYF01000022.1:5690000-5697500 GCA_030159135.1 Actinidia polygama | reverse complement strand
ATGTTTATTTTTTGGTTCCTTTGAATTACATTGTGACTCTTCGCATTCCATGTTTATATTTAGATATTTTATATGTTGTGGATGTGTTGAAACTTCTTAGTTTTAGGGACCATAACTAAAACATTGTGTTTTGTTTTCAAAGATAGTTGAAACAATTAGTGACTTTGCATAATATGACGTTTAAGCGGATTATCATGTTAATCCAATCGTGCATGTTTGATACTTTACTGTATGTGCTAGAGAGAGAGAGGATCATTTACACTGAGCACAAGTCGTGTTTTTTAAAGTAAAAATTATTATAAATTCTCATAATTGCATCCATGAAGTGGAGATTTATACATTGTGAGCTTTAGAACCATGAATCATTTTTGTGAGCGGTTTTACATTTATTCAAGAAAATTTGTTGAACTTCATTCTTTGAATAGCTTCAATATTTTTGAATTTGGTTTACATGTCAATGTGAGAAGTTAAAATTTTTGACACTTTTTACTTGGTTGAACTGTTTGACTTGCGCATATTTTGGATGTCGTTACATTGAGGCCAATTCATTTATATCTTCCTTTTCTGTTATTCATTTTGGTAATTGTGTATAAAATAATCTCAAAAAGCATGTTAAATCTGGAGTTACTTTAAAATTGAGGAAAAGGGATACATTGCGTGATTTTTGAGAAGTTAAAAAAAACAGAGGGAAGAAAATAAAGAAATAAAAGAGAAAAAAGAAGGGAAGAAAGAAAAAAAAAGTTCAATATGATATGAAAAAGTTGAAAAGTATAAAAAGAGAGTTTGAAGTGTATGCTTACTGATGTGGGATAAAACATTCACACCTCGTAAAGGGCACTCGTTGCCTACCTTCAAGAGAATCTCCATTATACCTCGCCATGCTCCATTCACCACTGGGCTTCATTCATCTCGCCAATAGGCGAGGAGACACCTCATCGCCAGATCGCTAGGAAGATTGAACTTAAGCTCGCCAGCCTCTATACCACAGATGGGCGAGGTGAAGTACATGTCTCCAGTCTTTTATCTCCATACGAACTCCAGTCCTAGCTCCACAAGGACATTACCTTCAGAAGAGATTCATTCCATCCCAAACACCTACAATCACGGGACGTTCTCCAAGTGTCATGTCTCCCTATTAAATCTCCTATATCTTCGGGATATATTACCATACTTAGCCGTTCGAGGATCACGCTACAGTTTTCTTACACGGCTCTCCTTTCTCCATCTATATAAAGGCCGCTCCCCAAACATTATTAGGTATACAACACAATTCTAACTGGCACAGACTGATAGCTCTGCTTGTTAGTTGCTTAGCTTCTGATCGCCTTGGTCTGATTTGCACGTCGGAGGAATTTGGAGCGGCCTCACCTCCGCCGATAACGTTTGTTCCTTGCTGTGCAGGTCGCCCGAGTATTAGCCGAGGTCCAGTGTCGAGGCTGAGGAGCAACGTGACTGTTGGTTGCTCACCCAGATTTTTACCACAATAGTTTGGCACCGTCTGTGGGAACGATAGTTCTCGAATTTTTATGCACCTGCGTAGCCGTTTATTATCTAGACCAAGCGTCAGCAGTCCTTTGGACAACAGAGCTCATCTGATGGCTAATACCAGTCAGACTCCAGATTTGGAAGGCCTTCATCGTGAGATACACGATATGACCGAGTAGATGAGGGTCATGAACGAGAATAACGCCCGTTCATTGCAGCTCCTTGTAGCTAACGCACTGCATATTCCTCCAATCCTGGCCCCTAAAAATAATCCTCCTCGCCCACCTCGTCGGTCTGACGACGAAGTGTCCCAAAGTCATCATAGCACCAGACGGGCTGGACGTAATAGATCTCCCTCACCTCGTCCTTGACGTGAAAGAAGTGCCTCATTAGAATCTCAATCTAGCCAAGCTCATGAGATCGAAGGCGAGGAAGTCAGGAGAGGAAGATCTCCTCACCGTAATGACCAAGCGCCTAGATGTCGAAGTAATTCCACCTCCCAAAAGATCAGAGATCTAGACACCCGTCTTGATGCCATCAATACTGGGGCATGCGCTAAATTTAAGAAAGAAGTGGATGCTTTGATCAAACAAATCGAGCCGCCATTCATAGAGAGGGTGTTGAGAACTAGGGTTTCCTCCAAATTTAAGCTATCCAGTCAACTCAGAACCTACGAGGGAAAAACAGATCCCATGGATCATTTAGATTCGTACAAGAGCCTGATATTGCTACAAGGTTGTTCAGACGAGTTAATGTGCAAAGCATTCTCCACTACTTTAAAAGGGTTGGCGAGGTTGTGGTTTAGAAAACTGCATCCGGGAACCATTGACTCATTTGGCGATCTGAGCAAACTTTTTGTCGCCAACTTTATGAGCTGCAGAGTTCGGCAGAAGAACGTTTCTCACCTCTTCACCATTCACTAGAAGGATATGGAAAGTTTGAAGGACTACGTAAAGCAGTTTAGCCAAGCCATCCTGGAAGTGGAGGATCCTAGTGACAAGGTAGTAATTATGGCCATGATGGAAGGACTTAGCCCCGGTCCACTATTTGACTCCTTCTCCAAGAACGTACCTGAAACCTTGTCAGTTCTCTAGAGCAAGGCTGACAAGCACGTCATCGTGGTAGAGTTAGCCGAAGCAAAACAGAGGCGACGAGGGAAAGACGATCACAAGAGGAAGGAGCCCGACACAAGACGATCCGACTACAAGGAGGAAAGGAGCAAAAAGTCCAACCGAGGTTCAGGGCAAACAAACGAAACATGTCCTCGTACTCCACCTTGCCGTCTGGAAATGATTTTGCCATACCTCAACGCTCCCATCGCCTAAGTACTCATCGAGATTAAGAACGAGGAGTTCGTCAAATGGCCTGGAAAAATCAAGACCGATCCACGAAAGAGAAATAAGAACAAATATTGTGAATTTCACCTGGACCATGGCCACAACACTGAAGATTGCTTCCATCTAAAAGAGTAGATCGCCGACCTTATCAAAAGAGGATATTTGAGGAAGTATGTAACTTATTGCCCCGCCTCCCTACTAGCCAAAAAAGAGATATGGCGATAGCCGACCAACTGTGGGAGATATACAAGTAATTCATGGCGGATTTGGATCAGGTGGGTGCTCAAGTTCATCCAGAAAGAGACATGCTAAGCACTAGTGGACGAGCTGATGAGGAAATCTACAACCTCTCCTCGCCCATTTTTGATGCTCATCCACCCATCACCTTCAATATGATGATCTAGCGGCCTCTATCTTCCCCATGACGATGCCTTGGTCGTATCAGTTGTCACACCAATTTCAACATTCAGCGAATCTTAATTGACAATGGGAGCTTGGTGGATATTTTGTTCATCTCGGGTTTTGAAAAAATGAAAACCGGGCTAGATAAACTCCATCCTTTCCATACCCCATTAGTGGGTTTTGGAGGAAATATGACGCATCCATTTGGATGGATCAAATTTCCCATAACCTTGGGAACGGATCCTCATCAGATTACGACCTGACAGGATTTCATCGTTGTAGATTACCCTTCACCCTACAATGCAATTCTAGGTCGCCCTACCTTGGGAGGAGTGAACGCAATCACCTCAACCTACCCCTTAAAGATGAAATTCTCCACTTCTATGGGAGTGGGTGAAGTGAGAGGCGACCAAAAGGTGGCAAGACAATGCTTTATTTTGGCCATGAAGACGGAAATTCCCTCAAAAACCCAATAGCAATTACAGGTCATCGAGGCCGAGATGGAGCCTTTAAGGGACAAGGTGGAACTGGTCCTGGAAGATCCCCGAGAAACCAAAAATGCCAAACCCCTTGAAGAAATTACTCCAATCTCCATACACTCAAATTATCCGGATCGCCATGTCATGATCGGTACCGAGCTGACCAACGAACTACGCTCCGCACTGATCAAATTCTTGAAGAATAACTTTGATGTCTTTTCCTGGTCGCAAGGCGATGTCCCTCGCATTGACCCCCAAGTCGCCACACATAAATTGTTCACCAATCCCGAATATCCCCCAGTTTTCCAAAAGCGAAGAAAATTCGTCCCTGAATGCCTAAAGGTTATCGAAGAAGAAGTGGCTAAGCTCGTTAAAGCCAACGTTATCAAGGAAGCCCATTACTCGGAGTGGCTCGCCAATGTCGTCGTCGCCCCTTAAAAAGGGGGAAATGGAGAATATGCATTGATTTTACCGACCTCAACAAGGCGTGCCCAAAAGACAGTTTTCCTTTGCCCAAAATTGACCTGATAATCGATGCTACATCTAAACATGAGCTCCTGAGTTTCATGGACGCCTTCTCCGATTATCATCAGATTAACATGTTCCCTCCCGACGTGGAAAAGACTTCTTTTATCATAGAATGAGAGTTATATTGCTACAAGGTCATGCCATTTGGACTAAAAAATGCTGGAGCGACGTACCAAAGATTGGTCAATAAAATTTTCAAGGAATTGATTGGGAAGACGATGGAGGTGTATATTGACGACATGTTAGTCAAAAATCTCAAGGCAGATCACATCGCCCACCTGGAGGAAGCGTTTGGCATCCTACGAAAACACCGGATGATGTTGAATCCTTCAAAATGTATTTTCGGAGTATCTTCTAGTAAATTCCTTGGGTTTCTGGTAACCAAACGTGAAATTGAGGTAATCCCAGATCAGATTCAGGCCCTTCTCGACATGACTTCGCCCAATAACATCCACGAGGTGCAGTAATTGACAGGGAGAGTTGCCACCCTTAATAGATTTGTTTCTAAATCAGCCGACAAATGTCTCCCATTCTTTCAAATCCTGAGAAAGAATCAGACCTTCCAATGGAACGAAAGATCAAAGACGGCATTTCGACAGCTAAAAAAGTATCTCAGCTCGTCGCCCTTGCTCACTATTCTGACCACGAGCGAGGAATTATTTGTATACCTCTCCATCTGGCCAACAGTAGTAAGTTTCCTACTGATCCGAGAAGAAGACGGGGTTCAAAAACTGATATATTATGTCAGGAAAGCCCTAATGGGAGCAGAGAACAGATACCTGAAAATCGAGAAGCTGGCTTATGCCCTCCTTATCGCTGCTAGAAAATTTCGCCATTATTTCCAAGCACATCCGATAACTGTGATAACTGATCAACCACTAAAACAGATTTTCCAATGACCTGAAACTTTAGGAAGGCTCCTCAAATGGTCCATCGAGTTAAGTGAATTCCATATTAATTACAAACCAAGGATGGCGATCAAAGGACAGGCCTTAGCCGATTTTATTGCTGAATTCAAGTATGATATTGTCGAGGAGCCCGAGAATGTCCCCGAGGTAAAAATCACCAAACAATCAAAACCTGATGAGGACCTCTCCAGATGGGAACTATTTATGGACAGATCGTCAAATCAGCACGGATGTGGTGCAGGACTCGTCTTGAAAACTCCATCGGGCGAGCATATGGAATATGCCATACGCATAGGATTATGCACTACCAATAATGAAGCCGAATACGAATCTCTTCTCGCCAGACTCAGAGTGGCAACTAATTTGGGTGTGGATTCCCTATATGCCTTCAATGATTCTCAATTGGTGGTAAATCAACTTCAAGGAGATTACCTCGCCAAGAATACAAGAATGATGGCCTATCTGGATGAAGCAAAAGCCATGTTGGGGAAAATAAAAAATTTCAAAATTCACCAAATCTCGAGAGAAGAAAATAAGCAAGCCAATGTTTTAGCTAACCTCGCCTCAGCTTTTGACTTCATCTCAAACAGAAACATACCCTTGGAATTCTTAGCCAACCCAAGTATTGAGGTCGCTAAATCAATATGTCCAACCGACTTCGTGCCAACATGGATGGACGACATCGTTACATATCTCCAAACGGGACTGTTGCCAGCTCGCCAGATCCAATACAGGTCAGATAAATTTTGCATTCTCAATGGAATCTTGTACAAAAGGTCATTTTCTGGTTCTCTCCTAAGATGTCTCCGACCTGAAGAGGCAGAGTACGTCATGAGAGAAATTCATGAAGGTATCTGCGGAAATCATTTGGGGGCGAGATCGCTATTTAGAAAAGCAATTAAATAAGGCTACTTTTGGCCTCGAATGGAACATGATGCGGCAACATATACTAAGAAACGTGACAAGTGCCAGAGGTTTGCCCCCATAAGTCATCTCCCTCACACCGAGATGGTCCCAATAACAAGTCCATGGCTATTTGCCCAGTAGGGAGTCAACATACTCGGGCCATTGCCCCAAACTCCATTATAGAGAAAGTTATTGATCGTCACCATCGACTACTTCACCAAGTGGATAGAGGCAGAACCCCTCACCAAGATCACTGAAAGGAACATTAGGAATTTCATATGGAGGAACATCATATGCCGATTCGGAATTCCAAAAGTTCTCATCTCGGACAACGCCAAGCAGTTCGACAACGAGATGTTCAGACAGTTCTTCTTAGATCTCGCCATCTCACATCACTTCTCCTCACTTGGACACCCCCAAGCTAATGGTCAAGTATAGGTTACTAACAGAACCATCCTAAGGAACTTGAAAACAGGGCTAGAAAGGTCCAAAGGGGAATGGGTAGAACACCTGCCGAGCATAATTTGGGCCTATCACACGACGAGAAGGATCCCCAAGGGTGAGACACCTTATTCTATGGTCTATGGAGCAGAATCAGGTATACCTGTCGAGATCGGAATACCAAGCTTCAAGACCTCAAATTTCAACAAGGAGAGTAACGAAATCGAGCTGAGACTCAATCTCGATCTCTTTGATGAAATGAGGGAAGGGCAAAAGTACGCTAAGTAGCTCATAAACACCAGGTCGCCAAATACTATAACCAGAGGGTTAAGCACAAATCATTTCTTCTCGGCGATCTAATCCTACGAAAGGTCACATTGTCACAAAAGAACCAAACATAGGAAAGCTCGGTCCTACATGGGAAGGCCCATACAAGGTTGTCAAGGTATCCCGACCAGGAACATATTGGCTGGAAGATATGAACAGGAAAGCTCTCCCTCACCCCTGGAATGCTGAGCACTTGAAGAAATATTACAAATAAATTTTATGGTCGCCATGGTGCTTTTCTTGGATTTTTTGCAATAAATCGCTAATGTTAATAAAGTTTCTTCAGTTTATTGTTATCGCCAAAGTTCAAGTTTTATTTTGCCAATATCAAGGCTGCTAGTTCGTTATTAAACGACAGAGGCATCTTGATCGCCATATAGGACGTCGCCAACATCAAGATTGTCAGTTCGTTATCAAACAACGGAGGCATCTTGATTGCCATACAAAACATTGCCGACATCAAGTCTGCCAGGTCCTTATTAAAACGACTGAGGCATCTTGATCGCCTTACATGACATCGCCAACGTCAAGATTGCTAACTCGATTGATAAACGAAGCATCTTGAACGCCATCCATAATGTTGCCAGAACAGAAATAGTTTGATCACCATCAGTTACGTTCACCAAAGTTATTTACATTACTAAATGTAATATAAAAATACGAGCTCGCCTCGCCATCACTCAACTT
>BRYF01000022.1:5652500-5660000 GCA_030159135.1 Actinidia polygama | reverse complement strand
GGTCTTTTTCAGGACCACTCATGAGATATCTCCAACCAGAGGAATAAGATTATGTACTTGGGGAGATAAATGAAGGCATCTACGAAAATCATTCCAAGGTAATATCGCTAGTTAGAAAGGCAGTTCACCAAGGGTACTTTTGGCCTTGCAGAGAATAAGATGCAATGGCATTCACTATAAAGTGTGTCAAAGGTCACTCCAGTTAGTCGTCTTCCCTTTACCAAGATGGTTCCAATGACCAACCTATGGCCATTTGCTCAATGGGGGATAGACGTGTTTGGACCTTTACCTGAAGCTCCATTATAGAGAAAGTTCTTAATTATCACCATAGACTACTTCACGAAGTGGGTAGAGGTAGAACCTCTTGCCAAAATCACTAAAAAGAACACCAAGAATTTTGTTTGGAAGAACATCGTTTGTCGATTTAGGATTCCGAAGGTTATAGTCTCCGACAACGCGAAGTAGTTTGAAAACGATGAATTCAAACTATTTTGTTCGGACCTCGCCATCTTCAACCATTTCTCCTTTCCAGGTCATCCTCAAGCAAATGGTCATGTAAAAATCACCAACAGAACAATCTTGAGGAATTTGAAGGCAAGGTTAGAAAAATTCTAAAGCGAATAGGCAAAAGACCTTCCAATTGTGCTATGGGCCTACCACACAACGAGCAAAATCCCAACGGGTGAAATACCATACTCGTTGGTGTATGGGACAGAGTCAGTCATACCAGTAGAGATTGGAATGCCTAGCTTCAGGACATTGAATTTCAATAAGGAGAACAATGAAGCAGAACTAAGTCTTAATCTTGATCTCCTCGTCGAAAAAAGGGAGCAGGCCGAGGTGCGCCAAACTACCTACAAGTATCAAGTCGCCAAGTACTATAACCAGAATGTTAAGTACAAGTCATTTCTGCTTGGCGACTTGGTTATGAGGAAAGTCATTTTGTCTACAAATAAGCTTAATGCTAGGAAACTCGACCCTACGTGGGAAAATCCCTATAGAGTTGTCAAGGTGACCAGGCCAGGAACTTATTGGTCGGAAGACATGAAAGGGAGAGCCTTACCTCCCCCCTAGAATGTTGAACCATTGAAGAAATACTATCAATAGTTCTTTTGGTCGCCAATATGATGGAGGTCGCCTAAACAGTGTTATTTGTCTTTGCCAAATTCTATTTTTTGTGGTCGTGAATGCCAATTTCTATGTAATTGTGGTTATCTTACTATAATCTCCAATTTCTCTAGTTCAAATTTGTTATCATCGCCTGGTATAAGGTTGCCAAAATAGTTTGTCGCCAATTTTAAAATGGGACGTCACTAGTTTTGCCATTTAATAATATTAATTCAACTTATTGTTGTCGCCAAAATAGGATGTCACCTAAACAATTTATTGATGTCACCAAAATGGAGATCGTTATAGCACCGGTTTGATTAATATCACCTACCTAGTTTTCTTTTTACTCGCCAAAAAGATGCAAAAATGATTTTGGGAGTTACATCTTGCTCGCCAAAGGTATCTCGCCTCGACATTCTAGTTGCCGTGGTTAGATTTAATATTTGCCTAAGTTAAGGTAACTCAAACCTATTATGTTGCCTAACTTAAGGTAACTTAAACCTATTATGTACGCCAAGTTCATCTCGCCTAACAGTTTTTGTTCGCCGAATTCATCTCGTCAATTTCATTAGTAATGATATCGCCAAAGTGAAGTAAAGACATTGCCATTGAAGAAGACACAATATAAAAAAATACATCTTATTAAAGTCAGGATTACATTGATCTCGCCAAAAAAATACATTAAAATGCCTACTGAGGATGAGGGCTATTATCCAATTCATCCTCCTCAACTAGCTCAGGGTCGATTTGGAGGTCTCGGATGTCGAGGTCAGGATGGAGAAGCTCAATCTTCTTTTTGCACAAATTGAAGCCCTCACCAAAGTATGTGGAAGCTATTTTTTCTACAGCCTCCTAGAAGTCATTAGAGGATTTGTACTCTTCGACTGCCGACGTTTTGGCAAAGGACTCCCTCTCCTTCAGCTCGGCCACCTCCTTCTAGAGCCTCTCTAGGTTGGCATCATATTCCTCCTTCACCCTCCTTAACTCCTTGGCAATGTGCTGCTTTTCAGCCTCGAGCTCGGCTACTCGAACTTCTATCTCTTTGTCCACATTCTAAGCCCAGACCATCTCATCTCGGATGGATCCGGCGAATACCTATTGGGCCATCACCTCTTCCCGCATCTTTCTGTTGCGGCCAATAATTAAGAAGCCAAGTGTTGGCCCAATAGGAAACCCAAGAGAGGGGTTAATCGAGACTTTTAAAACTAATTAGCAATTAAGATTAATTAAAAAATTAATCTAATCACTACAAGAATAAATCAACTTGTGTGCAATGTAATAAATGCAAGTAAAAAGTAAAATAAAAAATAAGAGAGAGCATACCAAAATTTACCGAGGTTCAACCACAACATGTGGTCTACATCCTCCTAAGACATTCACAAGATCTTCTTCCACTATTTGCAATCAACAATTATAATGTGGAGCTGATTTTTAAAGTGCTCAGATCACTTTTACACAAGAACTTACCCCCAAGTTCTTTCAAGAGATTTTGTCCAAGACCCTCCCAATCTTTCAAGTGTTTTTGTACAAGTTACACTCAAACTTATAAGAATAGGAATAGATGAAGGTTTTACAAGTGAAAACAAACTCTCTCAATAGAGTAGATAGGAGTGGAATCACACAATGAATACCAACTCGTGAAGACAAAAAGAATTTTCAAAGAATCTTGACTTTGAAGTTCTTTGGATGATCAATCAATGCTTAAGGGAGTCTCTTGTTCTTGTTAAATGCTTTTGGAAGCTTGTATATAATGGCTTGAAGAAGATTGAACCGTTAGTGGTAGTTATGGTGCATTAAATGCTAATTCAGAACACTCTGCGTTCAAAAATCTAGCCGTTAGGTGTCGACACTTTTTCCTGATGTCGGCACTTTATGGGTTTCATGTGTCGACACTTTAAGAACATGTGTCGACACTTCAAGCCTTCTTCCTTCAGTTGTAACATACTGTCTACAGGTGTCAACATTTTCTGAGTTATGTGTCGACACTTGATTATCAATCTTCAAGAATTTGGCTATTGTCCACTTGTGTCGTCACTTTATAAATAAGATGTTGACACTTCTTGTACTCTGGACACTGTCTTCATGTGTCGACACTTCACTGTCATGTGTCGACACTTTCTATAACTTTGGACATTGTCTTCATGTGTCACCACTTTTCAAAGAACGTGTCGACACTTTAATTTCAGATACCTCACTATCCATATGTGTCGACTCTTTTATCCATATGTCAACACTTAATTTCCCAAATTTTAATCTTTGCTCAGTGTCTTCAGGTGTCGACACTTTGAACACGATGTGTCGATACTATAATTTTTAGATTTGAATATTTGCTTACTTTCTTCAAGTATCGACACTTTAAGCAAAATGTGTTGACACTTAATATCTAGATTCAAGTCTGTCTACATGTGTCGACACCTTTGAAACTATGTGTCGACACTTCTTTTCCAGAACATGTTTCTTTGATTCTTTGGCTTTTTGAGCATCAATCACTTCAAATCTCTTCCTATTCTTCTTTTTCCAATCTTATTAAACTCATCTATTTCTTCAAATCTCGCATTTTTTTTCAACAAACAACAATCGAGTTATCACATTATCAACTTTGGCAGTTAGTTTTTGCAACAAATCCATCATTTGAATCATGAAACCACTTAAGCCTCCTTCGCTTTGGTCAAAGTCTTGAAGCAAAGATTTTTTCGCACTACCGCTCCCCGATGCCGCTTTTTCTTTTGAACCTTTTTCCTTAGCAGTCTTTTTGGATGACTTCGGCGTCCATTTGTTGTCTTTCAACTCGTATCCCATTCTTTTCAACATTTTCTCATTATATTCATCACTAATCACCTTGGGAACATGCTTTATATCATCATTCAAATCGACCTTAAAGTATTTCAAGACCTTTGTCAAAAATATCCCATAGGGCAGACAGACCTTGTTCATTGTGGCCCTAAATATTTGATCTAATATAAACAATGGCAAGTCGATCATTGAATCAATCAAATAAGCCCATAAAAAGAATAACTCCCTATTTGTGACATGTTCAAATCTTTTGGTTTTGGGAATAAAAATGGTAATGACAAAATGATGAATTAGCCTTATTTCAAGAAGTAAGTCATTAGCATTTGGTTGAACGTATTCTTCCGTATCTTGTCCGTAGAGGACCTTCAATTGTTCCTTTCTCCCTACATTTTCTCTATAAATTTCACCATCAAATCCTAATCCTATAATTTTTTGAATTACAGATCTGTCCAAAGTAAAACCAACTCCTTTAACAAAACTATCAATTGCATCTTGCCCATACTCTCTACTTGCATTTGAATAAAAATGGGCAACTAATCAGGATAGATGTCATCTTGTATTACTGTCACAGATTTCCATTCTATGTTATCAAATTTTATGCCAAACTCAAACTTTTATGAATCAAAGAAGTTGTAGTCAATCCATCTGCCATTTAAGACCTTACAGAGAGAGAAATCAATGTTATACCTCTTTTGAGCTTTGTCCTCGGTAA
The DNA here is from genome assembly GCA_030159135.1 of Actinidia polygama. Taxonomy (NCBI): domain Eukaryota; kingdom Viridiplantae; phylum Streptophyta; class Magnoliopsida; order Ericales; family Actinidiaceae; genus Actinidia; species Actinidia polygama. Next base: position 5,655,385 of record BRYF01000022.1, on the reverse strand, counting down.
AATAGAGATAATTTCTTCTAGGGCTGGAGCGGAACCCGAATCACCCTGGGCCTTCCTCTTTTGTCATTTTCCCATAGTGGGTGTTGACACTACAAGGGCCGGGGATTACTTCTTTGATTTTGCAGATTTGGGTGCCATTTGACAGGTCTAAGAAGGTTGTATGATGATGGAATTGTTCAATTAAGAGTGTATATCGTGTTTGAGGGAGGGATTTGTGGTGAATCATGGATCGTGGGAATTGAAACGTGTTTTGGAGGGAAGTTAGGGAGACAAATATACATATATAGAGAGAGAGAGTGTCGTGTGAAATGAAAAAATAGGGCTTCATTCATATTTATAGTCCCGGCTAATATGTCAACAATTTTTACTTGGGTGTCGACACTTTAGGGTTCATACGGTTCAATCGGTTCAGCTTAGCTTCACACAGTTCAATATAGGTGTCATAAGGTTCAACACACGATTTAAAAGGTTCAACATTCTATTCAAATGTGTCGGCACTTGTTTTTTGGGTGTTAACACTTATTTTTAATATAAACCTTCTGTTTTGATGTGTTGACATTTTTTAAATGAGGTGTCGATACTTTCACCTTTAAATTTTAGTGTGACCTTTTTGTTCGTATGTGTCAACACTTTGTTCAGGACGTGTCGACACTTTACCCTCAAATTTTCAATGTGAACTTTCTGGTCACATTTGTCGACACTTTCTTCAGGAGGTGTTGACATTTTTTCCTCAAATTTCTAATGTGAACATTTTGTTCGAATGTGTCGACACTTTGTAAGTGAGGTGTTGACACTTTACTTTCAAATTTTTGAAGTAACCTTTCTGTTCGAATGTGTCGACACTTTGTCCAGGGAGTGTCGACACTTTAAATTGTGTCCTAAAAATTTTGTGTGTCGACACATTACTGTTGGGGTGTCGACAATTTTTGTTCATTGTAAAACATTTTGTTGCTATGTGTCGACACATGGAATATAAGTGTCGACACTTATAGCTGCAGAGTTTATGTTTGTGCCTAATGTGATATATATATATGTAAGATTTTGCATCAATTTTATAACAATCAAGCACACAACATTGACACTTACTAACTTATAGGATTACTCATTCCTAGTTCTCTTCTAATCATACAAAATCTATCTTCACTTCAGGGTTTTGTAAATATATCCGCGAGTTATTTTTTGTATTTATAAATTCAAGTTCAATATCGTCGTTTTGCACATGATCTCTTATAAAATGATATCTAATATCAATGTGCTTTGTATGAGAGTGTTGGATAGGATTTTTAGTCAAATTAATCGCACTAGTGTTATCGCATTTAATAGGAATGTGATCGAGTGAAATTCTGTAATCTTCTAATTCGTTACGCCCCGCAACCCGGTCTATGCAGATTGTGGGCACATGATAGCCAGCGGCTTGCCCGCCAAGGCCAACTTACCTTTATTCCTATGCCTGCTTATTTAAAATGGTAATAAATTTTTTCGCGAAAATGTTATAACATCTGAAAATAATAAAGTATGATGTACTAACAGTATACAGAGCTATGCCTGAGTATTTAAACTTTACATACATCCATAGCTAAAATTTTAGTTATACATAACCTTGAAACATAAATTAGGGTCTAGCCCATATAATACATCATAAGGCCATTGGCCACAAAATTAAAGTTTACTTGCTATCTTCTTCTTACGGCTCCTCAGATTGGTTCCCTAAAAATATTTTTGAAAACGTAAGCTAAAACTTAATGAATAACATCAATGCATGAACATAAAATGCCATGGATTAATTTATAACAAACATTTATCATTTAACTTGAATCATGTGAGCATACATAAACTTTTCTTAAAACATAGGTTTTCATAAACTTGATGCTCACCATAATATGGCATACTTGCTTTTGTAATCATACATATTATATCTTGAAAATGTAACAACTCGGCTGAACTGAGTGACCACGAAGGTCGGGTGGCTCTTTAGGCTGGAGATATCTCACTTGCAGAGTGACACTCATTTTACGTCCCCCACTCTACCTTAGGACACTTAGGCTATATTAAGGTCCCACCACGGGGGACCTCAAGTATTACTATGCATGCTTATCTTGAATATATTTAACTTTCATATCGATTCTTGCTAGGCTGTGAAATCATTTCGAAATCATACTAAAAAATTCATCAATGGGTTTCATTTATTAGCATAACAATACTTGCATACTTGGAAAAACATAACATTATATCGAGAACATAGCATTTGATGCATTGAAAACATGGAAAACGATTGAATACATTATGATAAGTATTAAAAACTATTTTGAAAATACATAGGTTTTGTCCATGGCATCGTGTTACTCACCTGAGTTTCCTTGGTTAGGCTCTATGCAATGTGTCCTTACATGTAAGGGATAGAAACATCAATTTCTAGGTACAATAATATAGAATTTAATGACTCAAAATAATACTACTCTCCATTCCACTTAGACACTTCCATTCTAGGTTGAAAACCCCTTAAACGTAAACCTAAATCTCCTATTAGGTAGTTGAAGGGCTTAAGATAATATGGCTATGATTTTAGTATTTTAAAAAAAAAGGTCAAAACTGTCTAAAATTGGTCTTAGCGTTCGAACGCTGGTTCTGGCGTTCGAACGCTAAGGCTAAAAGTCTGGACCATTCGACCGATGTTCATGGGCGTTCGAACGCCGACTGCATTTAGTAGTAGAAACAGTAGCTAGACTTATTGATTTTTACCAAAACACTTATCAACTCTTTCCAAGGCTTTTAAGATGTGAAGAACAACTAACAAGGACTATAATAACTTGAAATCAAACCCTAATTTAACTTCAAATATGGTAAATCTAGAAATAAACACAACCTAAAACTCTAACTATAGATAT
>BRYF01000022.1:5642500-5645000 GCA_030159135.1 Actinidia polygama | reverse complement strand
AGATTAGGAAGGGGAGGTAAAATTTGCCTCATCCTTTTCCTGATGGTTCCTATGTATTCCACCGAGTTATCTCAGGAAATGTCACCTTGGGGGGTCATCTCGGGAAATGTAGGACTCACCCTCGTCTCCCGCAACTTGAGCTTCATCGCCTGCTAGTTTCTCCTTGATGTTATTGATTGGACTGTTTAAGTGCAGTCTAAACGCTACTAAACCGACTTAAGTTAGCCCTATATTAGGTTAATTATACCCTTTATATTGTGTTTTATACTAAAAGTCGTATTTGAATCTATTGTAAATAAATATTGATAAAGAAGAGAATTTGAAACCATAAAAGTAATACAGAGTACGAGCACACATATTGAAGGCCGTTGTCGGGATTTGTCTAGGGAATTGTGAAAGTTTTCACTCGCAACTCGGAATAAAATGAAAAATGTGCCATTGGAAAGATCTTGCAAAGTTATACAAGTTCACCCTTAACGAGCGTCGTGAGATATGGACTCCAGGAGCTTCGAAATAGACTGAGAAGAAAGAAGAGAAAAAGTCCAAGGAGGCTAAATTTATACTGAGCGTTCGAACGCCCAATTCCAAGTAGAAACCAACATTTGAACGCTGGGAAGAAAATCAAGAAAATGTGCTTAGCATTCGAACTCTAAAAATACAAGGGGATGCAACATTCAAACGCTAATTGGAAAAATGGAAGGTATCGTCTTATGGTTCGAACACCTTTGTGCAGCATTTCAACGCATGGAGGCTTAAAAATTAAAGAAATCGGTCCTATGTCTTAGGGTTTGAATGCCAAAATTTAGAGTTCGAATATTAGAGACCTTTTTTGGAATCTTAATAGATGAATTTGAGAGCTTGTAAGCTCAATTAGATGGATTGGAAGGTAGGTTTTAAACCCCCCCAAATTATTTTATGTTAGGGTTTTTAAGTTTTTAAATCTTAGATCTATAATGCTAAGGTTGTGTTTGATAGTTAATTTTTGAGTTATTGTAGTCCCTTGAGTTATTCTTGGTACCCTAGGAGTCGTCGAAGAGATTGGGTGGTGTTTTGCAGGTTTTGGTAAATTTTAGTAGTTATTTATGCTGCTGCGTACACTTAGCATTCGAACGCCAAACCTAGCGTTCGAACGGTAATGACCTGGCGTTTGAACGCCTCTGAGAAGCATTTGAACGGTGGCTGTTCAATATCCTAGCATTCGAACACCAGGCCAATTTTTAGATAATTTAGTCTTTTTCCTTAGGACGTCCTATTTATAGGCCAAAGTATGTTAAACCATTTACCTACCTATTTGGAAACCTTATGTAATAACCCGAACCCATTAATTGTTTCCATTTATGTTTTAATATTTATTTTATTATTAGTTTAGAGTCAAAATGACCAATTGGGAGTAAGGTTGCAACTAAAATTTTAAGAGAGAACACATGGGATTATTTCCCATGTGTGTCTCAAATTATATACACACACACACACATATACACAATACATAAAAACACTCCCACACTTAGAGAGGGAGAGAGAAAATGAGAGGGCGGAAAAGAAGAGAAAGGGAATAGGAGCTTAGAAATCATCAACCCAAGTCAAGAGAAGCCATTGAGAGATACCATTAAGCTTGAAGAAAGGTAAAAGCTTAACATTTTAGACATATGTACAAGTTGTATGTATAGATTGAGGACTTGGGGGCTTTTGGTTTTGATGTACATAAAAGGGTTTGAGTTTTGGTTTGGAAGATTCATTTGAGTTCCAATTAGCTAAGGTTTGGAGCTTGAAGCTCCACATTGAGAGATTAAAGTGTTTTGATCAGAAATTACAAATTTTGGAAAAGTTAAGGTTTTATCAAATCTTAGATCCTTTTGTTTTGATGTTTATTTCCTCTTCATTTTGGGTTATAGTTGTCCCTTAAGTGCCTAATTGAACCCTAAAAACTTTGGTGAAGTTTGGAGTTGGAAAACTTGAGATGAGGAAGACCAATTTCGAACTAAAGAAATCTCTAAACATTTGAACGCCAAGAGGAGGCGTTCGAATGCTAAGACCTATTGTGGGTAAGTTAGTTCTTTGGACGTTCGAACGTGACGTTCAAACAATAAGTTAAGTTTTTAGGATGTTCGAACACCAAGGGTGGATGTTCGAACGCCAAGGCCTGTTGTAGATAAGTTCAGTCTCAGGACATTAGAACACAACATTCGAAGCCTAGGCCTATTTTGCATAAGTTGGCAATTTCAATTAGAAATTAATGAGGTTGTCGTATGTGTTTCCACCTTGGCCAAGTGTGGTCTTTAGCCATGAACAGTCAGCATAAGACCCTTGGATCTAATCCTATGGGTGTCGTCCTAGGGTGTAGATTTTCCTTGAGTGGGGATGCCCTTAGTCGAGTTAGCAGTCCGTATTAGTTTTAAAATCGTTTAAGCTTACATTAATTTATTCTTAAATTGGTGTTTCCGTACCTTATATGTAGGAATGCCTTGTCTAGCACCTATTCACAGGAATCGAGATGAGTAAC
>BRYF01000022.1:5607500-5610000 GCA_030159135.1 Actinidia polygama | reverse complement strand
ATTTAATTCTTTTGAAGGGGCTTTCTAGTCTTCAATATACATTAATTGGGACTCAAAGGAGTCCCTCCATCTCATCATTACACCTCCTAGTGGCATCTAAGGCAAGACCGAAAATTCTTCAACTCATACATGTGCATATAATTAAATTTTCTTACCTCATCAAGCTTGGTAAAGCTTTTAATGGCTTCCTTAGGCTTGGATTTGGGCTTTCTCTCCAAATTTCTTTTTTCCTTCTTCTTCTTCCTTTCTTTTTCTCCTTCTCCTCTCTCTCTCTCTCTTTCTACGAATTGTGCAAGTGTGGGTGTGTTTGTGTTTGGAAGATACACATAGGATTTAATCTCATGTGCTCTGTAACTTTGCTCCCAATTGGTCAAGTTGACCCTTATTGGTTACTTGGACCGCTTTAACCCTAAATTAAATTAAAACTATTTATGTTAATTAAATCGCAAGTCTTAATTTATGAAATAATGAGTATTCACCAGTTCGGGGTATTACATTAATACTCGCAGATGCCAAGTGTTCCACTTTAGCACCTCGAGTAAGGGGCTACTGATGTGGGGTAAAATATTCGCGTACTGATATTCTAAGACAGGCACCTCGCCCAAAGGGCCACGTCACCCTATAACAAATGTAGTCCTGGCCGCCCATTGCGTCATGGCCTATTAATCTCTTCGCCAAATATATGCATGAACATGTTTCTCCAACTTGCTAGTAGGCGAGGTTGTCCACATCGCTAGATCAAAGACCATCACTGTGAGGATTCAATCTCCAAAAGGACTCCACTTACACAAGACTCTTGCATTACGTCGCCTATAATTGCGGACTGCTCTCTAGATGGCATTTTCCTATTATCACTCCGATATTTTCGGGATATACTTCCATACTTAGCTACCCGAGGATCACGTCGTAGTTTTCTTACACGGCTCTCCATTCTCTATCTATAAAAAGGTCGCTCTTCCACTACAAAAAGGTACGCTCAATACACACCATTCATCAAGACAGTTGTTATTTTGTTCAGTTTATACTCACCTTCGTCTGATTCGCATACCGGAGAAATTTTGAGCAGCCTCACTACGGCTGGTAACGTTTGTTTGTCTGTGCAGGTCGCCCGAGTTTTTGCCGAGGTTACGAGCAATTCTGACTGTTAGTTGCTCGCTCCTCAAAATTCTACCACAACATGAATTAATTTAATGACTGAGATTTCACTTGAGACTATTTTTTTCTCTCAAAAATATCACTTTTTTCTTCTCTATCTGTCTCATGCCACCTCTCTCTCTTTCTCTCTCAATCGCAGATCTCAACCACATATCTGTTTTGGCCTCTCCCCTCTCTCATCCGATTTCAAAATTCAAAACGCACCTCTAGGTTCTCTTGCTGCAGAACGTGACTCTTTCTCCCTCTCTATCTCTCTTTGAGTTCGAAATTGGAAGAAAGCCTTCTCTCTCTGCTAAATTGGAATAAATTTTTTTAATATTATGCATATACGCTATCAGCCAGATCATGAAAAATTCTGCAGTGACCAACAAAATGGGTCTTTAAAATGTGTTTCAAAACTCCATCTTCACCCAATCTCATTTCAACTAAGAACCCACTTTAGTCCTGTAAGGACCTTGGACACCACATATCTCCACATTGGTATGATATTGTCCACTTTGGGCCTAAGCCCTCATGGATTTGCTCTTGGGCTTTATCCCAAAAGGCCTCATACCAATGGAGATATTTGTCCATCCTTATAATCCCATGATCCTCCCCACTTCTAGCCAATGTGGGACTTTGATCATGTACCCAACAATCCTCCCCTCGAACAAAGGACCACTGAGCCTCCCCTTTAACAACCATCAATCCATCCATCTTCCTCACCAGGAAGAATTACCGCTCCATCGAGGTCAACTACTCTTCTCCACCGCGTTGAGGCACACGCCTTATGTGAAGCACCTGAGCACCGCCTACCTCGAGAGCTTGCTCTATCCAGATCGACTCCTCTCCACCGCGTTCGGGCACACGCCTTACATGAAGCATCCGGAGCATACCGTCTGTCCAATAGATCTTAAACATGGATCCCATCGCGATCAAACCGGGGCCCACCACCTTCGTTCGGCATTCCGAAGATTCATCCACATGGCTAAATCCGGGGCATGACTCTGATACCACTTGTAAGGACCTTGGACACCACATATCTCCACATTGGTATGATATTGTTCACTTTGGGCCTAAGCCCTCATGGATTTGCTCTTGGGCTTTATCCCAAAAGGCCTCATACCAATGGAGATATTTGTCCATCCTTATAATCCCATAATCCTCCCCACTTCTAGCCAATGTGGGACTTTGATCATATACCCAACAAGTCCAACCCCTTTGTTATCATCAAAGACTTATTTTTCTTTTGATTTAATTTACAAGTATGATGAGCACCATTTTTCATTTGGATTTTTCTTCCTGCAACGCATTTCTCAATTTTGAAGGTCAGATTCTCTCCCCCCCCTCTCCCTCTCCCTCTCCC
>BRYF01000022.1:5597500-5600000 GCA_030159135.1 Actinidia polygama | reverse complement strand
AACAAGGTGGACATTTTGCGACTACCAACCCATCAAGAGGTTCTTCACCGAGCACTAATCGCTAAGGGATCTTTGAATGAGATGTCTCAATTCCGAAAAAACAGAAAGAAGAGGTCAAGAGGCAGTACAAGTAGAGTACCAAGCTCGAAGCGGCAGAGTTCAGGGTCTTCAAGCGAAAATTCGTTAGCCCAGCAAAGGAATATCGTGAGTCAGAGGAGTAGTGGATCAAATGAACTGCCAACATGCCCAACCTGTAAGAGAAAGCATTGGGGTGAGTGTCGCATGGGAACTACGGCTTGTTATAGGTGTGGCTAAGAAGGACACCAAATGAGAGATTGTTCGATGAGGAATAAAATACAAAGAGCTGGAACATCGGCGTCAGCCTCTGTACTGCAGCCTCCAACGGGAAAGAGAAATAACCAATCATAGCAAGGCTGAGCCTTCGCACTTGTACCAAGGAATACCCCAGCTACCACTTTAGTAGTGTCAAGCATACTTCCTATATGTGGTCAACCTACACACGTTCTTATGGATTTCGGTTTCACCCATTCATTTTTTTCATGTCATTTTGAGGAATATTTGAATGTCTCCCCAATACCCCTTGAATACGAGTTATCAATGTCGTTACCCTCCGAGGATTGCATGCTATGTGATAGAATCTACCATGCCTACGAAATCCGTGTCAATGATGTACCCTTATTTGTAGACCTTATACCCTTGGAGATGCATAGTTTTGACGTCATCCTAGAGATGGATTGGCTATCTTCTACCGTGCACTCATTGATTGCGAACTTAAACGAGTAGTATTTCACTTGTTTGCTCATTTAGGACTAATCTTTGAAGGAGTTAGTATTGTGCCTCCTCCCTATCTCATTTCTTCCATGAAAATCGTCGCTTGATCAAAAAGGAAAGTCAAGCATTCTTATGTAGTGTTGTCGACACGCATGTCTCCCCACCATCTTTAGAGGATATTCATGTTGTCCGAGAGTTTTTCGATGTCTTTCCAGATGAGTTACCAGGTTTCTTAATGGACCGAGAAATTGAGTTCTATATAGATCTAAATCTGGGTACAAAACCTATTTCCAAAATCCCCTATCGGATGTCGCCTTTAGAGTTGAAAGAACTGAAAGTGCAACTTCAAGATTTATTGGATAAATGATTCATTCGCCCAAGTATTTCACCTTGGGATGCTCCTGTATTGTTTGTACGGAAGAAAGATGGAACGATGAGGTTGTGCATCGACTACAGAGAATGGAACAAGTTCACTATTAAGAACAAGTACCCATTGTCAAGGGTAGACAATTTGTTTGACCAACTACAGGGTGCCCAAGTGTTCTCTAAGATTGACTTGAGATCAAGGTATTACCAACTGAAAGTTAGAGCGAGCGATATAGAAAAGACAACTTTTTGAACCAGATATGGTCATTGTGAATTTCTTGTAATGCCATTCGGAGTTACCAACGCGCCAGCCGCATTCATGGACTTGATGAATCGGGTATTTAAACCCTTTCTTGATAAATTTGTTATTGTTTTCATTGACGACATCTTAGTGTATTCTAAGAGTTTTGTAGAACATGAGCAATATCTGAGAATGGTTTTGCAAACCTTACGAAATAGGAGATTTATGAAAGATTTCTCCAATATTGCAACACCTTTGACGCAGCTTATGCGGAAGAACGTTCCATTTGAATGGACTGAGAAACGAGAGAAGAGTTTCCAAATACTGAAAAAACGATTAGTATTTGCACCGATTTTAGCATTACCCTCCGGAACCAATGGTTTTACGATTTACAGCGATGCTTCGCATCGAGGTTTGGGATGCGTGTTGATACAGAATGGAAAAGTGATTGCTTACGCCTCGAGCCAATTGAGGCCACATGAGATGAACTATCCGACGCACGACTTAGAACTAACCACAATAGTGTTCGCTTTAAAAATTTGGCGCCATTACTTGTACGGAGTTACATGTGAGATCTTCACCGACCATAAGAGTTTGAAATATCTGTTTAATCGGAAAAAGCTGAACATGAGACAACGAAGATGGCTTAAGTTAATTAAATATTTCGACATTCTTATCCAATATCATCCGGGTAAAGCCAACGTTGTAGCTGACGCTTAAGTCAAAAATCGACCGCCAATTTAGCTTGCTTAGTTACGTCGCAAGTACCTTTGTTCATTGAATTGGAGAGAGACGAAATTGAAGTTGTTGCACCGGACACCAACTTGATGTTAACCACCATAGTCGCTCAACCAATATCGCTAGAAGTTGTGAAACTACGACAACCGGAGGATCCGTACTTATGGAAAGTTTATGAAGAGATGGGAGTGAATCCTAATTCTGACTTCACTTTGCAAAATGAAGCACTTAAATTTTGAGACCGCTTGTATGTTCCAAACATACCCGAGGTCAAAAGACGAGTTTTAGAGGAAGCCCACAATACGAAGTTCACGATGCATCCAAGAGGAACAAAAATGTATAGAGACTTAAGAGAGACGTTTT
>BRYF01000022.1:5590000-5592500 GCA_030159135.1 Actinidia polygama | reverse complement strand
TCGAAACGTACTATTGTATATTCAATTGTTTTTCATGTTTCAATGCATAAAAAGATTATGTTACGATATCAATGACATGTCTTCAAATGATATGATATGTTACTATGCTATGAATGAAAACCCATGGATGTTTGGTTTACATGTCAAATAAAGTATGTTCAAAGTATATATATAGTGACACTCGGGGTCCCCCGTGGTGGGATTTTAATCTAGCCTAAGTGTCCTAAGGTAGATGGGAGACGTAAAATAAGTTCCATCTACAAGTGAGATATCTTCGGTCTAAAGAGTCACTCTACCTATATGGTCACCCAGTTCAGCCGAGTTGTTGCATTTTCAAGATATGTTATGAATGATTTTGAATGCAAGTGATGCCATGTTGAGGTGAGCCTCAAGTTTAAGAAAAATTATGCTTTGCTCACTTGCTTCATGTTGAATAATATATGTATGTTATGAAATGATCCATGATATTTTACGTTCATGCATCTGTTGTTACTCACTAAGCTTTAAGCTTATGTGTTAGAAAATCATTTTCAGAAAGTCAATCAGAAGAGACATAGAAGGAAGAAGTCAAGCAGATATAGTTATGGCCCAAATGCCTTGTGATGTTTTGTAAACAGATTAGATTACTCGTTATGTAATTATATTGGCCATGTAATGTATGTATAATAGAAAATGGCCCTGGTATGTATGTAACTAGTTGAATTTAAGCACAGCTCTGTATACGGATTGGCTTTGGCGGTAAGCCGCCGGCCATCATGCGCCCACGATCCGCATAGGCCGAGTTGCAGAGCGTGACACATTCTCGGATTGGACTACTAAGAACTTTTTCACTATTCTGTGGAGGAGCAACTGTAATATATAGAGTGAAATTAGGGTTAAAACTGAAATTGCAGCTAGACTGCGATAGTTTGTCATTTAATAACTGAAAGTATAATAGGATCATTAAGATCATATGAATATTCTTTCTTGATTGTTTGCGGTGGTTGTGTTAACACAAATCTGATGTTCAAAAAACTTACGTTTATATCTTATTTGTTTTTAGGTTGTAAAACTTTAATGAGTACTTCTAAAAGTTTTTTCTTCAAGTAGTGGTCATGAGCACAGGCAATTTGTATCCTTTTTGTTTGTTTTTTTTTAAATCAAAATTCATGAAAAAGGAAATTATTTGGCTGGCTTGTTTTTTTGTTCTTTTGTCTATTTTAATAAATTAATAGTATTAAAAAAATGTTTTTTTTCTTTAAAAATATTAATTGACCTTTTTATCCATTATTTCATTGCACGCCTTCAAATAAGAAGTCTCTATACAAATGGTCCTTTTTCCAAGTAAAGAAAATTATGATGTTTTTTTTTTTGCTGATTTTACTTTACGAAACAGTCTTCTCTGATTGTTTGTTGTTTGGAAATTGTTAGTGAATCCGACCCCTCTCCAATTGCCCGTATTGTGCCTTCTCTGATGTCCCCTAACTTAGTTGCTTCTTTCTTTTTCCCCATCCCATGAAACATGTTAGCAAAATGCATATATAGGTGTTGGGGTCTTACATATATAGGAATTAGGGTATGCATTTTGAATTTTAAGGGATTGATTTGTGTTAATATGCTATTTTTTTTTTTATTAATTACAGAGTATCCAAGACAAGCCTTTGGACCCACCCAGACTAATCTCTGTGACATGTGGTAGCTAGCCATTCGCATCACAGGATGTAAACAAGGATATGCGACGCAGCAGCCATGAATCGAAAACGGGACCTCTAAGTGTTAGCTCGTATCCCGGACTCTCGCCTTTTGCCACTACACCATGTGCCCGGGGGCGGGGTGAAGTTTTGAACTCAGGATCTAAGTCATGGTAAGGCTAGCCCTTCGCCACTGGGCCTATGTTAGTGGGTGCTGAAGTGGGGGTGGCAGTTGGAGTGTGGATGGTAGTGGTGGTAGTTTTGCGATTCTATGGAATATATGGTTTGTGAGGCTATGGTGGCAGTGAGAAGATATGGAGTTGGTGGCAACCGTGGGTGTGTAGAGGCATGGATGGTGGAAGGAAAGCGAGGAGTGTCGGTGGTTTTAGGAGTGAGGAAAAGGAGAGGAGATGCATAAAGAGGGTTAAATTGGGGATTTTGTGACAGCAGACTGCTGATGTAAGCAAATTCCATTAGTTGACGGAGGGGGAAATTTGACGTTTCTTCGATTTTTCCCTATCATTTTTTCTATCCCTCCACAATTGACCACTCAATTTATGCCTTTGCCCTAAGAAGGTTCATCAGCTACACCTTGCTTGAGGATATCAGACCCATGGCCTAGATACTAAACTTGAATCTGTAGATGGATATTTCACTAACTTTATGGTTTTCTAAAGGTTATTTTGACATGTTAAATTTTACTACTAATACAATAGGTTCAATTCAACTGTACCCTCTCCCTCTCCCTCTCCCTCTGGTAGGCCAAGTAAATGGTATCCAATGATGTCTTTGCAGTTGCGGGGCTAACCCTTAAAGTTCACAAGAAACAT
>BRYF01000022.1:5577500-5580000 GCA_030159135.1 Actinidia polygama | reverse complement strand
AGGTGTCGACACTTCATTTTTCAGGTGTCGACACTTCAAATTTGTCTTCATGATGTTTGGCTACTATCCGCAGGTGTCGACATTTTATCTTCAAGGTGTCGGCACTTCAAATCTGTCTTCATGCAGTTTTGGTTACTGATTTTAGGTGTCGACACTTTGTTCTCCAGGTGTCGACACTTCATATTTGCCTTCAAGGAGTTTGGCTACTGATCTTGAGTGACGACACTTCACATCAGAGTGTATCTCTTGATTTACTTGGCCGTTGAGCATCAATTCACGTCACGATCTTCGAGATACCTTTTTCTTGGGTGCGTATGATCTTCAATAGCTGAGTTCCAGTGGGATTTATGATTCTCTCCTTTTGTTTTAGGCTTTTATTTGGATTTGTTCAATGCAGCTTCTCAGTTTCAAGGTGTCGACACCTTCTCAGGAAGTGTTGACACTTTCTGGCAGAAGGTGTTTGCAGTTTCTTTTGATCAAATTAATTTCTAGAATCGCTATGTTTATTGGTTGCACACTTAATAACAGTATTAGTCACTTACACGTTTTATTATCATCAAAATTGAGGCATTGAGTCAACAATCTCCCCTTTTTTTATTATGACAAAACTTTTCAATATATGAATGATGAACTTTAAGAACTTATGATATTCGTAAGTGCATTATATTATTCTGAGCACATGTCGTGTATTGCTCCCCCTTTCTTTTGCAATTTATGCACTTCTCATACATTCAAGCATCATATTCATGAAATCCAAATCCATTAAAGATCAAGTGTCATTTATCACATGCTCAATATTTATGCATTCATGCCATCATTCTCATTCATATTTTCTCTTCCTTTTTGTCAAATTATTAAAAAGGGTGTGGCAATTTATCAAATATATGTAAATTTTATACCAAAATTTATGTTACTCCATTAAGGTGAACACCATGTCAATCCATTAGAGAGTTGTCTATACCATGGAATGAAGTAATTGAACTATGAGCTCATGAAAAGCAAATTATAATGATAACTATTCATACATGTAATCCACATATTTAATAAAGAGTTGTTCATGTTCTTCTCCCCCTATCATAAGGATTATACGTTTCCTTTATCAATCATGCTTCAAGGATAATATATTCAAGTTATAGGCCACGGAAGTCATAAAACATATACGAGTAAGATTCAAGATATAAACCATATCAATCAGCCAAGCATCCATTGACTATATAACTAAACATAAAAACTTCACAAACGACGATTCGAATTATAAAATCCAAGCCATTAACTTAAAATCCATCATACCTAAAATATCCAATAGCATAGATTATCCAAAGGATTACAAAACAATTAAAATCGTTTCAAACACACTTAGAAAAGGGGTGGTGTTGCGCGAGGTAGAGTAGATTTGGGTGAGGATTCGTGCACTGGAGTGATATGTGAAGGAGTCGGTGAGGGAGTCAACTCAATAGCAGTATCCGCGGTATTTGAGAACTTCGATCTTACTTCTCTTCGTCTTAATGCGTATTCGCGACCCGTTTTGCAAGTGAAAGCAGGCAAAGTGTCGGATTCAGTTTCAGAAAATTCATCATTGTCGCTCTTTTCTTCTTCTTGAGTGGTCCCTTCTCCCCCTTTGTTTTCAGCCTCTTCTTTTTCAACCTCCTTTTCTTGCTCAACTTCCTTCCTCATCTTCCTCTTCTTTTTCACTGTCACTTTCTTCCATGGGAATTTTTCCTTTTCGCACCTCCTTGATCAATTCCCTCAACTTTCTTTCCAAAAATATGAGTCGAGTAACCATATTGTCGATTTTAGTATGCATCAGTTTCATTGAATCAAGCAACTGAGATATAGTTTCATTTAAATCGATTCTACTACCTTCAAGTTCTTGAGTTAATGACCTTTCTGCCCTTTTGAGATACTCTCCTCTTCTCTTTTCTTTGATGGTTTAAGAGTCCATTTGTTATCTATCAGTTCATATCCCATCCGTTTCAAAATTTTCTCATTATATTCTTTGCTAATTGCCTTGGGAACCCTTTTTCCTTCATCACTTAGATCAACTTTGAAGTTTTTAAATACTTTTGTCAAGAACATCCCGTAAGGCAAGCTAATTTTTTCATTGTTGCCTTATACATTTGATCCAATATGAACATAGGCAGGTCGATCCTAGTATCAGTCATATACGTCTCGAGGAAGAATAGTTCTCGATCAAAGATATGTTCATATTTTTCTGTCTTAGGAATTAACATAATACAGATAAAATGATGCACTAATCGTAACTCGAGATTTAAGATGTTTTCCTTAGGTTGAACATTAGCATTGACATCCCATCCGTAAAGGACCTTCAATTGAACCTCCCTTTTTACCTCTTTCCTATATTTTTCTCCACCAAATCCTATTCCTAGAATTTTTTGAATTACAGCTCAGTCTAGTTCAACTTTTACTCCTTTGACCTAGCTAATTATTTACTCATCATCATCTCCCTTAATAGAATTAGCATAAAACTTTCTAACTAGAT
>BRYF01000022.1:5535000-5545000 GCA_030159135.1 Actinidia polygama | reverse complement strand
TATCCTTTCAATTAAAAGTGTTGGACAAGGATAAGCCCAAGGATAGGAAGCCCAAGCGTAATTGCTTCATATGTGATGAGCTTTATTTTTTTCAAGACTGCCCAAAAAGGGATGAGTTAATCGTGTGCTTCAAAGAGTACGAAGAGAGGCAACAACTTGAGGAAGAACCAATAATCTTAGAGCCCGAAGAAGACTCTATAAGCACCAAGGTGGACAGGTCAAAAGAGACCATAGAGGAGCTTGAAGAGCCCGAAGAGATCAACCATCAATAATATTCCTCGCTTCCCTAAAGGTGGAGGAACCACAGAGGCCACCACAAAAACCCGTAGTGGATCAGGGACAGGAGTGCATGGAGTACATCCCTCAGATCGAGATTGTGATGGAGTTTGCGGTACATGGAAGTACGCAATGGTTTTGGCACGAGGGTGGGTCGTCTCTCATCAAGGGACGAGAGGCACACGCACCCAAGATGGGCACCCAAAGGCAACACCTCGTGAAGAAATGTCATCAAACAAAAAGGACGGGACAGTTTTGGTTAAGGAATAGAAAGTGGCCCAATTTACTTTGGCGGCATGAAGACAACTCATGGAACTTTCCCAAGACAGTTGCCATATTTCGAAAGAACCGGCGACGAGGGTGTCGCCAAATTTGGTGGGGGAGAATGTCACGGCCCGCCAAACTAAAGAAGCAACGATGAGGGTGTCCCAAAATTTGGTGGGGGGAGAATGTCATGGCCCACCAAACGGAAGAAGATTCTCGAAGCTTCTAGAGGCTTCCAAGATGTTTTAAAATATTCTAAAAATGTCTAGAATATTCTAAAAAGGTCTAGAATATTCTGAAAAGTGGGGGAAGCTTTTAGAATATTGAGAAATGTTCTAGAATGTTGTAGAACATTCTAGAAAGTTATGGAAGATTCTAGGAGTCTTGGAGGAGCCTTCTTTTTTGTATATAACATTGTAGATAATGGGAAAATTCTAGATCCTTAAAGTTGTATAAATAGGGAGGTAATCCCTCATTGTAAAGCATCCAAGTTTTGAGAATACAAAGCATTCTCCAAACTCTCTCTCTCTCTCTAGAATTCTTTTTGTTGCTTTCTTGCTCTCTTAGCCTTCTCTTTTGGTTGTTCTAGGCTTACTTAGCATCTTTTGTGGTGAAAGGTATCTAAGGCTGCACGAGTCGAGGCGATCAAGATCTAAGCCCGTGACATAGGGCAGACTCAAGTTTTGGGAAGCAAAAATAGAACCCGATGCAGTATGAGACGGATTGGGTGACGCTGCGGATCTGTTCATATGTAAATAGGAATTAAGTGTTGCTAAATAATAGTATCTTAGCATTTATTTATATCATATTTTGCTCCTAGTTTTTGTGGCGGATAGAGTCGGTCTTGGATTAAAACCATTAAAAACATTCAGTTTAAGTCCCAATTTTTTGATGAAAAATAAGGATATTACCTAGATTTATCCTTTCTATCAAGTCCAAAAAACAATTCTCATTGCACTTAAATTAAATGGAGGGCTACAAATTTTATTTTATATTTTAAAGTTTTAAATCCACCTAGAGTGAGCCAAAATGAATTGATGTGAATCTCCTTTTATCAACATTGGAATTCTATTAACAATTTTTGTTTAAAGATGATCTATAACATGAACTATAACATGCTATTTTAGTTCTTTTTTAAGTAAAAAAAATAACATCAAAATATACAAAATTAAGCATGTTTCTTGTATTCTCGTGGAGTACAAAAACAATAACTTTACCTTAACTGATCCACTAAAGTAATGTGTCAACTATATTATGTAGCCTAATTTAACATATAAGATAGGTTATCTAAATAAAAATAAATTATAATAAATAAAAATTTAACTAATTAGCAAGTAATAAAACTTTAAATACATTAATATTTACTTTTACAAAGAAATTAGAGGTGACAAACCTGTATAATTTAATAATAAATAAAAAAATATTAATTTAATTTTTAAAATCCTAGGGTGACAACCTCTCCTACTTGTCTCCCACTCCATTCTTGGGGACATGATGAGATTGATATTCAACTTGTCTAATGATATTCAATTAGGACATAACTTCTCTAAATTTTAAAATTTAAACTTTAATGTAAAGTTAAATGATTGTGGGTTCGCCTCGGACTTTTCTCAGTGATTCAAACCGTTTATCTTGTAGAGACAATTTAGAATATCATCTATAAAAAATAAAAATAAATTGATTGGATATCTATAACCAAAAGATTGAATCCCATTTGACTTAACATAAAAAGACTGCCAATAACTGGACAGTCCATACAAAAATAATATGATAATTTGTCTACCAATATCTGATCAACCAAATTATTTTTTTGCATAAATAATCTTCTCATCAGTCTCTACAAGTTGAACGGTTCAAATTACTAAAGTAAGTTGCAGATGGGCGTAAAATCATTCAATTTTATAGTCAAATTCATATTTAGAGAAGATGGGTCCATTTACGGTAATTTTTTTTGAAATTTTATAGTATTTTTTTTTTGCAAGCGAGAGCAGAAACCTCTAAAGGAGGCAAGATAGAGGAACCAAAGAAGTAGGGACTTCCTTTAGACTCTCAAGCCATTTCTAGCCAAATAATGTGCTACTTTTATTTTCCTCCTCGTAGAACGAAAAGAGTGGCGGAGTGAAAGAATGCTATGATGCTATATGGGTAAAAGAAAAGATAATCAGATGATCCCACAAGAGCAGAGATTGTTGAAATTTTGGTATGAATGAATTTGAGCGTTGATAAGTTTTTTACTTATAAAAGTCAATTAGAATTTTTTTTTAAGATAAACTCCTCATATCACAGTCTAACTCTAAAAATGATTTTTCTTTTTCATAGTTTAATAGGACTGTTGTGGTAGAAATCTAGGGGCGAGCAGCCAATAGTTAGAATTGCTCTTGACCTCGGCAATAATCTAGGTGACCTGCGTAAGGGAACAAACGTAACCGGCTGGGGCAAGATCGTTCAAAACCCCTTCGGCTTGGGAATCAGACCAAGGCGAGTATAAGCTAGACAAGCACCAACACTATCAGTGAGTATGCAAGGGTTTCAGTTGTACCTTTTTGTGATGGGAGAGCGGTCTTTTTATAGTTGGAGAATGGAGAACTATGCGAGAAAATCACGGTGAGATCTTTGGATAGATAAGTATGGGAGGAGATCCTGTAGATATCGGAGATAAAATAGGAAGATGCCATTTGGAGAACAAACTGCAATTATAGGTGACGTGGTGGAGAAGAGGTCTCATGGAGCTGACTTACTCATAGAGGTGGAGTCCTCAAGGAAGGGGTCTTTGGGTAGGCAGAAATCGACCTTGCCAATTGATGAGATGGAGAACGAATAACGATCTCACAAAATGGCAGTATGAACACTGGCAGTGGTGATGAGATCCTCAGAATAAATGGAGAGGTGAACTACCTCAGCTAAGTAAGGCATGAGTCGAAGATGAGTCAAGGTTGTTTAGCTCGTCTGGGTAGGCTTATTGGCAACCTCAGCAATATTGGTGATGTGATCCCTTCTGGCGACGTGCTTAACTCAGAACATTAGTAGGCGGAGATTTTACCCCATATCAGTAGCCCCTACTAGAGATGCTGAGGTGAAATACTTGGTATCTTCGAGTAGCAAATCAAGCAGCCACTTTATGATGATGTAAGTATGTAATGATGGCATGACTCCACAGCTGGACACGCGGATGAGAGCATTAATGGCGGGAGTGAGAATTTCGACCTCAGAATTCTAAACGTTGTATGATCCTGGATGTTGGAGCGGATAAATCTAAGCCCTTGGTGCTTCTTATAAATAGAGGGTCCCCCTATACATTGGCACTTTTCCTACTTTTTCTGTCGAACTACTACTCTTGCTTCGACGTTCACCTCACCCTCGTCTTGTGTGTGTCTCCTCGCCCTTAGCTCAGTAAGTACCAACATCTCACTTTGTTTTCTACTTCTGTTTTGTAATGTATGTCGAGTAAAACCGACGTAGGGGACTTAGATAATTCGCTAGCTTCCTGGATATCGAACCATTTAGGAGAGAGAACATACATGGCCGACAAAGTTAACCAACTCCCATCTTCTCCCCCTGGATCCTGTCCTCGGGATGAACCTTTTAATGATGGGGGGAAATCTTGGAATAGACACTCGTACTCCTCTTGAAAAGAAGTTCAATGTCATGACTCAAAGCGATCTAGATCGCTTGAGAGAATTATTTTATTTCCCGCCTGGGATTCAGGCCAAGCTCCCTGAAGAGGGCGAGACTATATTGTCTACTCACTTGGGCAAGGTAGCTTTCTACGAAGCTGCCTTCCATGCTGGCCTACGCCTCCCTATACACCCTACCATAAGGAGAATCCTGAACTTTTATAATATCTGCCCTGCCCAACTTTCCCTCAATGCGTGGCGAAGTGTCATCGCATGTTAGTGGTATGGCAATATTACAAGGTTGCCTTATCCATTAACGAGTTTAGGTGCCTCTTTAGTTTGTTCAAAAATTTGAATCCTGACTCGGGATTGCTCTATTTTAAGGCGAGATCGGGTAGGACTGTGGTCAAGGGATCTCCCAACATCGTCAAAGGGTGAAAGAGGAGGTTCTTCTTCATCTTGGGGGACAACTAGGATTTTTCTCCAAGCATATCTCGAGAGGAAAGAGTTCCTCGGGTCCCGATATCATGTAGCACCCCATGTTAGTTTTCAGTATGCACTTTGTTACTTCATTATTCAAGCATAGCATCTTGCCTTTAACTAATCAAGTGCTTCTTATTTCCAGGCAAACACTGCAACAAGCTGCCCATACTAACCGACCTTGAAGATCGAAGATCCAAAAGGGTCTTCAGGAAACTAGTGTAGGGAGGATTCTTCAAGGTATCGGTAGTCCTTAACTCCAAGACGTTTGAAAGGTGCTTCGCCCTTAATCGCGAAGGGATGACGTCCAGTGGTGGATGAGATGTTGAGGACAAGTCTATAGATGTCGCAGTTGATGTCGCAGGCGAGTCTCATCACTTCCGAGATGAATGCTCCCAAGGTGAACACTCCCGATGCGGCTCGGTAGAGTACATAGGAACCATTAGGAGGATGGAGAGGAGAGTTCTACCTCGCCTCCCCGATCAAGTTTTGCTGGGAATCTTAAGGGCAAAAATCCAACCTTCCTTCCTTTATTGAGAGCCAGGAAGCTCAAGCTCAAGTTCGAGCTTAAGCTCAGGAGCTATGTCAGAATCATGGCTCCCCTCTGAGCTCAGATCGGATGGTACAATCTTCTTCTTCTCCAATTATTTTACCTCTTCCTTGTACTAACGTTGGTTTTCTTTTTGCATCTATGTCAAAGAGACTTAGCTTGAATAAGCTCACCCAAAGGGTGGAAGGGTCCAAGGGAGCTATCTCGGTGACAAAGTCCACCCCTACAAAAGGGGTAGTCATTGGCGTGAAGCGTCCTCAGGAAGTCTCCGAGGCCTAGGCCAATAAGAGGGGAAAATCAACCTCTTTCGACAAGGGCAAGGGACCCACGTCATCACCGACAACCCAAAAGAAGGCACCGCGGAAGGTTGCCCAGCCTTTGAGCAAGGAGGCCGGTAAGACGGCGAGTGTAGCGGTTGTTAGGGAGGGCACCTTGGCCAATCCCGTTGCTTCCCTGGGGCCTAAAGTTACAATGTTGAGGAGTTCTGCCATGACAAAAAAAAATTCTTGAGGTTGTGGTCCCATCCTTCGACAAGGAGGAGGTGGACAAACTAGAGCGTGATCGAATAGTCTCCAAACTCTTCCACATCCTTAATCAGGTAACTGTTTTAACTCATCTTCTTTGTATTTGCATTATTTTTAAGGCATTCTTAAATGCTTGAATTTCTGTATCTTTCAAGCATTTGTGGTAGGGTCCTCCCTCGCCAGCCGTAGTCGAGAGATGAAGGACGAGATGACCCTATAATAAGGTCGGGTTGCCTCCCTCGAGGGAGAGATGACTCATGCCCAGAGCTCGACTGCGGAGCTGGACAAGCAACTAGTCGAGCTTAAAGTCCAAGAGCAACAAACTACCGAGGAACTGACGAGGGTGAGGGGCGATTAGGAGGCCACTACCGAAAAGTTGGCGAAGTTGGAAATGGTGGTGTTTGAACTAAGGATAAAGAAGCTCGTTCCACGAAGCTTGCCATTGAGGAGTTCAAATCCTCGAAAGATTTTCAGGAGGTAGTTGAGGCTGCTACCTCTAAATACTTTGGCAAGGGATTCGACTTCTGCAAGAGACAAATCACCCACCACCATCCCAACCTTGGCATCGATCTCAAAGGCATGGGCATCAATCAAGACCTTCTTGAAGAGGACGAAGATAAGACCGAGGAGAAAGAGAAGGAGAATAAGGAGAAGGGCGAAGAGAAAGGTGATACCAGCCCCTTCTCTCCTTGAATATTTGTAAATTTTTGTACTGGCGAGATGTAATCTTGTCTTTTCAATGAATGAAAAGAAATTCTTCATGTTTCCCAGTTGCACAGTTTCTTCTTGTTTTGGCGATGTCATATAGATAATCTTTCCGAACACCTTAATTAGGCAATCATCAAATTTAAATCATGGAGAATAGAATTAAGCAAATTGGTGATGTGATGAAAAATTAGCGAATATCGCATAATCTTTTTTGGCAGGGGGTTACTGCCTTGGTGAAATTCTGAAAACCTTTAACCTTGGCATATTATCTTGGCGATAAAGGAATAACCTCATCGATATTTAACTTAGGCGGCAACAATGAAGAGACATGCGACATCATATATAAAGAGATTGGCGAATAAAACTTGATCAATGTAGGACCGAGCAAAAAAGATTTGTGCTTAAATTTCTGGTTGTAGTACTTGGCAACCTGGTGCTTGTAGGTTGCTTGGCGTACCTCAGCTCGCTCCCTCTTTTTGTCATAGAAATTGAGGTTGAGCCTTAGCTCGGTTTCATTATTTTCGTTGTCAAAATTCAAGGTCCTGAAGCTTGGCATTCCTATTTCCACTGGTATAACTGATTCTGTCTCATAGACCATAAAAAACGGTGTTTCTCCCGTAGGAATTCTACTCGTTATATGGTATGTCCATAGTATGCTCGGAAGGTCTTCTGCCCATTTGCTCTTGGATTTTTCTAGTCTCGTCTTTAGATTCCTTAGGATCGTTCTGTTGGTAACTTTCACTTGACCATTCGCTTGAGGATGATTAGGCGAGGAGAAATGGTAACAGATGGCGAGGTCTGAGCAGAATAACTTGAACCCATCGTTATCGAATTGCCTTGCGTTGTCTGAGATAATAACCTTGGGAATTCCAAATCGACAAATGATACTCTTCCATATGAAATGCCTGGCATTCTTCTCAGTGATTTTAGCAAGAGGCTCTACTTCTATCCATTTCATGAAATAGTCTATGGTGACAATCAAGAATTTTCTCTATAATGGAGCTTGAGGCAGAGGTCCAAGTATGTCAATTCACCATTGAGTAAATGGCCATGGAATAATCATTGGCACCATCTCGGTATGAAGGGCGTGACTTACTGGGGCAAATCTCTGACACTTGGTAAATGATATCGCATCTCGTTCTATCTGAGGCCTAAAATATCCTTGGTGAATAGCCTTTCTCACTAGTGATTTCACTCCTGAATGATTCCAACAAATGCCTTCATTAATTTTTCTAAGTACATAATCTGCTTCTTTGAGTCGAAGGCACCTTAAGAATGGTCTCGAGAAGGATCTCTTGTACAAAGTTCCATGGAGGAGGCAAAATCTAGCAGACTGGTATTAAATCCGGCGAGCTTGAAACTTGTCAGATGACAGTGTTTCATCCCGGAGGTATACAATGATATCGTCCATCCATTTCGGACTTGCTTCTGCCTGATAGACTATTTTGGCAATGTCAATATTGGGACTTTACAAGAATTACAATGGGAATCAAAGGTTGAGATTAGGTTAGCCAGGGCATCAACCTTCTTGTTTTTCTCTCTAGGAATTTGGAGAATCTTGAACCCCTGGATCTTTGCTGATATGGTCTTGACTTCATTCAGATAGGCCATTATTTTGGCATTTTTGGCGAGGTACTCCCCTTGAACTTTGTTTACCACAAATTGGGAGTCACTAAAGGCGTTCAAGGATTCTACTCTTAATTCTGATGCAACCCTTAGTTTGGCGAGGAGGGATTCATATTCAGCTTCGTTGTTGATGGTTTTGAATTCTATTCGTATGGCGTATTTCATTTGCTCACCAGAAGAAATTTGGAGGACAAGTCTTGCACCGCATCCATGTTGGTTGGATAACCCTTCTACAAATAGCCATCTGGCGAGGTCATCTTCATGATTTTGCTTTTCTGGAGTTTCCACCTTGGGGAGAGTGATCTCGAGTTCTAGAGCAACGTCGTGTGTAAACTCAGCTATGAAATCAGCTAACGCTTGAGCTTTGATCGTCATCCTTGGTCGATAGCTGATATGAAATTCACTGAGTTCAATAGACCATTTGAGGAGTCGTCCTGAGGTATCAGTTCACTAAATAATTTGCTTCAAAGGTGAACAGTCAATACTGCAATGGGATGTGTCTAAAAATAATGACGAAGTTTTCTAGTGGCAATCAAAAGGGCATAGGTGAGATTCTCAATCTTCAGATACCTTATCTCAGTTCCTATGAGGACTTTGCTAACATAGTACATTGGTTTTTGAATCTTGTCATCTTCTTGAATAAGTACTGCACTTATAGCTGTTGGTGAGATGGAGAGATATAAGATGAGTTCCTTGCCCAAGCTAGAAACGGTGAGCAGAGGAGGTGACCCCAGATACTCCACCAACTACTAAAATGCCATTTCGGACTCATCCATCCACTTGAAAGTTTTATTCTTCTTCAGAATCTTGAAGAGGAGACAAATCTGTTTAGAGCAGCTACTCGCCCAGTTAGCTGATATATCTCATGTATGTTTCTAAGCGAGCTCATTGCAAACAGAGCTTGAATTTGGTCCGGGTTAGCCTCAATCCCTTGTTCTGTCACCAAGAAACCAAGGAACTTTCCCGATGACACACCCAAAATGCATTTGGAGAGGTTAAGCATCATACAATGTTTTCTCAGGATGTCAAAAGTTTCTTCTAGATGGGCGATGTGATCAACAACTTTGAGGCTTTTGACTTGCATGTTGTCTATGTAGACCTCCATTGTCTTCCCAATCATTTCCTTGAACATCTTGTTAACTAATCTTTTATACGTCGCCCCAACATTCTTCAACCCCAATAACATGACTTTGTAGCAGTATTGTAACACTCTGAATCTGTTAAATTCGTTAAATACGTAAATTATGATCTGTATGCTGATTAATGAAGCTAAGTATTAAGTTAGAGGGATAAAATCTAAGTTAAGAATCCTTAAAACTTAAGTTTCATTTCTGCTCAGTTTTCTTCTTAGCGTTGAATGCTAGGAGGGGCGTTTGAACGCTAAACCCAGATTACTTCTTACCGTTTGAATGCTAAAGAGAGCGTTCGAACGCTACCGCCTGTGGCAAATTTCATGCTCTTAATATCTCCATTTCAAGTTTTCCTCTTAGCATTCGAATGCTAAAGAGAGCGTTCGAACGCCAAAGCCTGTAAAGAGGAAGTCAGAGTTCAAACGCTGAATGCAAAATTGTTCTTAGCGTTTGAACGCGAAGAATGGCATTCGAACGCCAACAGTATAAAATAAAAAATAAAAAAGGGATCACCCGATTAAAAAGAGGAGAGCCATATGGGATTATTTCCCTTATGTCTCAGCAAATATAGAGACACACACACATTTCGTGAGAGAGAGAG
The DNA here is from genome assembly GCA_030159135.1 of Actinidia polygama. NCBI lineage: Eukaryota > Viridiplantae > Streptophyta > Magnoliopsida > Ericales > Actinidiaceae > Actinidia > Actinidia polygama. The sequence goes on along the minus strand of BRYF01000022.1, from coordinate 5,535,227 downwards.
AGAGAGAGAAGGAAAAGAGAGAGAAGCGAATAAGAAAAGAAGGAAGAGGAGGAGATAAAGAGCTCTTGGAGGGCCAAATCCAAGCCAAGAGAGGCCATTGTTGAACTTGGGAAGCCATTGTTGGGCCTGAAATTTGGTAAGTCCAAACCCCTAATGTGTATATGTATGTATCTATATACATATGTAGTATAGGATAGTTTGGAGACTCCCTTGAGTCTCAAATGGTT
>BRYF01000022.1:5497500-5500000 GCA_030159135.1 Actinidia polygama | reverse complement strand
AGAGGGTCTACAAGTTGACATAACAACCGGCCCATCTTGAGATTTTCGTATACAATAGCTGTAATTTTATGTATTTATATAGGTATTATAACATATATATGTATGGGGCTCTAATTTTTTTCAAAAATTTGGGTGTCATAGGTGGTAGTCTTGCTTGCCTATGCTTAGGGTCGACCCTGTTCAGATACCACCCACCACCTCTTCCACCCTTTGAAATATTCCCTGTGGCCCTACCCCAATCCTATCTCCCCTCCTTTTAGAACCCTTACCCACCCTTTGACCTCCTCCTTTGGAAACATGTGTAGAGAGCCATGCAGGCCGAGCGGAGGTGGTTGATGCTACTCACTTTTTTTAAAAATATTGTATTTGTGTATTTATATTTTGCGAGAATCTTGAAGTTTGGTCTACAAAAGTTTTATTTTGTCTATCACCTAATTATTTCTTACTCGTTAAACCCTTGATATAAACTGGACGGAACCTTTATTTTTCTTATCTTATTTCTCTCTTAAGCATAATATTGTTTTAGTTTTTTTTAATAATATTTTGATTTAAGCTATAATGTAACGTATTCAAAATTATATATAATTCATAGATATTACTTTTTTAATATTATCACTATAATTTAATTACTTATTTTGAGTATTAAATAAAAAGGAAAATAATTTCTACACTCCAAAAAATGATCTCTACACTCCTATTTTGGAGTGTAAAAATCACTCCAAGGAGTGTAGAAATAAATTTTCAATAAAAAATGCACATGTATATATGGTTGAAGATATGTATCCATACTATATGAATCCTGACTTCACCCCTAATTATAAACCGTGTTTCTACTGAGCCTTTCTCTCACCCTTTGTAACCCTAAAATTGACTCATATCTTGCCTTCAATGTTGTCATAATCTTCTATGATGTAGTGTTGGGAATTGTATGCCCACATGTCTAAATATTTAATTATTAATAAGAATAATAATTTATTTTATCATATATTAGATGTTGTTCTAGTATATCATGAGATATATGGATATTATTATCATATATCATGATAAGATATGTCCCTAAGTTATCTAGAGATACAATATATGTGTGAAAATAAGATTTACACGCGAAAAATATTAATCGTTGATCTTAATAACTTTATTGAGTTCGTAGTCAGTGATGAGATTGGACGTCTTATCTGCGAAGACTATAATATTATTAACCTTTATATGATAGGATCATTTATCTCAACCACCAGAGAGGTGATTTTGGGATAAAGTATTGGTGTATTATTAATACACTAAACTGAATCGTCGTAATAAAGTATAGCACATAAAATTGTTAATTTATGATGAAATATTATATTCGCTATTTGCAATTGACTTTTATCATGAGAGAATGGTGACCTCAAGTTCTTGTCAATGTTCACTTTGATTTACCAAATATGTGAGACTAATTGAGGTAAACACCTCAGTATCTTGGGTGGTCATTGTTAGGTCTGTGGAAACACTTAATTCTTAAGATGGGCGCTCACTCTCTTATACGAGAGAGCGGGTATCACTTGTGAGTTAATTTATTAATTTAGTCATTGAAATCCGAATCTGGTCTTTTCGATAAATTGTTTATCGAAATAAAGATTTATTATTTTGGTGACTAAATGAGAAATGAATTATGAATCATAAAGATTAGAAATAATTAGGGTTTGATAATGATTAATTAATCCAAACCTAATATTGGTACCCATGAAGAGGAGTTTTGATTACGATAATAAAATAGTGATAAGGGGTATTTTAGTTCTTTTGCTTTGGAGTGCAATCTAAATTATTTAGTAAAATTAATTTGGATTAATTAAATTAATAAATTAAGTTATAAGATAATTAGGACTTTTAGTATTTTAATTGAAGTCAAATTAGAACTCCCTAAGATCCCTATACTTGCCTTAGTTGGAGACGTAGCCTACATATATGATATGTGGGCTGCCAATCCTTTTGAATTTTAATTCTCCGTAAAATTTTTGAGAAACAAATTTGAGAGCCCACTCTAGAATGATTGGTTAGGGTTAAGAAAAAAATGAGAGAAGATCAAAGGGTCCAAGAAACTAGAAAAACAAAGTACTAAAGTGTTTAGGACTAGGATTTTATGAAAATAAGGTGCTAAAATTTCTCTACCAGTTGAACATGAGTAGTGAGATTTTATTTTATGCATATGATGTATAATGTGACTTTTCTTTTCCAAAATTGAGTGGGAGATGGATTTATGAAAATTCAGGTATAACTGAATTACTTATTATTGAAGTAAACTTTATTGTGAGCACTTTAAGTTCCTAGTATGTAGATTCCGGAGCAACTAATCATATTTGTAATACATTGTAGGAATTTCAAAAAATCAGGAAGTTAAGTGATGGTGAGGTTACATTGCACCTGGGCTCGAAAGCAAGAGTTGTTGTAGTATCTATTGGAGTAGTAGAATTATAATAAAACATTAGTTTTATATTTTTGTCTATTTGTATCTAGCATTAGAAGA
>BRYF01000022.1:5485000-5487500 GCA_030159135.1 Actinidia polygama | reverse complement strand
GACAAGTACCACATAAGGTTTACATTGTTCCAAAAGACAATCCAAAAATATGTAGATCTATCATTCTACTCCTCCTGCTTGTCCTTGTCTCCTGAAACATTGTCAGAAATAATGTTCCTAAGCACATTTGCTTAGCGTGTAACCATAATCTCTAACATATGTTTTATCATACATATCAAAATATGAAAATACTATGGTAGATGCATGTAACATACATAGCGTAGCATAATAGAAAACATTTGCTCTATCGAAATAACTTGTTCAAAATTCTTGCTTGTACATGTGTCTGCCCTTAGTCGGGTATCATACGTCATAAATGACCATTTTGTATAGTCAACATAATTCTTGAAACATACATTATGCACTATGATCCCCCGTCCTTAGTCGAGTTTGATAACGTGATTTCCACACCCCCCTTGAGTCAGGGCATACCGGCCGAGTACTTTCCCAAAAGGTAAAAACATGATGGTACATAGGCATATACATACAAAATCTTTTCAAAAGATTCTCATCTAAGCCATGAATTTGATTTGCATAACATAACATAATTTCATGCTTATATCATAGAATGAAAGAATAATTTACTCTACTTTAGAGATTAAGGTTACTTACTTGTTTGCGTTTGTGTTGCGTTACACTCGTTCGTCGTGATCTCTAGGCTAATCGGATTGATTCCTATACATTTTATTTATTGACATAATTAGTATTAAGACCTTATTTAAGTGTTTATAATGTGATTAAGTTTTTTTACCAAGTACTAGGCTAACCATGGATGTTAGGTTATTTAAAAATTAGTTTCTGTGAAGTTTCAACCGGTTGAAAAAAATATTCAACCGGTTGAGGAAGAAAGTTCAACCGGTTGAGCATGATTAGTAGGTTAATTAAAATAGTTCAACCAGTTGAGAAAAACTAGTTCAACTAGTTGGGCATAATCAGTGGCTTAAAAAAACTAGTTCAACCAGTTGAAAAAAACTAGTTCAATCGGTTGGGCATGATCAGTGGCTTAAAAAAAAACTAGTTCAATCGGTTGAGAAAAACTAGTTCAACCCGTTGGGCATGATCAGTGGCTTAAAAACTACTTGTTGAACCGGTTGAGAAAAACTAGTTCAACCGGTTGGGCATGATCAATGGCTTAAAAAAACTAGTTCAATCGGTTGGGCATGATTAGTGGCTTAAGAAAACTAGTTCAACTGGTTGAGAAAAACTAGTTCAACCGGTTGAGATAAACTAGTTCTACCGGTTGAGCATGATCAGTGGCTTAAAAAACTAGTTCAACCGGTTGAGAAAAACTAGTTCAACCGGTTGAACTGAAAAAAATCGAGAACTCAACTTTTCTATCTGAACTTCCAAGCTTGTTTGGGCCATCTAACGTTGGAATTTAAAATAGTCTATTAGAAGAGAATTTGTAGGTATTTGAAATAACTATGTACTGATACTTGAATCAACTCAAAATATTTTCGTATGAAGATGTTATGGCTAAAATACAAATAGTAGTTTTTGAAATAAAATATAGCGTAACTTGTTTTGATTCTTGATCCAAAAATGGCATCCTCGTGCCGTATCTTTAACATGTTTCGTGTCTTCAACTAGGATAGAGTATAACACTAAACTCTAGAGCATTAAACTCTTCTTAAATTCAAAAATGTAAGAAAAATAGAAAGATTTATGAGGTTACCTCGTGAAATCGTTGGTGATTTTCCTAAGCTTTTTCTTTTCTCTTTTCTTCCTTCCCTTCTTATTCTATTCTCAACAGTTACTTCTATCTCTTTTCTCCCTATCCTTATTTCTCTCTTTTCTCTTTTCTCTTTTCTGTCTCTCTCTCCCTCTCTCTCTTTTCCCCTTGGCGTGTTGGGTAAGTACCAATAATTGTGTTGGGACAAGCATGGGCGAGGAGGGTTTGGTTGGAATGATTGGGGGGAAGGGATAGGAAAGTGTGATGGTTTTGACTTTTGGGGCTTGATTGATTTGATCACATAATAACACATGGGTTGAGTTACACTACTATTTTATCCTTATTGATTCACATGGGTGATTCATATATGCCTGACATGTGTACATTTTTCTGTTACGCTTTAACAGAAAATCTTTTCGAATATAATTTATATTTTTGAAAAAAGTTCCAAAATTTATTCCTAATACTTAGAACCTAACATACCTTAATATCACATAACTAACGTGTATTGTACCTACTTCGTGTATATCGTATAATGTATATATACATATATATATATATATATTTATATATTACTTAGAGGAATTTAAATATTTTAAAAAGTTTTGGAATTTTACACCCCCTCTAATCACTTGGACTGCACGCAATGTAAATTCTCCCAAACAGATGTTAGAACATATACCACAAAGGTGTAGTTTAATATAGCATGAAAATAAAGCAAAAATAATTTTTTTTGTCTATATATACAAAAAACCACCTTGACTCATTAGGTGGCTTCCCAATATTAAAAACACCATCATCTAGTTGAATAATGATGTACAAAGGATC
>BRYF01000022.1:5477500-5480000 GCA_030159135.1 Actinidia polygama | reverse complement strand
TAATGCTAAAATGTGGGAGGATTGAATTGTTAAATAACAATATATTGTGTGAATCAATTACTCAAGGTATTGTTATGTTTATCTTTTGCATCGAAAGTCCGAGGCATTTGAAAAATTTAAAGAATTTTGAACTGAAATGGATAAACAACTAGATAAGAACTTAAAGTTGCTTCGATTTGATTGAGGTGGTGAGTAACTCTTTGGTGACTTTGATAAGTATTTGTTAGATAATGAGATTCTATCCCAGCTGTCAGCACCAGATATGCCTCAGTAGAATGGTGTGGCTGAAAGAAGAAAACATTACAAGAAAAATGTGAGACAGTGACAAAATTCCCGTGACGAAGGTACAGTTCGTCACCAAAATATGCCTAATTTTTGATGAAAATTTTATTTTGTCAGCAATTAGGAGGGAATAAACATTTTAGGTGAAAAATATCTATTGGTCACTATATATTGTCCATTAGTGAAGAAAATATAAATTTCGTCACTAAATGATTGGACGAATAACTAATTGCCAAGATATTTGTCTTTTGCAAACCCTAATTGCCAAGATTTAGACTTTAGCTCACTTTCACTAGTTTGTCTCAACAATTGGTTAGTTTCCTACAGATTTTGGGCAAACAATGAAGTTAAAGGTAACTTTAAATTCATCATGGACGCAACAATGGTTTTTTTCTTATATCATTTGTGTAGAGTGAGTAAAAAATATTGACTTTAGATTTGAAAACATTCATGTTGAGTGAGAAGAAAGTTCCCATGTTCTACAGCCTCAACTCCCACCTAGAGTTTCTCCCTTAAATTAGTGAATGAAACATTTTATTCTTAAATTTCCATTTAGATTTCATATGCATTAAATTTCCAAGTGATATATGTAGAACTAGATTTCCATGTTTTCTATACCAAAGAATAACTCTATTGCTGATGGTAATCCAGAGTCCCTTCACAGTTCTTTTTCCAGTAAAACCAAATTTCTGGCAAATATTTGGATGTTGTAATATATTGTGTTTTGAATAGCTCTTTCTTCATTGATAATGGTAATCTATTGTCCATTTTTTGTGTTGTCTAGCACGTGATCGGATCAGGAAAATTTGTGTATTCTTGTTTTTCTTTGCTCTTGTTAATGCATGGTGGTTTTGTACGAATATAATCTGTGTGTGAAGCTGGTGGACCAGCCAAGGTCATGCAATTGAAGATTTTAGGTCTACCCAATATTTTCGGACCACAGGTGTACTTTTTATTTCGAAAACCCTCTTTAAATTGAACTGATACAAATTCCATAAGACATAATGGATCATATTTTTTGTAGCCATTGCTATCTTGTAAAATAAATAAATAAATAAGAAGTGTACACTCCATCTTGGTCTATATTAGAATCTCGTGAAACATGCTATTTGAGGCGAATACTAATTTTATTTCAAAATTTGAATCTTCAATGGAAAATGCATAATGATTGTTAGTCATAGTAGTAAATTTGAAAGGTAGTATGATATATAATAAAATAAGTGTAGCTAAAATTAGAAATGATGTTGATGTGTGGTAAGAAAGAAAGAATATGAAATCAAAACTTCAATTCTCTCTTTTTTAATTGTCGTCTTGTCATATGAATTATGTATGTTTTGTGTTGATACTTGTGCATTATTTATTGTATTGTTATAGATCATAGAGATGCCACTAGGTGGACGATCGACAGAAGGAGTTACAAAATAACAAATGTTGGTGAGTCTTTTTTTTACTTGTTGAATATAATGAGGTGGTGTTATAACCCCTCGGAACTACTCTTTTTTCACATTCCTTTTGCTAGTTAATACATTATGCTTTCATATTTACATACATAAAATATCATGAGGTTTTGTATTAAAGTATAGATGACTACCCAATATTTATCCAATATTTATTGAAGGCGTCATTTTGAATTTTTTATATTTGTAGATTGTATATGCAAAAGGTTGCCAGCGGGATGATGATATGAGTGTTATTCTACGAAGACTTTTTTTTTAGATATATACTTTTTTTTTCTTTTTTTGATCAAGTTTCAAATCTCATATCTTTTTAGTTTTTCAATAATGTTATAACTACTCTTTCTTTTGATGATACATAGGATAAGAAGTATATATGGTGAATATTATGTGATATAGTTTGGTTGCATTTGTTATTGATACATGAGTATGTTAGTTTATAAAGATGTGTAGTTATTATGGTAAAATTTCAATTGTGATATTATTAATTTAAAATTTGCTAGATTCTAAATGGACATGATTTAATATTCTCAAGGGAATGTTAGGAATGACTTTTTTTTGTCATTTACAAAATTCTTCGTTAACTATTGGATTTAATTTTAAATTATAGGTGATAATTTTTTATAATTTTTATACTTAAATTTTTATGTGACTAAAGATTTTTCCTCACTAATGTTGTTTACTTAGTTATTTTTTAGCCACTATTGGTGACAAAAATTGTATCAAAATGGTAATGAAATGTGTTGTCATAAAAGTTACTATAG
>BRYF01000022.1:5457500-5460000 GCA_030159135.1 Actinidia polygama | reverse complement strand
CCTACCTCATTTCTTCTATGAAAGCGCGTCACTTGATTCAGAAAGGAAGTCAAGCATTCTTATGCAGTGTTGTCGACACACATGTCTCCTCACCATCCTTAGAGAATAATCATATTGTTTGAGAGTTTCTAGATGTCTTTCCAGATGAGTTATCAGGTTCTTTAGTAGATCGAGAAATTGAGTTCTATATAGATCTAAATCTAGGTACTAGGCCCATTTTCAAAGCCCCCTATCGAATGTCTCCTTTAGAGTTAAAATGATTGAAGGTTCAACTTCAAGATCTGTTGGAGAAAGGATTTATTCGCCCGAGCGTTTCACCATGGGGTGCTCCTGTATTGTTTGGACGGAAGAAAGATGGAACAATGAGATTGTGCATAGACTACCGATAGTTGAATAAAGTAACCATTAAGAATAAGTACCCATTGCCAAGGGTAGACGATTTGTTCAGCTTCAAGGCGCCCAAGTATTCTCTAAAATCGATCTGAGATCAGGTTATCACCAACTAAAAGTTAGAGCGAGCGACGTAGAAAAGACAGCTTTTCAGACCAGATATGGCCACTATGAATTTCTTGTTATGCCGTTCGGAGTCACTAATGCGCCAGCCGCATTCATGGACCTAATGAATCGGGTATTCAGACCTTTTCTTGATGAATTCGTGAGTCTTCATTGATGATATTTTGGTGTATTCTAAAAATTTTGCAGAACATGAACAACACTTGAGAAGGATTTTACAAACCTTATGGAATAAGAAGTTGTATGCCAAATTGAAAAAGTATGAGTTTTGACTATCAAGCGTGACATTTCTTGGATATATCATCAGCGTAGATGGAGTGTCTGTTGATCCTCACTAGGTTGAAGCCATTGTGAATTGGCCGAGGCCAACGAACGTGACTTAAGTCAGAAGTTTCATGGGATTAGCGGGATACTACCGGAGATTTGTGAAAGACTTCTCCAGGATTGCAACACCTTTGACACAACTTACGCAGAAGAATGTTCCATTTGAATGGAATAAGAAGCGAGAATTTTTTTTTCAGATATTGAAGAAACAATTAGTATCTGCACCGATCTTAGCATTACCTTCAAGACCCGATGATTTTACAATTTATAGCGATGCCTCACATCGAGGGTTGTGATGCGTTTTGATGCAACATGGGAAAGTAATTACCTATGCCTCAAGACAGTTGAGACCACATGAAAAGAATTATTTGACTCACGATTTAGAGATAGCTGCAATAGTAATTGCTTTGAAGATTTGGTGCCACTACCTATACAAAGTGACATGTGAAGTATTCACTGACCACAAGAGCTTGACGTACTTGTTTACTCAGAAGGAGTTAAACATGAGACAACAAAGATGGCTTGAGTTGATTAAAGACTATGACATCCTTATTCAGTATCACCCGAAAAAAGCTAACGTTGTAACCGATGCCTTGAGCCAGAAGTCGACGATCAATTTAGCATGCCATGTTACGTCGCAGATACCTTTGTTTGTTGAGCTAGAGAGAGCGGAGATTGAAGTAGTTGCACCAGACACCAACGCGATACTTATAGCCATGATTGTTCAACCGACGTTGATGGAAGTTGTAAGACTACGACAATCGGAAGATCCATATTTATGGAAGGTCTATGAAGAGATGGGAGTAAATCCTAAGCCTGACTTCACTTTGCAAGATAGAGCTCTTAGATTCCAAGATCGCTTGTGCGTGCCAGACATAACCGAAGTGAAAAGAAAAGTATTAGAGGAAGCCCACAATACGAAGTTCAAGATGCATCCAAGAGGAACGAAAATGTATCGAGATTTGAAAGAGATGTTTTGGTGGCCGGGAATGAAGAAAGAGATAGCTGAGTTCGTGTCCCAATGTCTATCATGTCAATAAGTCAAAGCCGAACATCAAAGACCGGCGGGATTACTACAATCGCTACCGATACTAGAATAGAAATGGGAGCATATTACGATGGATTTCGTTGTTAGTTTACCAAACTCGCCACGAGGATGTAATACCATTTGGATCATTGTAGACCGTCTCACTAAGTCGGCACACTTCTTGCCAGTAAAGACCACGTTTTATATTGCAGAAATAATACGACTTCACAGAACACCAGTCTCTATAGTGTCGGATCGAGACCCGAGGTTTCTGTCGAAGTTTTGGAAAAGCTTACAGCTAGCCTTAGGCACTGAACTTAATTTTAGTACCGATTTCCATCCGTAGATAGACGGACAATCGGAGAGAACAATTCAGACCTTAGAGGATATGCTACGCTTATGTATTCTCGACTTTCAAGAAAATTGGGAGGCACACTTACCACTTGTGGAGTTCTCTTACAACAACAGTTTTCATGCGAGCATCGGAATGGCTCCGTATGAAGCCCTTTACGGGAGAAAATGTAGATCGTCCATATGTTGGACTGAAGTTGGAGAACGAAAAATTTTAGGCTCAGAGATTGTACAACTCACAACCGATAAGATTAAAGTAATTCAACAGAGACTTCGAACCGTCCA
>BRYF01000022.1:5445000-5452500 GCA_030159135.1 Actinidia polygama | reverse complement strand
ATAACTATTGAACGCATTACTGAATATAAAAACTAAAAACAAATTAATAACCTTGAAAAACTTGAATTAATGCTAAAAGAATGGAAGAAACTCCCGTATTTGAACAATAACCCTAAAATACTTTGATCGAATGTTGAATTAAAGTAAAGAATTACAAGAAATAATAAAAAAAACTATTAAAACTAAGCTTGGAGGTTGAGAGAAACCCTAAAAATCACGTCCTCCCCTTTAGAAAATATAAGGAAGTATATGTTTACAAATTCGAATCCCAATAGGTTTAGGAAACTGCCCAGGTTTAGCCTTAGTGTTCGAACGCTCATTCATGCCTTTCATACAGTGTTCTAACGCTAAGTGCAATTTTTAAAACTTTCCTTCTAGCATTCAAATGCCCATTCGTTCTTCCTTTTGGCATTCGAACGGTAAGACAAAAACACCAATTCTCAGCTCTCGCCTATTTTGAACTGTAAGCAAGGAATTAGGTTCGAACGGTAAGACAAAATTTCAATTTTTAGACCTCACATGTTTCGAACTATAAGCAAAGGAATTCGAAACTCTGATTTTCTCTTTTTTTTCTTGGCGTTCGAACGCCAATTTCTTTCTTGTTCTAGCGTTCGAACGTTCAGCACAAATTATGGATTTTTCTTTCCAACGTTCGAATGCTGGTTTCCTTTTTCCACTGACTTTCGAACGCTCAGTGCAATCTTGTATTTCTTTGACTTCTTCATACTTTGTTTTGAAGCCTTTGGAGTTCAATTCTCACGGAGCTCGTTAGACGTGACTTTACACAATTCTTCAAGATCTTTCTAACAGTGCATCTTCCATTCCACTCTGAGTTACCGATGACACTTTTCTTTAAGATAATTTTTGACAATAACACTCGATACACGTGCCCGTACTCCGAGGTACTTTTATGGCTTCAATTCTTCCTTTTTAGCAACATTACCCTATAAAGAATTCGAACACAACTATAAGCACGAATCACAATAAAAAGACATAATTAAACTAAAATAGTGCCAACATAGGATAATTTAACAGCGCTTGGACTCCAATTATGCAGTCCAATAAGGGGTCTAAAAATTGACTCCCTAAGATGAATATAACTCACTCTCAACCCTTAAAACTCACCCTAACATTGTAAATCTAGGATTAAAAGTCAAAAATTACAAAAAAGTTTGGAATTCGGGTTTTTGCAAACCCATTCTTAAATTACTTAAATTAAGTACTAATACATGATTCCCAACCTAAACGAGACTCAAATGAGTCTATAAATCTAACATACATCACATATATATACATAAACACATATAACTTTCAAGGGTATAGATTTGACTTACCAATCTTCAAGTTCAACAATGGCTTCCCAAGCTCAAAATGGCCTCTCTCTCTTTATTTCCTATGATCATCCCTTCGTCCTTCTTTCTTCTCTCTCTTTGTCCCTTCTTTCCCTTTTTCTTCTCTCCTCTCTCTTCTTCTCGTACGTGTGTGTGGTGTATATGTGTGTATAAATGGAGATGCACATGGGTAATAATCCCATGTGCTCTCCCCATGGTAATCTTTTTTTTCTACTGTTATCATTCGAACGCCCACATTAGCATTCGAACACTAAGAAGGAATTCAGATATAGCGTTTGAACGCTGCATTCGAACGCCAAGAAAAAAATGGCTAAGTCAGCGTTCGAATGCTTATTTTGGCGTTTGATAGTCCTGAGAGCATACTAATTTGTCACAGGCGTAAGCGTTTGAACGCCCATCCTAGCGTTCGAATGCTAAGAAGCAAAATGGGAAGAAACTTAAGTCTAAGGTCTTGAAAAGTTATTACTCTAATTTGATCACCTTGATATCTAACATCATAATTACTTGGAACATACTTGGCTTTTCACCTTGATATCTAAGGTCTCGCCACGAGAATACCCCGAGTGTCACTATGCATATATACTTGGAACATACTTGGTTTTTCATGTAAATGATGCATCCATGGGTTTCGATAATTAGCATAATATCATTTGCATACATTAGAAGACATGGCGTTCATAACATAACATATTCATTTTATGCATTAAAACATGGAAAACATTTGAATATAACATAGTATATAAATTGAAAACATTGTGATAGTATATAATTTTGTTCATGGCATCATATTACTCACCTGGGTTCCCTTGGCTAGATGCTTGACTCGGCGTTTCTACATATAAAGCATGGAAATATCAACTCGTTCAATGATAAACGAATCAAACTAGTGTAACTCTTAGCTCGAACTTAGGTATTCTCGTTCTAGGTCAATACCTCTTGAATATACATCTAAGGTCTTCAAATGGTAGGTAAAAGGGTCTAACATACTTTGGACCAAAATAAATTATTCTAAGGAAGAAGGTCAAATCTGCCTGAAAATAGGTTTGGCGTTTGAACGCTAAGGCATAAGATGGTACCGTTTGAACACTTAGTCTGGAGTTTGAACGCCAAGGCATTGGTTGTCACCATTCGAACTCTGGGTCTGGCGTTCGAACGCTGACTGCGAGTGTAACACCCCGCATCCGTAAATCCCTTTAATTACTTATATTATGACGTGTATAATAATTAGAGAGAGTAATATAAGTTTAAGGGTCCAAAAGAACCAATTTAGGTTAGCCAATATTCAAAAGTCCTAAACTTATAAATTTTGCTCAGGATCCTTCTTAGCGTTCGAACGCCAGGATGAGCGTTCGAACGGTTGAGCATTTTGCCTAGGCGTTCGAACGCCCATTGACGGCACATTTGCAGCGTTCGAACGGTAAGGCCAAAAACCCAAATTTCAAGTCTCGCATGTTTCAAACTGTAAGCAAGAGGGTTCGAACGCCAGAGCCCAGAATCCTTCTGAGCGTTCGAACGCCAAAAAAGAGCGTTCGAACGCCCATAGTAGAAACAGGAAAATGAAGAAGAGAACACGAACTTAAAATGGGGAAAACCACATGGGATCATTCCCAACTCAGCCCTTCACAGCCACTCATATATACACACTTACTCTTCACTTCCAATACACACACCCATTCACGGGTAGAGAGAGAGAGAGAAAAGAGAGGAAAGGAAGAGAAGAGAAAGAAGGAAAGAAAAGGAAGAAGGAAGAGGATCAAGGCAAATAGAAGCCATAGTAAAGCTCAAAGAAGCTACAAGAAGCTAATTTGAAAGGTATAAACACATAACCCATGCATTTGAACATATATGTATACTTAGGTTTTTAGTCTATGTTAAACTTAGATCTACTAAGTTAAGCTTCGAATTAAAGGCCCATTTTAAGGTATGATAGTGTTTTTGAGTGATATATTGTACCCTTAAAATATTGGAAAGATACAAGTTAGTTGATAGTGAATTGGTAGAAAATTCAAGAACCAATCACTGTTCATGTCACTGAACGCAGGGAGCGTTCGAACGCCCAAGAACAGCGTTCGAACGGCCCAGCGTTTGAACGCCACTGGTAGAACACTTTTGAGCGTTCGAACGCCCAGACCATTTTTAGGCAGAATTGGCCTTTTCCCTTAAGACTTAGTAAATTCAACCATAGCATGTTAAACCCTTTAACTACCTTTTGAGACCTTAGGGTACATGTTCAAGATGGTTAGGCCTAGAACGAAGGCAATTAAGTCAAGTCAAGGAATTTCATCAAATTGAATTGTAACTCTAGCCTTACTGAATATAGTAATGATGTATTGTCCCTTATATGTGTAGGAACGCAAAGTCTAGAACCTAGCCAAGGAGATCCAGGTGAGTAACACGATGCTATGGACAAAATTATGTATTTTTAAAACGTTTTCAAGGTATATTATGTATGTACAAATGTTTTTTATATTTTCCATGCATCAAATGTATTTGCAATGTAAATGTCATGTCTTGCAAAAGTATGCAAATGTTTATGTTATGTATGAAAACCCATGGATGCTCGGTTTATACGAAAACAAGTATGTTCAAATTATATGCATGTGACACTCGGGGTCCCCACTGACGGGAATTAAACAAAGTCAGCCAGTCCTAAAGGGTAGATGGGAGGATGTGAAATAAAGCCATCTACAAAAAGGGATATCTCGGCCAAAAGAGCCACCCGACCTATATGGTCATCATGTCATGCCGGGTTGTTACGTTTTATGATATGCTATGTATGTTTATGAAAGCATGTGATGCCATGTTTATGAAAGCTAAATGTTCAAGAAATGTTATGCGATGCTCACATTGCTTACGCTATGCTATGCTATGTATGATATGAAAATGATACATGGTATTTTACGTTCATGCATCTGTTGTTATTCACTAAACTTTAGCTAACGTTTTCAAAAAACCCATTTTTCCAGGAAGTCAAGCCGAAGAGCCCTAAGAAGAAGATAGCAAGTATACTTAGTTTTTGTGGCCAAGAGACCTTTCGTACTTATGATGACGGATTAGAATTTATGCCATGTGATTATTGGCCATATGATGTATGTAAAATTAAATGTTGGACTTATGGATGTATGTGAAAGCTGAATATTTAGACACAGCTCTGTATACTGTATGGTGACACACACACTTTGTTATTTTTAGATACTATGACGTTTCCGCGAAAAGAAAAATTATTAGCATTATAAATGCACATGCACAGGTGATCAACCGGAAGAAATGGTAAGTTGGCCTTGGTGGGTCAGCCACCGGCCATCACGCGCCTTCAATCCGCATAGGCCGGGTTGCGGGGCGTGACAGCGAGTAGCAGTAGAAAGGTTACTGAACTTGACCAAATTCTTCCAAACACAACTCAATCATCTTTAAGTCTCCTAGGATACAAAGAATAGCCTAAAGAGACTACAATAGCTAAAAACCAAACCTTAAAAAAAACTCTAACATAGTAGATCTAAAATTGAAAGTAAACCAAAACCCTACATAATTCAATTTGGAGGTTTTGAAATTTTTACACTTAATTCATCCAAATCAAGCACTCATACACGTTATCCAACCCAATTTGAGACTCAAAGGAGTCTCTAAACATAAGTTCAAACCTTCTTATGTTCATGAAACCCCAAAACCCCAAACTATACATACTCATATACATATATATATATAATGTAATAACCTGATTTTATCTTTTGGGTTACAATTAAAACATTAGTAACATTTGGGATAAAATTATAAAAGATATTTAAGTTGGAGGGACTAAAGTGTAATTAAATAAAATAATCGTCACGGATGACGATTATTCAGCCGCATGTATTGAACGAAGAAAAGAAAGAAAGAAAAAAAAAATAATATAAAAATATATTATATATGTGTATATAAGATAAATAGAGAAAGAAGACACGGAGGGAGAGAAAGAAAGAAAGAAAGAAAGAATATTATGAGAGAGAGAGAGACAGCTGTTAACAGAGAGAAAAAAAAAACATCTTCAAATTTTCCTTCTTTTCGCCCAAACACAGCCTGCACACCCACCATACATTGAGAAATTATATGGTGTGGGCAATTATAATCATAAGAGTTAGGATGTGAAATCAAACGATGAGATGATGTCCGATCAAGGTGAAATTTTAGTATGATGATCGTGGGAGCCAGATCTTCATAGCTAAGGGTGTGGATTTCAATTTGAGGTAGTTTGATATTATATTATCGCCCTATTATCTTTATTGTTATGATATTGAGATGTGATTAGTTATTAAAACAGCATTATTCGTATTACTACGAAAACTTAGAAAATTACATGTTTAGGTAAACAATAGTATATCCTTAATAATATGTATCACGTGTTAATAAAATACTTGTGAGAGTATCGAATTAATTGCGGAATAATGAATTTACGTGCTTATGTGATTAATCCAATTTTGTGTTAGTTGCTTGGTAGAAAACTATACCATGCTTGACATGCTAAGACGTTAGTGATTTTCTGTAATTCAGTAGTTATCTAATTGTTAAGGTTGAAATGTAAGATATTGTGAAATTTAATTGTTTATCGTTTATTTAATTTATATTATGCTTTCAGCATTAGATTATTAAAAATGGCATTGAACATGACCATATCATATCATTATTGTGGCCTTGTCGGCTTTTGCATGACATTGGGTTGGATATATTGATGGACGGTACTCCCTTAGGGAGGGGTATCAAGGTTGAAAATTCCGGATGTGGGTGTGGTTGTGAGGAAAAGGGCGGATGGCTCCCTAATAAACATTCACTCCAATCTATACTCAGTTAGCTCCCGGGGGTTGGTTTTATCTACGCTCCTTGTGTGGGTGGCCCATAATCCGGTGTTGAGAGTGTGTGTGCATTGGGATTGGCACGATTGCATTTAAGCCGTTTGGCTAGTTTCATCGCCTCGGTGGCATCATCATTGCACCTCATTTCATTTTTATGATTTTAGAGATATTATGACGTTTTAATAATATTATTCTACTAAGCCGTCGTGCTTAATCAAACCAAACAAAACAACTTTCAGGTGAAAAAGATAAGGGTAAAGGCCTGGCTTGACTAGACCATGTTGGGTCGTTTTTGAAGATTTTCTATTGAACTTAGTTTCATTAGATGTTTTATTGTACTTCAATTGAAAACATGTAATCCTGACAATAAATTTAGAAACTTATGATAGGTTTGAATTACATTTGTTATGGGGCATGTGTAAGCCTTTTTGATCCAAATGTATGAATAAATTCGTTTTGATGTTAATGTTATGCGGACAATTGTTTAGCCTTTAAAAAAATAGATATTTTATAATATAGAGTCTAGGTGTCGACACTTCCACCCAGATATGTAACCGAACATTTGACTTTTCAACGGGTGTCCACGTAGGACATTCCCTTTGGATCCACACTTGTGATTGGTCCACATAGGATTTTGTTTGTATTCTTTGACTTGTTGACCTCACCCCGGGGTATGGATTTTGGGTTGTTACATATAAGGTTAAGGGTTTTTACATTTCTCAAAGCTTGACAATGACTTTCCTTAGATTTGATGGAGCTTTTCAAGCCTCCTTTTTTCACTCTTCCTTCTCTTCTTATTCCCTCTCTCTTTCCTCTCTTCTTTCTCTCTCTCTCTCTTTGTACATGTATGAGTTAGGTAGGTGTGTGTGTGTGGTGTATAAGCTAAACATGGGAATTAATCCCATGTGCCCTGCTCTCCTTTTTATTTCTTGCTCCTCTTTTCTTTTTTCTCTCTTTTTTTTATATATACTTACTATCACCGTTCGAACGCCAACATTAGTGTTCGAACGCTAAGAAGGGATTCGGCCTTTGTTCGAATTCCCAAAAGGTGTGAACTGGTTACATGTTGTTGGCGTTCGAATGATCTTTTTAGCTTTCGAAAGTTAAGAAGGATTATCGGTGTCTACCGTTCGAACGCTCTATTTAGCGTTCGACAGTTCAGAGAGCATGAAAACTAATTTTAACTTTACGTTCACATGCCCTATTTAGTGTTCGATGCTAAGAAGGATTATGGGCATAAATTAAAGTTTAATGTTTTTGATGGCGTTCTATCTCTTAACGGATCACTTTGATCCCTAATATCATAATTAGCCTTGTTAACT
>BRYF01000022.1:5392500-5395000 GCA_030159135.1 Actinidia polygama | reverse complement strand
CTTCTATGGCCTCTCACAGCTTTTGATTTGAGATTTAATGTCTTTCTCTCTCTCTCTCTTCTCTTTCTTTTCACTTCTCTTTTCTCTTCTCCTTCCCTTTTCTTTTGTACGTGTGTTGTGTGTTGTGTGAAGCATGTTTGTATATATTAGCAGACACATGGGATTTCATCCCATGTGGCTCCCCCATTCTAATTTCGTACTCCTCTCTTTATTTTCTATTTTTACTGTTAGCATTCGAACGCCCCTTTAAGCGTTCGAATGCTAAGAAAGATTTCTGGATCTGGCGTTCGAAAGACCGTTCGAACGCTAAGAAGGATTTTGGCTTGGCAGGGTGCGAACATCCTGCTTACAGTTCGATAAGTGCGAGAGTGGAAAATCTGTTTTTTAGCCTTGGCGTTCGAACTCCCAGATGGGCGTTCGAACACCTAGGGGAAAACTGTGCAAAAATTACAAGTTTAAGGCTTTAAATAAATTCTAACTTACATTTGGTTTCTTTGACTACTAACTTTCTATAATCTACTTTGATTATCATTCACAGCGTAATTCACAGAGTTAATGAAGTTTAAGGATTCGGGGTGTTACATTCTCCCCTCCTTTATAAAAGTTTGTCCTCAAACTTGGATAATGTCATACTTCTGCTGCGTAGTCTGATAAAACTCTCCGTGTAATTTATACCTAACTTGTGATCGTCAATGCGTCTGATTGTGGGGTTAACCTTTCATTGCGACTGCCTTAACTGCCCTCTTAGTATGGGGCAGCCTACAATATGATTTCCCCGTTTGGTACTATCCCAACCAAGTCGGCCTTCCCCGAATTGCTTGGGTAGATGAAATTTTTAAAACGGTAATGAAGGTTAAATAGGAATAATGATAATACGAATAGAACCAAGCGTACCTCAACTTATTACAACGCTCACTCGAATAGAAATGGATAATGCTTTCTAATTTCGTCTTCTCGTTCCCAAGTTGATTCCCCCCATGTGTGGTTCTACCATAGGACTCGTGCTAATGGAATGACCTTATTCCTAAGAACTTGGTCTCGGCGATCCACGATCTCGATCGGTCTCTCAACATAGCTCAAGTCCTCGCTTACGTCCAAAGGATGATGATTAATCACATGCGTGGGGTCATGAATATATTTCCGTAACATCGAGACATGAAAAACATCATGAACATGCAAAAACTCTGGTGGAAGAGCAATACGATAAGCAACGGCTCCAATTCGTTGAAGAATCTAGAACGGTCCTATGTATCTCGGCTTTAACTTCATCTCAAAGAGATTGAAGGTGTTCTTGAAGATCAACTTGCTTTGAAAAAGTCTTTTCAAGCCTTAGAAGCCTTATTTGGAAGATCCTTGAAGATATTTAAAGAAAATTGATGAAGTCTTGCAAAGTTGAATTTTCTGGGCAAGAAGTATCGATACATGACTTAAAAATGTCGACACATTTGGATAGTAGACAATCTGCATTTGAGGTGTCGACACATCTTGTGAAAGAGTCAACACATTTGGATAGTGTGAAATATGGAATTAAAAGTGTCGACACAAAATGTTAGTGTCCAAAGAATTGTCTCTAGAATATAAAGTGCCGACACATGAAGAAAAGTCGACACACGGTTTATAAGTGTCCACACATGAAGACAGTGCCCCAATTACAAAAAGTGTTAACACATCTGATTGAAAGAGTCAAGACATATGGACAGTGTGCTATCTGGAATTAAAGTGTTAACACATGCCTTGAAAGTTTTAACACATGAAGACAGTGTCAAGTAACAGAAAGTGTCGACACATGGACTATAAGTGTCGACATATGAAGACAGAGACTAAAAAACTTTTGCAAGAAACTTAAGCTGACTTCAAAAGAAATTATCTTAGAATTAAGAGATCTAAATATAGGAAAGTTTGAATATATATTCAAGCCCCGAAGGTTATCTTTCCAATGAAACTAAAATCATGACCAAACTCCAAATATTGAAGAAGTCCACCAAAAGAGTGACGCATTGTCAAAATAGATTTTTCAAAATTCTGAAAGTCAACTTTAGATGGGATTATCTCAATCTTAACAAGTCCAAATGAAGAAATTCTTCAACCTAAGTTGTATCCCCGGAAGTCTATTTTTGAACATAACAAATGGTGTTCAAAAATTCCAAGTAACGAAGAAGTTACGACCAATTTACTGAATATAGAACCTAGAATTGAAACTGCCCAGAAAGTGTTGACATATGTTCAAAAAAGTGTCGACACTTATAGTTAGTAACCAAAGACATAAAAAAGTGTCGACGTGTGAAAAAACCGGCTATATTTTTGAAATTTGAAGACCCAAATCAACATTAAATGACCCAAAACTACTTCCAACGAGAAAATAAACCTAAGGGGGTTTATACACAAGCCTTCAACAATATTTTTGGGGAAGAAGAACAAGTTTATAACATGGATTAATCATCAAAGAGCTCAAAACTCCATAGTTTCTAAAAATCTCTTTTGTTCTAAAAAGTTGAGTTAT
>BRYF01000022.1:5382500-5385000 GCA_030159135.1 Actinidia polygama | reverse complement strand
AATCCGGCCTATGCGGATCGTGGGCGCGTGATGGCCGGCGGCTGGCCGCCAAAGCCAACTTACATGTCTTCTGGTTCATCTCTTGTGCAATATCATTTAAAATGACATAAATTTTTTTTTTGCGGAAACATAATCATACTAAAAATAATAAAGTGTCACGTCCAAACTGTATACAGAGTTGTGCCTAAGTTCAACTATTTATGTACATCTTATGGCCAAATTAATTATACATATCATGGTCGTACATTACTACATAACGTAAGGCCCATAGGACACAAAACTAAATCCATATGACGTCTTCTTCTATAGCTCTTCTGATTGGCTACCTGAAACTGTTTTTGAAAACGTAAGTTAATGCTTAGTCAATAACATCAATGCATGAACATAAAATACCATGGATGATTTCATATCATACACACATCATATACATAGAATATGTGAGCATGAACATAATTTTTTCTTGAAATATAACTTTCATAAACGTGATACTCACATAGACATTTCATACATACTTCTATAGTCATACATGACATATCTGAAAGATGCACATAGGCATAACATAGCTGAAAACTGTAACAACTCAGCTAAACTGAGTGACCATATAGGTCGGGTGGCTCTTTAGGCCTGAGATATCTCGATTTATAGATGATTTTATTTCACGTCCCACATTTACCTTAGGACCATCTGACTTTAGGTTCCGTCAGAGAGGACTCTGAGTGTCACCATACATACATATTCTGAACATACTTTGCTTTTCAATCAAACATATATCCATGGATTTTCAATACATAATATAACAACATTTGCATGCTTTAAAAGATATGGCATTTATATCTTAACATACTCATTTTATGTATTGAAACATGAAAAACATTTGTATATACATAATATGCGTTGAAAATCATTTTGAAAACACATAGGTTTTGTCCATGTCATTGTGTTATTCACCTGGGATTTCTTGACTAGGTTCTACGCTTGGCGTTCTTACATATAAGGATATAAGGCATGGAATGTCAATACTATGTCCCATGAAAATGAATTAAACTAATATAATTTTTTTGACTCGACCCTAAGATATTCATTCTAGGTCACTACTTGTCAAATTGACGCTTAAAGTATTCACATAGTCATGCTAAAGGGTCTGGCATACTTTGGAATAATTAAAATGGTTTTAAGTAAAAAGGGTCAAAATTGTCAAAAATTGATCTTGGCGTTCGAACTCCTATATTGGCGTTCGAACGGTAAGGCTAAAAGTGGCTGACCATGTGAACACTCAGAAGTGTTCTACAAGTGGCGTTCGAATGCCTAGGTAAAATTTTCATACCATTTGAATGCTGTTCCTGGGCGTTCGAATACTCACTGTGTGAAATCATAGGAACAACAACTGAACTTATAATTTTTTTATCAAAAACTCAATCAAACTAACTTGAATCTTCCTAAAACTCTGAGGCTGTGATATACAACTTAAGGGCACTATCATATCTTAAAATGGACCTTTAATTTAAAACCTAACTTAGTAGATCTAAGTTTTAAATCAACCCAAAACCCTAACTATACATATATACATATACATACATGGATTATGTGTTTATACTTCTCAAAATGGCTTCTTCCAGCTTTAGATGAGCTCCTCCAAGCTTCAATTATCTCTTCTACTTCTTTTCCCTTCTCCTCTCCTTTCTTTCTTTTTCTCTCTCTCTCGTATGTATGTGTGTGTGTGTGTGTGTGTGTGTGTGTGTGTGGTTGGGAGTGAAGTGTGTATATGTATGGGGTATATATGACTGTGAAGGCTGGGTTGGGAAATGATCTCATGTGGTTCGTCCCTTTTTGCTTTCATGTTCCCTCTTATGTTCTATTTTTACTATTGGCGTTCGAATGCCCCTTTAAGCGTTCGAATGCTAAGAAGGATTTCTGGATCTAGCGTTCGAAAGATCGTTCGAACGCTAAGAAGGATTTTGGCTTGGTAGGGTTCGAAAAGTTTTTCTTACAGTTCGATAAGTGCGAGAGTTGAAATTTTAGTTTTTGGCCTTGGCGTTCAAACTCTCATATGGGCGTTCGAACGCCTAGAGGAAAACTGGGCAAAAATTTCAAGTTAAGGCTTAATTAAATTCTAACTTATATTTGGTCTCTTGATCCCTAATTTTCTATAATTCACTTTGATTCTCATTCACGGTGTAATTCAAGGAGTTAATGGAGTTTAAGAATTCGGGGTGTTACATGCCAGACCCAGCGGTCTAGCATTCGAATGCTGAATGTTTAGTACCCAGCATTCGAACACCAGCACATATTTTAGGCAATTTTGACTTTTTTCCTCTAAGACACTTTTAGATTGTCCAAAGTATGTTAGACCCCTCGACCTACCTATACGAAAACTTTAGGCCACATTCAAGGGGTGTTGATTTAGAGTGAGGATATCTTAAGTTAAGTCGGGAGTTTTGTATTAGTTTAATTATTTTTTCTGTATTATTGAACATAGTATTGACGTGTTTGCACCGTATGT
>BRYF01000022.1:5345000-5347500 GCA_030159135.1 Actinidia polygama | reverse complement strand
GGCAGTAAAGAGATTCTCAAATACCTCGGATACCGCTCTTGAGTTAACTCCATCACCATCACCATCGCCATCACCATCATCATCCACTCGTATTCACGTGTCTTCACAACAAATCTCTCCACCTCGCACATCTCCACCATATCCCACTTCTAAATGATCATTTCATGAATAGTTTGTTATTGTTTTGTAATATTTTGGATGATTAGACTTTACTTTAGTTTATTTCTTTTTGAACTCCTGTTTTGGATATTATGGTTGGTCATATATCTCTAATGTCGATATTCTATGACTTAGAATGTTACTAGTCTATGTTTTATGATTTCCATGGCAATATATTTATGATCATGCTCTCATGGCCTATGGTTTGGATATAATTTTTGTGAACCATGATGATAAGGGAAGTTAGAACTCCTTAAGAAAGGAGGAGAATCATTGAACCTATAGTTACATGTTGAATTTGCCCTTATATACTTGAATCTTACTGGTTGTCATGGATTCATAGTTATAATTTACAGCTCCAGTTGATTTATGAACATTGTGACTCAATGATAGCATGACTTTTATGGCTTTCATGTTTTATATATCATGTTTGCATGATGATAAGGGAGAATTGAACTCTTTCAGCGATAGATTGAGACACCCTTTTTGATGGTTCGACACAAAGGAGGAGAAAATTACTAAATTCTTGAATGATATTAACCGTAAATACAATGAATATCATGGTATGTGCTTTAAATACAATGAAAAAAGGGAAGCAATACATGGTATCTGCTTCAAACTGATGTATCGCACTTACAAATATCATATGTTCTTAAAGTTCATCATTCATATGCTGAAAGTTTTGTCATCATCAAAAAAAGAGAGATTGTTGACTCAATACTTCAATTTTGATGATAAAAAAATATTTTTTTAGAGGTTAATATGTTTACTTAGCATGCAGTCCATAAGTATTATATTATAGAACTCAATTTGATCAAGGAAATATGCAAATATTTTCTGCCTAGAAAGTATCGACACTTATTTATAAGGTGTTAAGGTGTCGACACCTTAAGACTTGGAAGTCATATTGGTTAAATCAAATAAAAGTCTTAAACAAATGAAGTAAATCATGAATCTCAATAGATCAAAGATATTGAAGATCATACATATCCATGGGGAAGACGTCTTGAAGTCCTTGAAGTGATTCAATGCTCAAATGGCCAAAAAAATAAAGGAATAAGTTTTGGGAAAAAAATGTCGACACCTGGTATTAAAAGTGTTGACACCTGAAGACAGTAGTCAAAGAACTTATTTTGGAATAAGAAGTGTCGACACCTGAAGATAATATTGAATCTAGGAAAAAAGTATCGGCACATCTTGCTTGAAGTGTCGACACTTGAAGATAGTAAGCAAAGATTCAAAATTGAAAAGATAAATGTCAACATAGGGCACAGGAAGTGTCGACACATGAAGACAGTGTCCAAGGCTACAGAAAGTGTCGACACCTGAAGACAGTGTCAAAGTTACATGAAGTGTTGACGCATGACACAGGAAGTGTCAACACCTGCGGACAGTAGCCAAACTCTTTGAAGACAGATGATCAAGTGTCGATACATGACACAGTAAGTGTCAACACTTGGAGAAACTGAGTTTTAACTAAAAGAAGAAGACTTGAAGTGTCGACACATGTTCATAAAGTGTCGACACCTGACACCCAAAAAGTGTCGACATCTGAAAAAAGTGTCGACACCTAACTGCTAGATTTTTAAATGCAGAGTGGTCTGAAACAACATTTAATGCATCCCAACTACCACTAATGGTTAAATCTGCTTCAAGCCATTATATATAAGTCTCTAAGAGCATTTAACAACAACAAGAGACATCCTATTGCATTGATTGACCATCAAAAGTGTCACGCCCCGCAACCCAGCCTATGCGGATTGAAGGTGCGTGATGGTCGGCGGCTGACCGCCAAGGCCTACGTATCATCAATTTGTGCATATTCATTTTAAATAACAATAAGTTTTCTCTTGCGCGGAAGCATCGTAACATGAAATAAGAAGGTGTGCGTGTCATACTTACAATATATAGAGCTGTGCCTATGTATTTCAAATTACATACATCCCAAATCGAACTTCAAACTTACATATACTAAATACATAGCATAGGGTCTCGCCCTCACAATACAACATAAAGCCTCTCGGGCTTACAAAACTAAGTTTGACTTGTTCAACCTCCTTTCGGCTCCTCGGATTGACTACTTGAAATTTGTTTTTCTAAAACGTAAGCCAAAGCTTAGTGAATAACAACGAATACATGAACGTAAAATACCATGGATCATTTTCATATCATACATAGCATAGCATAGTATAAGCAATGTGAGCATCGCATATCATTTCGTGAACATTTAACCTTCATAAACATGGCATCACATGCTTTCATAAATATACATAGCATATCATAAAACGTAACAACCCGGCATAACATGATGACCATATAGGTCGGGTGGCTCTTTAGGCCT
>BRYF01000022.1:5337500-5340000 GCA_030159135.1 Actinidia polygama | reverse complement strand
ACACTCTCTCGATTCCTAAGAGTCAAGACTCTACGGCCATGGGATCGGGTGTTCCATAGAAATTCGGGGGCCTTAACTGCTAAAACTGCTTAATCGTGGTACGTCATCGTGGTGCGTATCGCCCCAGCTCCTGGCATTTGCATTGCAGGTTGTTGTGGTGCGTCATCGTGGTTATTATTATTGTGGACATCGTGGACCACTTGGACGAGTCCTTCTAAAATCCTCTCTATACGGTCTACTCGATCTTCGGGGTCTACTGCCCCTCTGCGGCATCGGCCTCTTCTAGGCGGCATAACTTCTACAATCACATCAACCATTTAGACATGTCTCTTAACAATTTCTATATTACATCTTAGCATGGGATAGCATAGCATATAACATGCAACACATAGTCATATATTCTCGTCAATCCTAGACTTCTATCTAGAAATGACTCTATCGTAGAGGGTAAACCTATAGCTCTGTGTACTGTGTAAACCTAATACTTTGATAAACGTAACTTACCTCTAAGGTGTCAACTTTGGGCTCTGAAACCACTCTATCACGCCCCGCAACCCGGCCTATGCGGATTGAAGGTGCGTGATGGCCGGCGGCTGACCGCCAAGGCCTACGTATCATCAATCCGTGCATATTCATTTTAAATAACAATAAGTTTTCTCTTGCGCGAAAGCATCGTAACATGAAATAATAAGGTGTGCATGTCATACTTACAATATATAGAGCTGTGCCTATGTATTTCAAATTACATACATCCCAAATCGAACTTCAAACTTACATAGACTAAATACATAGCATAGGGTCTCGCCCTCACAATACAACATAAAGCCTCTCGGGCTTACAAAACTAAGTTTGACTTGTTCAACCTCCTTTCGGCTCCTCGGATTGACTACTTGAAATTTGTTTTTCTAAAACGTAAGCCAAAGCTTAGTGAATAACAACGAATACATGAACGTAAAATACCATGGATCATTTTCATATCATACATAGCATAGCATAGCGTAAGCAATGTGAGCATCGCATATCATTTCTTGAACATTTAACCTTCATAAACATGACATCACATGCTTTCATAAATATACATAGCATATCATAAAACGTAACAACCCGGCATAACATGATGACCATATAGGTCGGGTGGCTCTTTAGGCCTGAGATATCTCTTTCGTAGATGGCTTTATTTCACGTCTTCACATCTACCTTTTAGGACTGGCTGACTTGGTTTAAGTCCCGTTAGTGGGGACCCCGAGTGTCACATGCATATAATTTGAACATATTCATTTTGGATGTAAATCAACCATCCATGGGTTTTTCATTCATATCATAAGAATATATCATAGCATTTGAAGACATGGCATTCGTATTTAAAATAATGTTGATGCATTGAAAGCATGGAAAACAATTGTACATACATAATATACTTTGAAAACGTTTTCAAAATACATAAATTTATTCATAGTATCGTGTTACTCACATGGATCTCCTTGGCTAGGTGTTAGACTGTGTGTCCCTACAAGTGAAGTAAGGAATTATTACTACTAGGTTAAAAAACTCTTAACATGGTCTAAGGACTTTATATAGGTCAATTAATTACCTAACATACTTTGATTAAACCCACTAAGCCTTAGGGGAAAAAGGTTAATTCTGCCTAGAAATGGTTTGGGCGTTCGAACGCTCAAAAGTGTTCTACCAGTGGCGTTCGAACGCTTGGCCGTTTTCTCTCTTCTCTTTTCCCTCTCTCTCTCTTGACCGTGTGTGTGTGAGTTGGAAGAGAGTGAGGTGTGTTTGTGTGGCTGTGTATATATCAGCTGAGACACATGGGATTTTATCCCATGTGGCTCCCCCATTCTAACTTTGGTGTTTCCCTTTTTGTTTCCCTGTTTTCACTGTGGGCGTTCGAACGCTCCTTTTTGGCGTTCGAACTCTAAGAAGGATTTGGCTTGGCAGGGTTCGAACGTTCTTGCTTACAGTTCGAAACATGCGAGACTTGAAATTTGGCTTTTTGGCTTTACCGTTCGAACGCTCCAAATGTGCTGTCAATGGGCGTTCGAACGCCTAGGTAAAATGCTCGACCGTTCGAACGGTCATCCCGGCGTTCGAACGCTAAGAAGGATCCTGGGCAAAATTTATAAGTTTAGGGCTTTTGAATATTGGCTAACCTAAATTGATTCTTTTAGACCCTTAAACTTATATTACTCCCTCTAATTATTATACACGTCATGATATACGTAATTAATGGGATTTACGGATGCGGAGTATTACAAAAAGAGTTCCAAAGTCAAGATTTCTTGAATATTCTTTTTGTCTTCAAGAGTTAGCATTTATTGTCTGATTTCACTCCTATCAACTCTTGTTAGAGAGCTTATTTTTATCTTGTAAAATCTTCAAATAGTTGTACCCTTGTAAGTTTGAGTGTAGCTTGGACAAAAACACTTAGAAGATTGAGCCCTTGGACAAAACCTCTTGAAGAACTTTGGAATAAGTTTTTGTATAAAAGTGAGCT
>BRYF01000022.1:5255000-5260000 GCA_030159135.1 Actinidia polygama | reverse complement strand
AAGCAAGAAAGAAGCCGTACTCAGTCTGAGTCTCGGTCCTCTAGCCAAACTCACGATACTGAGGGTTAGGAGATCATGAGAAGAGGAAGATCACCTCGCCGAAATGATCAGGCACCTAGACAGCGAGGTAAATCCACCACCCAGAAGATCAAAGACTTGGATGCCCATATAGACGCCATCAACACCGGTACAAATGCTCCGATCACCGTGGACATCTTGATACGACAGACTGAACCTTCGTTCATTGAGAGGGTGATAAGGACCAGAGTTTCATCCAAGTTCAAGTTACCAACTCAGCTCGGACCACCTGGACTCGTACTAGAACTTGATGACACTTCAAGGGTACTCGAACGAGGTGATGTGAAAGGCTTTTTTTTTAAACTCTAAAGGGGCTAATGAGGTCATGGTTCAGAAAGCTATCTCCAGGAACTACTGACTCGTTTGACAATCTGAGCAAGCTCTTTGTCGCCAATTTTATGAGCTGTCGGGTCAGACATAAGAATGCCTCTCACCTCTTCATAGTTCACCAAAAAGAAGCGGAGAGCTTGAAAGACTACGTCAAGCAGTTCAATCATGTCGTTCATGAGGTGGAAGGCGCTAGTGACAAGGTGGTGATCATGGCAATGTTGGAGGGACTTCGCCCAGGTCCACTATTCGATTCCCTCTCCAAGAACGTCCTAAAGACCTTGTCGACACTCCAGAGCAAAGCCAATAAGTACATCGCTATAGAAGAATTGGCCGAGGCCAAAAGAAGGAGGTGAGGAAGAGAAGATCACAAGAGAAAGGAGCCTAATTTTAGGCGAGTTGATTATAGAGATGAGGTGAAAAGCGGGAGATCAGATCGAGACACCAGAAGGAGGACTAACAACAGACGTCCTTGAATGCCATCTCGCCGACTCGACCTGGTATTGCCATCTCTCAATACTCCTATTGCCCATGTACTCGTGAAAATAAAAAGTAAAGAATTTATGAAATGGCCGGAGAAAATCAAGACTGACCCTAGAAGGAGAAACAAAAACAAATACTACGAGTTTCATAGGGACCACATACACAACATTGAGGATTGTGTTTAGTTAAAGAAACAAATAGCCTACCTGATCAAGAGAGGATATCTCGGAAAGTATGTTGCCGATTGCTCGCATCCCGACTCACTTGATAGAAGATACGGTGACAATAGGCCGACAACGGGGGGTATACAAGTGATCCATGGTGGTTCTGGATTAGGAGGATGCTCGAGCTCGTCCAGAAGAGACACGCCAGGAGTGCAAGTGGGCGAGCTGAAGTAAAAGTTTACAACCTTTCCTCGCCTACAGCCGGAACTCATCAGCCCATCACTGTGAGACCCTAACTCTTTTAATCTCATAATTAGCTTAATTGCATGCATTTAGATAAGGTAATTATGCTAATTGAGGTGCTTAATTATCTTAGACTAATGAGTATGAGGTGTGGTGCAATTTTATATTTTAAGTGTGATTAGTGTGTGATTAATTATATTAATCCATGATTAATTAGCTTAATTAATCACATGTTTAGATTAGTGTAATCATAGTTAATTATGCCTAAGAGGGATTAACTATGTTAATTAAGTAGGTTAATGAGGTACTTGTGTAAAGTGTGTGCTTGAGTGTGTGGAGTGTGTGCATAAGTGTGTGGAGTGTGTGTGTGAGTAAGAGGTGGATGTATGTGTGTATGTGTGTGAGAGTGTCATGGAAACACAATAGATACAATTTTGTATCTATAGGGCTGCCATAATTTGAAAAGAGAGAGAGAAAGGAGGTGCTTGAACACTTGAGATATGAGAGAAGGGAGAGAAAGGAAGAAGAAAGAAGGGAGAGAAAGAAGAAGAAGAATGCACCACATTGAGACTTAATGCATCACATTGATGTATAACATAGAGGTTTGAGAGGGGTGATTATGTAACCTTAGCAATGTTGAATACCTAGGCTTGATTTGCATACATTTGATGCAATAAAGTAAGGTATTGTGTTGGGTTTGCGAGGTGGGAGTTTTTATGTTGGCACGCCTAGGTCTACATTGTATAACTTTGATGCATCACATTGATGCATTATATTGGGAGGGGGTATTACATTGGTTTAACCAATATGAGAGTGGATGTAAGGCATGTGTGGACAGTGCATATGTTGTATCATTATTGTTGACAATTTATATATCCATTATATTTACGCACTTGCTTAGCCCTCTTGGGTGTATTAAAATGTCGTCTGTTTTGTTTTTCAGCTCTTAAGCGTAAAAGCCTACCGGAGCAGCACTTTACTCGGAAGTCTGAGATCGAATCCACAGGGAAATTTGTTAGCACAGTTTATAAGTTGTAAATATAACTTTGAAGAAAGAAAAGTTGTGAAAAGTTGTTTGATTTAAAAAAAAATTGTAAAGAAAGATTTTGCTTGTTTAAAATATAAAGAAATGGTATAATCTAAATACTTAGTTTTTATTCTTTCGTTAGATTTCCTAACTTCTCTCTCTTCTTCTGTATGCAATCAATTTCAAGGCATGATGAGTTTGATTGGAAAATTTAGCAATGAATTTATTTTGTGTCTAAAAATGTATTTTAGAAATTGACAATAATTTTTATCAAATTTTAAACCCTTAGAATGCAATTGATCTAAGTCCTAAGTTATAACAAGGAATCTTGTATAACCTAATCTTAGATTTATACAATTTAAGTTTTAATCTTTGTTGTAAAATTGTTCAATTTTAAACAACTCTTTTAAATTTGTGAAATAAAAGAAAGAACTAGTTTGTCTACGATTGAATTAAAACTTTGTATTTAGATCAAACCAATTGATTTTAGCCTATCATATTTAATTAAAAATTTGACATGTTTTGTTTTATATTTTTGATAATTAAACTGAAATTATAATATGTAGTTAAAAGCTTAAAGAAAATTAACTACTTGACAGATAAGTAAATTAAGCAGTAAAATCAACCGAGAGGGAGGTAGAACCGTCCCATCTGATTGTGTAAGCGATAATGTAAAGCGATATTTAAAGCAGAAACTATAGTAATAATATTAACCTAGATTGGGGTATAACCGCCAAATATGGTCATATAAGCGATAAAGTAAAAAGCGATAATTAAAGCGATAAAGTAAAGCGGAAATTATAGTAATAATATCAACCTAGATTGGGGTATAACCGCCAAATCTGGTTATATAAGCGATAAAGTAAAAAGCGATAAAGTAAAGCATAAATTAAACAGAAGTTCCACTCAGAATAATTAAACTGACTCGTGTATATATCTCTCAAAAGGAATTACAAGTAATTGAAAATTAAAAAAATAAAAATAAAAAATAAAAATAAAAATAAAAATAAAAACTAAGAACGCGAAGAACACGAAGAACGAAAAAAAAATTAAAGTTTTAAAAATAAAAGAAAACTTAAAACTTGTTAAAAACTAAAGATTTTTGATTTTCAAACTTTTCAAAATTCTAGATTTTCTCTCTAAAAAACTTAATTTTTTCAAAAGCCAAACCCTCCTATTTATAGAGAATTTTATAAATATCTTCAAATTTGAGGCGGTTACTATTCACGAAAAAAAAATATTTTTTTTTTAAGGCTGGACCGGTCGGGCTTCTCCTGGACCGGTCCAAGAATGGACAGTGGCCATTTTTCTTGGTCTTCGGCCAAGTTTTTCTTCAATTCTTTTCGCCTATTTTGCTCATTTTTACCTGAAACTATCGTACAAAACTCTTTGCGCAAAATGACACTTAATTTAACTCTTTAATATGCATTTTAATGCTAAAATATAATATAATTCGACTACAAATACCTAATATTATGTGTTTATCAAACTCCCCAACTTGAATGTTGCTAGTCCCTTAGCAATTAAACTAACTTAGTGTATATATAAAAATATATATATATATATATTAACTTTAATCAGTGGTTTATAAATCATTTATTAACATAGCATGTACATAATCTATTTGCAAATATATGAATGATGCAACAAATTTGAAAATCATATTCATGAATCACTTTTGATTCAATCAAATATTATACCAATTGATTTTAGCTAAGCAATCATGTATTCATTATATCCATTCAAATCGAGTCTCAACTTCAAGTCTCACATGGGTATGTCACTCACAATAAAATCACACATCTACAATTCTAGGCTCAATCCCATAAGCATGTTTTTATGACATGGATTCCAATGAAATTTCATGCTTTTAGTAACGCTCAATATATAGATGATATGTTCTATGAGAAGGACATAAAGATATAGACAAACAGATTATACATGGATTTTTTTTCAATTCAATTCATATCAAATGGCATCATTAAAGTCAACATGGACTTTGAAGCTTGTATTGACCTTGGTATCAAAAAGAATAGGTGAGACCAAAAAGGATGCCAACTATATAGTGTGTTTTACGGAATTCTACCCAAAAAAATGCTGCCATCCGACCCTTTTCTGCTTACTGATACTATTTTCACCGTAAGTCAATACTTACTTTGAATCTTTGTACTTTCCCTTGGTTCTTATCAATAGAGGAGATGGAATTTATCCTTTAGAGAGCGAGATCTTTTCTTTTTGAGAATTTGGAAGGTTACTTTGCTTTTAGAGAGACTTATATTCCATTTTGTTTCAATCAGTAGAAATACAATCCCTGATTGATTGAGCTTGCCTTGTACCTTCCTCACCTTCATTTCTTTCTTCTTCCCAATTTTTTTTTCCACAACTTGGTTTTTAGGTTTAAGAATTGATGGGAATTTTCAGTGTATATGGCTCAAATTAGGGTTCAAAAGATTTAAATTCAAAGTATGTGGTCTTTTTATGAATTAAATGCCATTGTATCATCCTCTAGATGCCATAAGTTATGTATTAAATGAAATTGAAACCATATATAACATGTATATCTTTAATCAAGCTATTATATTCCCGTGAATAAAAGAGAGGCTCAAAAAAAATTTCAGGAAAGTTTTAAGTCTCCACTCTTTTATGTCAAGATTTCTTCAATACATGATTATTCAACT
>BRYF01000022.1:5235000-5240000 GCA_030159135.1 Actinidia polygama | reverse complement strand
TCGCCCATCAGTTTTGTATGCCAAAAGATTAAATGCGTCGATTTCATCTCGCCATTTTGCTAAACTCATGATTGCCATGATTTAAGTTAAGTAACGAAGGTTGTTCTACTTCGCCAAGTTAATTTCACTTACATTTATAGTTCTCCAAATTTATTTCACCAGTTCAAGTGTTAAGATGTTGATTATGTGCCATTCAGCAAAGCCATGATGTGGGTAAGAGATTAAGAGCTCCTTAAAACGCTCTCAACATTGAAAAAAGTTTTTTTCCAACATGGGAGAATTGTAATATTTGGCGTCAAAACACCTCCGTTCTATTTTTCGAGAAAACCTTTTTCAAAAACTCCCCTTAAAGAGTTTTCCAAGAGTGGATAAAAAGTGATCTCAAAAAATTGAACCACGTTTGAGTTGTCTCTTTCAAACAAAAAGGAAAAAGTTTGAGAAAAAATATTTCCCTTGAACATGAGTTGTCCATCACTAATGAGCATACATCCTCAAATTCCTTAATAAAGGCATAAGGCCTTTCTGAATCTACCCCATGGAACTGAGGAAGCATTTGCATCATACCCGGCTGTATATTCAAAGCGGCATAATGGGGTGAAAAAATAATACACGAACTCGGTGCTTGTCGCTGTGGGTTCATGTAATCTCTCAATGTTCGGAATTGGGGGGACTCCCATGTCTCCGTGGATGCTCCCACCTTCCATGTTATCACCCCTAAGCCATGTGTCGGATTTTTAAAGGATGATCTTGCGGCAATCCACCCATTGGTGGGTTAAGCAATACATTTGGATTTTTTAGGGCAAGTTTGGGTGGAACAAGATTAGGTAGCCTACTTTCTTCATTCATGTCTTCCATAGGAAAAGTGTCTAGGTCGACTACTAACAAGATTCTGGGAGAAGGTGTATTAACTGGTGACGGTGGGTTGACTCGTAAAAGACGTCTATTGTCTACTTGTGCCCAATGGGACATGCATATGCAATGCACAAATAGTATGCCTAAATCCTAGTCAACACATCATACACAAGCAATATCAATGCCGGACAACGGTTTTTTCTCAATTACCGGACAACGGTTTTTCAACTCCAACCTCCTACTCCACATGCTCAAATTACCACCGATTAGAAAATAAAGCACACACTATCCTAACTCCTCTAATGATTCTAGCAATATGCAATGTGACTAATTAATCAAACAAAAGAAACTATTAAAAAGAAAAAAAGAAAATCCTAGCATGTTATTCACAATGAAGTTGAAGAAATTACCTCAGCTCGAAGCCGTAGATGCTTCCCTCGTAGGTGGGTGTTAAATTCCCACCTTGTTTTTGCTATTTTTTTTCAATTTGCTCGTTCCTTCAACTCCCTAGCAACGAAGCCAAAACTTGATCTCTACCCAAATGTGTGCTTGAGATAAACCCCAAGAGAAGGCTGGCAGAGTAGTATAATTCAAAGTACGAGATTGATCCCACAAGGAGCTGTGTGAACAAGATCGAAAGGACTAGAACTACCCTCTCTATTGCTCACAAAGTACGAACAAAATGATTTTTAAAAGAAAATGCAAATATGATAGTCTTGGAAATGGTTTGATTATCTAAGCTAACCAGCAAGTAAAAGTAAATAACTTGAACAAAGTTGATTGTAAATTAATGCAAAAAAAGTCTCGAGATTGGTTTTTCCAACCGATTTCGTTCTTTGGAATTCCAAAGGTAATGAGTTTAACTCAAATCTTTTGACTTAGTTGTGAGTCTCGGATTCAGAAGATTTAGCAATAAAACCCTTTATTCTTTAAACACTTCAATTTCTAGGTTTAATCGGGTTGTTTGATTCGAAGATGAATACCATTGATTTGCGTAATGCCTATACTAAGATTAGGTTCATGCATAAGCATTGTCGAACATAATCAATCATCTAAGTTTTCAATAATTCATAGAATAATGAAGATATAGAATGATAAAAACTGAAAATCTGAATTTTAAAACCCAAAATTTCACCTCCCATGTTCATCCAAGACCTTCAATGGTCTTCGCAATCAATCTGGAGAGTTTAGCTACTCATCCCCATCTATGAACAACTTTAAAATATTTAAAATAAAACTAAAAATATTGATTTGATGGGAATAAACAAGAGAACTTTTTGATTGAATGCAAGAAAAATGTAAAGACTTGTATTGAAACTTGAATCTATGTGATTACAATGGTAAGAGAGAAATAGTTACATAAATTCAAGCTATTCTGAGATAAGAACCATACAAAAAACTAAAAGTGTTTGTTTCTCGACTCTCTCAAAAATAAAATAAGGGTTTGTATTTATAGGCTCAAGGTTCAAACCCTAGAATTTTCTCAAAAAATAGCCCTTGCGTTCGAACGACAGTATTGGGCGTTCGAATGTCCATAACTAGTTCTTCTCCATTCGAACGCTCATCCTGGCATTCGAACTCCAAGCCAAATTCTTATTTCACGCTCTCAAGACTTTCGAACGGCCATTCTTAGCGTTCGAACGTCATTTCACTTTTTTGCCTCTTTTGCTTTCAACTGATTTGAGGCCTTTAGAGTCAGAATTTGGCGAAGCTCATTAAACATAAACATGTGTATATTGGAGAGAGCTTTCCAACGTCGTATCATTCATTCCATTCTGATTTACGAGAAAGAATTTGCATATTTTCCGAGACAAGGCTCTGACAACGTTCCTCGTCAAGCCATGTCTGCACTCTAACTCACTTCTTTGGCTCCGAAACCACTCCTTTAGTTTCAAATAACTACAATAAGATCAAGGAAGAGGATAAATACAATATATGGAAAAGAAAGCATAATTATCCCTAATCTACGACTAACAAAGGTTGTTTTAGAGGCCATAGACTACACTTATATAGTCTAATAGTACACTTAGCAATAATTTCAAGGAAGAGTTAGCCGAACTCTATGCGAGTTCCGAACTCTATCCTGTGAATATTGCCTAAGTATACTTAGAAAAAATTTTAAGGTAGAGTTAGCTGAACTCTATACAAGTTTCGAGCTCTGTCCTTCAAGGTTTGCCTAAGTATACTTAGCAAAAATTTTAAGGCAGAGGTAGCTGAACTCTGTACAAGTTCTGAGCTTTGTCCCTCAAGGTTTGCCTAAGTACACTTAGCAAAAATTTCAAGGAAGAGTTAGCCAAACTCTATGTAAATTCCGAACTCTGTGCTATGAATATTGCCTATGTATACTTTGATAAAATTTTAGGAAAGAGTTAGCCGATCTCTATGTGAGTTCCGAGCTCTGTCCCTCAAAGTTTGCTAAGTACACTTAGCAAAAATTTCAAGAAAGAGTTACCTGAGCTCTGTGCGAGCTTGGAACTCTGTCCCACAAAAATTTGCCTAAGTACACTTAGACAATGAGCAAAATTGCAAACACTACAAGAACTCTCATGCAAACAAGCTATAAACTGAATATGCAATTCTATTACAAAGTACAAAAAGAAAGTTTGTTCATTACAAAGCAATTGAAAATTTGTTCAGTACAAAAAATGAAATATTATTACAAATCAAGGGACAAGTTGGGAGAAGCCTCTTCAGCAACTACTACATCCTCTACTGCTATTGCTACTTCTTCCTGGCCAAGCTCGTCGAAAACCTCAGGGGCGTTCTCTAGGACCTCACCTCATCTGCCGCTGCCTCCAATAGTTTTTCTTCATTGAAACCAGGAAACACAAGGGGAGAATAGGCTTAAGGGGTCCACCGGCTTAACTACGGGGGGAGCCACGCTCCAAGAAGGATGTTCGCGGGGAAAGCCAAGCTCTTTCAAGCAAGCAAGCCAACCCTCTTGGAAGATACCAAGGCAAAGATAGGCTAGTTGCTTGTCATAGTTGTCGTCGGCTAGGTCGATCCCCTAATTGTACACCTGCTCAAAGACGTAGCTATTGGCAATATTCTCAAGCTACCCTAGGGCCTTGTCCATTTCCTCTTGGAAAGCAATTACTTCTCCTTGAGCCTTGGTGTCAGCAGAATAGTTAGCATCTCTCTCCTGGACAGCAATAGCGAGCTCCAGCTTGGCCTTTTGAGCAGCCTTAGAGTCCATCTTGGCTTGTTTCTCTAGAGAGCTTATCTACTTCTTAGATTTCTTAATCTCATCAGATTGCTCTTTCATCCGCTTCGAGATGGCAATAGCTCTCTAGATACTCTACAAAAACAAATACAGAAAAATGTTAAGCGCTGAAAAAGTAAAAAAAGGCAAACTGAGAAGTAACTGAGGTCAGAATGCTTACCTGGACTTGCTGCATCACTAGAAGATCCCTAATTTCTTTCAAGCTCTCCTTCACGAGATTGGTAACATCCTTCAGCAGCATGATTATCTGCGCAAAGGCCAAACTGGTATTGTGGTCCTTGGCAGAGTCTGACACCATTACCTATTTGCTGAGCTTGGCAATGGAGAACTCTAGCTTCCATAACTCGGCGTTTGTGCTTGAATAAGGGTGGAAGGCCAACTTTTTTTCACATCATTAATACTAGGATGTGAAGGGGATCGCATTCCACAACGGAAGCATAATTTTTAAAATTTTCTTTTTCAGATCTTACAGCCATCTAAACCATACAACATTGACTAGGAGAGGGTTTGGGATACCTTGAATATCATGAGAATAAATCAAGGATTGAACCCTGAATCCTATTGTCGTGCCTTACCGTGTTGCAGCCGCTGCTTGATTGTCGTAGATGGGGGTTGCTTGCAGGACTGTTTTGCCGTGCCCGTGGTTATTGCCGACTTGCCTAATGCCACACCATGGCTGTTGTTGGCTTGCCTGATGTTGCGCCCATAGGTTGCTACCTGTAGTGGCTTGCTGCAACTGTGTAGTGCAGCCTACATGGGCTTGTCACGGCTGTGGGTTGCAGCAGTTATGTCCATGTTGCGGTTGTGGGTTGTAGCCTCCTACAACTTGCTGTAGCGGAAAATTATTGCTGCCTTCTTTGTGTCGCGGCTGCCCTCCGTAATTCAAAATACTTTAGGATTATTTTTTTAGTTTCTTAGACCCTTG
>BRYF01000022.1:5230000-5232500 GCA_030159135.1 Actinidia polygama | reverse complement strand
ATGAGTTAGAGGAGATAAGAAATGATGCATATGAAAATGTAAAAATCTCAGAAGCTAAGATGAAATATGTGCATGATCAATTGATTTTGCGAAAATCTTTCAATGTGGGTCAAAAGATCCTTCTTTACAATTCATGTTTGCATTTGTTTCTGGGAAAGCTTCAAAGTAGATGGTCCAGATCTTTTGTTGTGCGACATATTGCATCTTATGGGGCAATTGAAATTCAGAATCCGAGAAATAGAAACGTGTTTAAAGTTAATGGGCATCGTTTAAAGCCCTATCTTGAGCTTGACACGAGAGAAGTTGAGTTTGTGGATCTACATGATCCACCACCATTCGAATAATTGAGAATAATACCTGTTAGGTTTGTTGTATAATGCATCAGTCGGTTAAGTCCAATTAGGAATAGTTTAATTTTAGTTGGGGGAGAGGGTGTCGTGTATCACCTTTTCGTATCCCTCTCGTTTTCCTGTCGTGTTGTTTTACTTTTATTTTTTTAATTTTTTGCATCTATAAGAGTGTTCATCTCTAGTTGGGGGGTACTTCGTAGTTTAATTTAAGGTAGGTTAAATTAAATTAGTTTAGTTAAAAAAAATGAAAAATTACTCTAAGCGTTCGAATGGTACTTGCAGTGCATTTTAGGAGTTTGAACGCCAACAGTCGTTTACTCTTACTGTTCAAACGCCCCTTGGAGTGTTCGAACGCTAAGCCCAAGGGCAGTTTTAAACTGTGACAATCGGGTTTTCTTTAATTTTCACAAAAACACACACACACACGATAGAAAGAGAAAGAGAGCGATTTAGGCGATTTCGAGGGTGGGATTCCAATCAATCAAAATTCATCAATTTTTTTTATCAAATCTAGGTAATTTCTTGCATCCCTCATCTTTAAATTCCTAGCTTAGTAGATTTTGTCCATAAAAATCTAGGGTTTGGTTTGAATTTTTTTAAGTTTCACATGTGGCCTCATGGTTCCACAAATGCACACACTCAAGCATGTTAGTTCTATCAGTTAGTATTGTAGGATTGCCCTAGGATTGTTGATTGAAAACTTGAGGGGAATCCATGGTTGAAACTTTCATGAACAAAGTGGTTTTGAAGTGTGCCCACCAAGTGTTCGATGAATTACTCCAAATGAATGAATTGTCCAATTTGTGAAGGGATTGTACTTTAAATTCATCGTACATGTTTATCATTAGGATTTGGGGGCATTATTTCAAATAAATTATGCATGACACCTTCGTTTTGATATACGCCAACCAAGTGCTCGACAAAATGTCTAAATGAAAAAAATGTGTGTTATAATTGAAATTCGAAGTTGGGCATTGTTGTGAGGGCTTAAGTTGTTTTAAGTAAGCCTTGTTTCAAGTACATTGGCATACAAAAATTGTAGTGTGAACAATTGTAATATCATGGGATTCATGGGACATACATAATGCATAGGCACACCCTATTGCATTGCATACTTGCATCGTTTGTGACTTGTTTTTTGTGCATTGTTTGATTGGTGTGCAGGGTATTTGAGTAGCATGAGTACTATGCAAACTGGGGGTTCGAGTACAAAGTCAAAATCTAAGGGAAAGGAGATTGTGGATTATGATTTCTCTCGGTTCAACGGCAAGGTAGAAGAGAAACTTTACAAGAGTATGGGTTAAGAATAGGGCGGTGATTGAGAGAAAGCTTGACTTGGTCGCCCTAGAAAACTCAGGCATTAGGTTCCTTCAAAACTTCACGAGTAGGGGATGGATAAACTTGACGAGATTTAAGGCAGAGTCAATTCTCACCCTGTGCCAAGAGTTTATGGCAAACATTAAGTATAACGCGGTAACCAAAAAAGGGAAAGAGAAGCTGTTTAGTGGGGTTCGGGGAAAACAATTGAAGGTGACCCCTGATTACACCATAAAAGTGTAATTTAAGACATTTAATTCGCACTTTGTTAGACTTATATTAACGTTAATTTCCTCATTTTAGTTAGAAATTTATTTTATTATGTTTTGTGTGTGTTTTGTAGGTATTCAAAGCTAAAATGAGTTGAACCGATTCACTATAAAAATTTGAACCGGTTCATCAAGGACAGAAAGTTCAGTGAGCAAGTTGAACCGGTTCAACCCAAAAATCTGAGCAGGTTCAAAAATTTAAACCGGTTCAACTCAAAAATCTGAACCGGTTCAGATCGAGCAGAGTCGATGACAGTGGCCGAATTGATTGAAGTGCTGAGAAGTCTTCATTCTCCAAACCATAAAAGCTTGTGACAAACTTTTTGAACATTACTATTCATGTAATAATTAGGCCCTTGTGGGCATGAGTCAAAGTCAAAGAAAATGGCTTCTTGCCTTCCCCCTCTTCTCACGTCTCTCTCTCTCTCCCGTATATATATATATATTAATATTTAGATATTTTTACTTTTTCTCTATAAATAGGAGGGAGGCTCTCAAGTAGTTGCAAGTTAGTTTTAGTTTTAGTTTTAGTTTAGTTTTAGGATAATTTTAGTTTAGATTCAA
>BRYF01000022.1:5222500-5225000 GCA_030159135.1 Actinidia polygama | reverse complement strand
ATTCGAGACCACTACAAAGTCGAAGGATTTGAGTTATAAACTTCTCACCTTTGGAATCCCAAGACCCAAAATCGATTAGAATGATTGATCCCGAGACTTTTTCCCACTAATTTATAATCAGCTTTGTTCAAGTTATTTACTTTTATTTGCTAGTTAGATTAGATAAACAAAACAATTTTCAAAACAATCAGATTTTTATTTTCTTTATTTTTGACAAACTTGCAATAGAACTTAATCTTGCAAATCAGCTCTATGTGGAAAATGACCTCGGGACTTCCGAATACTATGCTGCACTGGTAGGTTCCTGCGCTTGGGAACTGCATTTAGATAGATAAAATATACATCGAAAAGTGTCAAGCAACCCCCGACACAT
Organism: Actinidia polygama; assembly: GCA_030159135.1. Lineage (NCBI taxonomy): Eukaryota > Viridiplantae > Streptophyta > Magnoliopsida > Ericales > Actinidiaceae > Actinidia > Actinidia polygama. The sequence continues at coordinate 5,224,627 of BRYF01000022.1, read as the reverse complement.
TTGCGGAGGCCTTTGAAATCCCGCGAGAAGAGAACCCCGAGTTTGAGCTTTCGGATGTTAGGATGCCCGATTTGGCAACTATTTCCCAAGAATTACTCTTGGAGGGAGATGAATGGGATGGAGAAGTGCAATGTAACAAGACACGCCTCAAGGATAAGTATCTGATTTTGTTCCTATTTTTTGTGTCATTCTCTTTTGCCTCTGAAGCGTACGGTCTCGATGAACATCACTAGTGTAACACCCCGCATCCGTAAATCCCATTCATTACGTATATTATGACGTATATAATCATTTGAGGGAGTGATATAAGTTTAAGGATCCAAAAGAACCAATTTAGGTTAGCCAATATTCAAAAATCCTAAACTTATAAATTCTGCCCAGGATCCTTCTTAGCGTTCGAACGGTCGAGCATTTTTTTTCTAGGCGTTCGAACGCCCATTGACAGCACATTTGGAGCGTTCGAACGGTAAGGCCAAAAACCCAAATTTCAAGTCTCGCATGTTTCGAACTGTAAGCAAGAGGGTTCGAACGCCATTGACCAGAATCCTTCTAAGCGTTCGAACGCCAAAAAGGAGCGTTCGAACGCCCACAGTGTAAACGGAGAAATGAAAAAGGGAGCACGAACTAAAATTGGGAGAACCACATGGGATCATTTCCCAACTCAGCATTTCACAGCCACTCATATATACACACTTACTCTTCACTCCTTCACAACACACACACACCCATTCACGGGTAGAGAGAGAGAGAAGAGAGGAAAGGAAGAGAAGAGAAAGGAAGAAAGAAAGGGAAAAAGAAAGAGGATCAAGACAAATGGAAACCATATTTGAAGCTCAAGGAAGCTTGGAAGGAAAGGTATAAGCTCAAAAATCCATATATATATATGTGTTGTATGTTAGGGTTTTGGGCTACTTTAATCTTAGATCCCTTTGGTTTTAATAGTTTCTTTCCTTCCATTTTGAGTTAATTTAGTTCCCTTGAGTTGTGTTTGGTACCTTAGAAAACTTGAAAAGGATTGGAGTTGATTTGGGAAGCTTTTGGTGAAAATTTGTAAAATCAATTACTGTTCATGTCACTGAACGCAGAGAGCGTTCGAACGACCAAGAACAGCGTTTGAACGGTCTAGCGTTCGAACGCCCAGAAGAGAGTTCGAATGGCCAAGCGTTCAAACGCTACTGGAAGAACACTTTTGAGCGTTCGAACGCCCAGACCATTTTTAGGCAGAATTGAACTTTTTCCCTAAGGCTTAGTGAGTTTGACCAAGGTATTTTAGGTAATTAATTGACCTATATGAGTTCTTAGACCATGTTAAGAGATTCTTAACCTAGTATTAATAATTCCTTACTTCACTTGTAGGGACACGCAGTCTAGAATCTAGCCAAGGAGATCCAGGTGAGTAACACGATGCTATGAACAAAACTATGTATTTTCAAAATGTTTTCAAAGTATATTATGTATGTACAAACGTTTTTCATGCTTTCTATGCATCAAATGTATTTACAATGTAATGCCATGTCTTGCAAAAGTATGCCAATGTTTATGCTATGTATGAAAACCCATGGATGCTTGGTTTATACGAAAACAAGTATGTTCAAATTATGCATGTGACACTCGGGGTCCCCACTGACGGGACTTAAACCAAGTCAGCCAGTCCTAAAAGGTAGATGGGAGGACGTGAAATAAAGCCATCTACAAAAGAGATATCTCAGGCCTAAAGAGCCACCCGACCTATATGGTCATCATGTCATGCCGGGTTGTTACGTTTTTAAGATATGCTATGTATGTTTATGAAAGCATGTGATGCCATGTTTATGAAAGTTAAATGTTCAAGAAATGTATACGATGCTCACATTGCTTACGCTATTCTATGCTATGTATGATAGGAAATTAATCCATGGTATTTTACGTTCATGCATTCGTTGTTATTCACTAAGCTTTGGCTTATGTTTTAGAAAAACAACTTTCAGGTAGTCAATCCGAGGAGCCGAAAGGAGGTTGAACAAGTCAGACTTAGTTTTGTAAGCCCGAGAGGCTTTATGTTGTATTGTGAGGGCGAGGCCCTATGTTATGTATTTAGTCTATGTAAGTTTGACGTTTGATTTGGGATGGATGTAAATTGAAATACAT
>BRYF01000022.1:5155000-5157500 GCA_030159135.1 Actinidia polygama | reverse complement strand
GCTAGGGCCAGCTTTTTAGTAAGTTTAGCCACCTCGGCATCCAACCGCCCCATAGCCTCGGATTTATCCTTTAGCTCGGCCTCAGTCTTCATCGCCCGTTCACTAAGCTCGAGCAAGTCATTCTCCGCCTTGAAAGCTCGGTTTTGGGCTTTAACCATCCCGGGTTCAGTCGAGTCTGTGCAGGCGAGCTGGAAATGATAGTCATTCTGGTGATCTTGGCTTCGAAGGGCGAGGGCAGAAACGAGCACGACCGCCTGCTACAAGCAACCTTACGTAAGCGCCAGAAAAAAAAGAATTACAAGTATGAAACAGAACGTAAACTGCCAAGTACCTGGCCAAAGGCGTGGAAAGACTTGGTGACTAGTTCGTCCGTACTAAATTGGTCCACCTTTTCCTTGTTGGTGGGCAAGATCACCCCAAACAATATTTTTCACGCCACTGGAGCGCTTGATATCAATGAAGCCCCAGGGCCCAATTTTCAACCCGGCGACGTAGATGGACCCTCTCCTGGCGCCGGTAGTCACCGAGTTACGTCACTTGCCTTTACTAGATTTGGCCTTCTTAGGCGGAGGCGGGGGCGGCAGCATGGCTTCCTTGCCCTTGAAACCACACATTTCACCCTTCTCGGTGGGCGAGGAGTAATGAGTTCCATCCCGAGGCCTCTTCTCTTGAATCACGATCCCCTTCAAGGGCAGTATGGCCGCCACCTCCGAGCTCGCGTCTTTGGTCGCAACTTTTTTTTCTCCCGCCCTTTTGGTGAAGGTGGACAGGCTGATCCGAAATGACATAGCTTCAAGATGGAAACAAATTTCAGACCCCGAAAGAAATAAACTTAGAAAAGTTAAAAAAGGTAATACCATCCAATCTAAGCTCAGGGGCAGACCTAAGTTTGATCCAGATTCCAACTCAGAGTCCGAGATGGAGCTCGAAAATCCCAATAAAGGATCTTTTGGCAAAAGATCCGAGAAAGGATCCCTTACTTTACCCCCCAACCGCCTGAGCAGAGTCAAATCTGGGGTGTCAGGAAAGGCCCTCCTAGATATTCTCCCTATATCCCTCCTAACAACTCCTGGGCATTCTACGAAGTCACTTCAGATAGGACTATTGTGCTAAATGTCACCTCGGGAGGGATGGGACTCACCCTCGTCGCCTGAAGTACTTCTGCCTCCCTCGGATTGGGCATTGTCCCCGCTACTAGATGATATCTTCATACGTCCGCGGGCAAAGTACTTCTAGAAAGTCCTAGAAGACAGGACCTTCGGAACCTCAAAATAGCCTCTAGGGTTTATCTTGTCAAGGACCTCCGCCATCCTCTTCTCCTCGATCTCGGACAAGGCGGGAAACTTGTTGACTCACTTCTCTAAAATAACCATTAATGTTAGTAACGCGAGCTGACATGGAAAACAAAATTAAAGCAATAAAATAAAGCAAAGAGACCAACCTGGCACGCCCCAAGATCTAGGGACTAGAGGAATTTCTACGTCCGAAGGCATGCTCGAAAAAAACTCCCATTCGTCTCCTGAGGCGAAGAAGAACCTCTTCTTTCATCCTTTCACATTGCTCGGCGCTCCTCTAAGCACATTCTTGTCGAGCCTCGACTTGAAGTAGTACCATCTCGATTCCGGCAATGGGCTGAGAGAGTATATGCACCTAAACTCGTCGCAGGACATGTGGCGTTTGAAGTATCGCCAAATGACCAACAAGCATATGACGCTTCGCTAGGCGTTAGGGGAAAGTTGGGCAGGATAGATTTTGTAATGGTTTAAAATCCACCTTACAATAGGATGGATAGGGAACCTTAAACCAACTAGAAAGGCAGCCTCATAAAAAGCCACCTCGCTTGGGTGAGAAGACAAAATCATCTCGCCCTCTCTAGAAATCCTTGTTTGGACCCCGGGGGAAAAGAGTATGTTTCCCTAAGTTGGTCTAAGTCGCTTTGGGTCATAATGTTAACCTCCTTTGCAAGGTTAGAAGTATCCATATGGACGGGTATGTTGCCGTAAATGGATTCTTCAGGGGGCGAAGAGGGAGATTGGTTTACGTCGTCAGTCATGTAGGACTTCCCTCCTAGGTGGTCAGATATCCAAGAAGGCAAAGAATTTTCTAAATTTTCGTTTCCTAACTCGGTCCTACTGGACATGCACTAAGGATAATGAAAACAAAAGGCAACGGTAGCAGATATTTATTGAAGTAGGGCAGTGGCGAGCTATTTGGGGAGAGATGCGCGTCGTAGCAGGGACAACAATTTGGTAACAATAGCGAAGAATGAAAATGGATGGGGGGTCCCTTATATTTATAGGACCCTGGGAGGGTCAGGATCCACTCTCATCAACGTTGGAGATCTCGTATCGTTTTAATTTCCGAGTTGAAAAACTGTCATTCCCGTCCCCGGGTTGTTCTTCCTGCCAAAAAATGTTATTTCACCATTAATGCTCTTACCCACGTGGCCTCCTCTGCATAAGGTGCATTAATTGCATCCGCCACATGGCATCTCCCAAAA
>BRYF01000022.1:5090000-5092500 GCA_030159135.1 Actinidia polygama | reverse complement strand
TAAAAAAACCAACTCTGACTATTTTTTTTTTGCTTCTTTTAAATAAATAAATCAGTCGAAAAACTCAAATAAACTGATTCCAAACGGAACACTAACACCACCCCCTTTTCTTTCTCCAAATATTTAAAAAATAAGGGGTGAACAGTGTTAAAAAACACTTTTCATTTTCTTCCTCGAACAATACTCCTTACTTTTTCTTTTTTTTTTAATATAATATTTTTTGTATCTTCTTCCCATCTTTTTCTCTGTGCTCCATTATCTCCTTCCAAACCCATCAACAGTTACGATTCAATACCAGGAACCCTTCAAAACCATCTCCCTAGCCAAGATCCAATAACTATCTCACTAATTTCTTCCCAATTTTCTAACGAGTAAACATAATTCCAAGTTGGGGCTTTTCAATTTTATCAAAATCAAAGTAAAATCAACTCAAGATCAATCCCACCCCACCTCTCTCTCGCCATGTATACATGATTTCCTAATTTCATATTCTTCCTCAAGATCCCAATTTTTCAAATCAAATCAGCCTTCACACACACGCACGCACGAAAGCACGAGAGAGAGAAGCAGTGTTTAACCAGAAAAAGAGAGAAACAGAGTGGCGCGTGAATGTTGATCCGCATATGATGAGACAGAGAGGCGAGAGGTGAGAGAGAAGAGATAAATGAAATTTTAATTTATTGGGATTGCACAGTATCTTCGGCGAGATACTGTAGCAAATGTAGAAAAAAATTAAAATTTCGTTCAAATGTCTTGTACACAATTGTACTATAAAAAACAGTAATTAAACTACTGATCTTTTAAAATATTTATAAATTTGTCTCCTGCTGTTAATGTTTTAGAGAAAAAATTGGTTATTTCCTCTTAATTGCCAACGACATTGTAGATTTACTAATTAATTTGGTGCGAAATCTTAATAATTTGTAGCATACCAAATCTAATTTCATTAACTTGTTGTTGCTGTTGAAAATTCTAATCTCTTTTTTTTCTTTCATTTTGCATTGATATTGTATATATTCAGCCCACACATACGAAATGAGACTAATTTTTTCTTTAAAATATTGATGTGGACGGGTTGAGCCAACAAATATGTCACATAAGTGACTTCCATCATTAATTTAACAAGAGTTAACATAGAGGTTGAATTGATGAATATTTTAAATTTTTAATATACACGTGTATGAGATATTTTGGTAAAAGATTAGAAACAACCCGTAGCAAATGGTAAAAATATGGGGTATGTGGGGGACTCCTTCAAAGAGTGTGTTGGAGCCCATTTTCTAGAAATAATCTCCGAATTCCCAATAATACAGGGAATGAGGGTTCTCTTGGAGATGCTCTTATATAGGTTAATAAACGTGGTTCTCTTGGAGATGCTCTTATATAGGTTAACAAACGTGTCGTGGGTGTAAGTTTATGAGATGAGAAAAAGAAAACTGAGAATAGATACCTACGGTGGTTCTGCGGTGGAACAAAGATGTTGCAATCAGTCACCGACGTACCAACAAATTTTTAAGAATGGCCGCCAGAGCTGTTTTTGAGAAACGGTTCTCTAACGGTCAGGTTAGATGACTGGAAAGTATAGAGAGAGTGTATATCTATTTTACTAGAGTCGTTCGAGTAACTTTAAGAGACAAAAAGCTGACTTTTATGATATAACTCGGCGCGTGCCTTGATGCGCTAGTTGTTTTGTCATTGGACAAACTGTGGCTCAGGGCGTGCTCGTACGCACCGACCATTGTGCCAGTGAGTAGACAACTGACCCAACCATGCTTCTAAGACCTGGATGGTAGCCTGTCATCGAACTGCCGAAGTCTCCATCCAAGAGTGGGGGCTATCAGAAGAAACTTCGCCGCGCAAGTTACCTTCTGTTCCCTAATACGCTTTGGGATCACTACCGGCCATTGCCCCTCGCCCAAACTATAGTATGGTTACTCCACTGAGCTTATTAGATAGCGATAGCTCGGGAGCACTAGCAGCCTTAGCTCAGACAGTGCCTGTATTTCGATGGTGTCTCGACTGAACTCCGTCATAGGGCCACTGAGCTTGCTTCGTAGTGGTGGCTCTATGGTGGCGCTCGCCCTAGCAAGGCCATAATCTATAGTTGTATAATTTATCCCCTTAATATAGATATCGTGTTCTAAGTATGTGGGTTGTCAGAGGAAACTTCGCCATGCAAGTTATCCTCTGTCCCCTGACATATCTCGGGATTGCTACCGACCGTTGTCTCTTGACTAACCTTTGGCACGGACGATCCACCGAGCTTACTGTACAACAACAACTCGGTTATGGCGTAGGTTCTTAGTCTAGACAATGCCAACGCTTGGTGATGTTTTGACCGAGCTCCGAAGAGCATCGTCTCCCCATCTCGCTTCGTAGTAGTCTCCGGAGGTGGCTTCTGCCTTGGTGGGACCCGAATTTATAGTTGTCTATTTTATCCTCTTACAATTTATTTTAAAATATATATTTTTATAAATTTCTAGCTTAAACTTTGACCATG
>BRYF01000022.1:5045000-5047500 GCA_030159135.1 Actinidia polygama | reverse complement strand
TGTTTAACATTTCATTGATTCCAACTGCCCAAACATCTCGGGGAAGGCCGACTTGTTTTGGGATAGTATAAACCAGGTTACCCTATTGTAGGCTGCTCCACTGAGAGGGCAGTAGAGGCAGTCGCAACGGGTTAAACCCTATCAAATATATTAGCTAAAATGAATTAGACGTTCATTGAAGCGAAGGTTTTTATCAGAGTGAGCAGCGAAAGCATGATGGCGTTAGCCAAGTTTGAGGACAAACTTTTATAAAGGAGGGGAGAATGTAACACCCCGCATCCGTAAATCCCATAAATTACGTATATTATGACGTGTATAATAATTAGAAGGAGTAATATAAGTTTAAGGATCCCAAAGGGGCAATTTAGGTTAGCCAATATTCAAAAATCCTAAACTTATAAATTCTGCCCAGGATCCTTCTTAGCGTTCGAACGCCAGGATGAGCGTTCGAACGGTCGAGTATTTTGCCTAGGCGTTCGAACGCCCATTGACAGCACATTTGGAGCGTTCGAACGGTAAGGCCAAAAACCCAAATTTCAAGTCTCGCATGTTTCGAACTGTAAGCAGCAGCGTTCGAACCCTGCCAAGCCAAATCCTTCTAAGCGTTCGAACGCCAAAAAGGAGCGTTCGAACGCCCACAGTGAAAACGGGGAAATGAAAAAGGGAACACAAACTTAAAATGGGGAAACCACATGGAATCATTCCCAACCCAGCCTTTCACAGCCACACATATACACCTAAATACACACTTACTCCCTCACTTCACCACACACACACACACCAGCAGAGAGAGAGAGAAGAAAGAAAGGAGAGGAAAGGAAGAGAAGAAAAGGGGGAAGAAAGAAAGAGAAGACTTGGGGGAAGCTCAACTCAAGCTAGGAAATCATTTTGGGAGCTCAAAGGAGTATTGAGAGAGGTAAAACCTCTAATCCATGTATATATATGTGTGTATGTAGTATGTTAGGGTTTTATGTGATTTTAAGCTTAGATCTACTAAGTTAGGTTTCAAACTAAAGTTCTATTTTAAGATATTGTAGTCTCCTGATGCTACTCTTCATACATTAAGAGTTCTATAAAGATTGGAGTAGGTCTTGAGAAGTTTTAGTAAAATTTCCAAAGATCAGCTACTGTTCATGTCATTGGAAGCAGGGAGCGTTCGAACGCCCAAGAACAGCGTTCGAACGGCCAAGCGTTCGAACGCCACTGGTAGAGCACTTTTGAGCGTTCGAACGCCAAGACCATTTTTAGGCAGAATTGGCCTTTTCCCTTAAGACTTAGTAAATTCAACCATAACATGTTAAACTCTTTAACTACCTTTTGAGAACTTAGGGTACATGTTTAAGATGGTTAGACCTAGAACGAAGGCAATTAAGTCAAGTCGAGAATTTTTATCAATTTGATTTGTAACACTAGCCTTATTGAACATAGTAATGACGTATTGTCCCTTATATATGTAGGAACGCCGAGCGTAGAACCTAATCAAGGAATCCCAGGTGAGTAACACGATGCTATGAACAAAATTATGTATTTTCAAAATGTTTTCAAAGTATATTATGTATGTACAATTGTTTTCCATGCTTTCAATGCATCAACATTATTTTAAATACGAATGTCATGTCTTCAAATGCTATGATATATTCTTATGATATGAATGAAAAACCCATGGATGGTTGATTTACATGCGAAATGAATATATTCAAATTATATGCATGTGACACTCGGGGTCCCCACTGACGGGACTTAAACCAAGTCAGCCAGTCCTAAAAGGTAGATGGGAGGACGTGAAATAAAGCCATCTACAAAAGAGATAACTCGGCCAAAAGAGCCACCCGACCTATATGGTCATCATGTCATGCCGGGTTGTTACGTTTTTATGATATGCTATGTATGTTTATGAAAGCATGTGATGCCATGTTTATGAAAGTTAAATGTTCAAGAAATATATACGATGCTCACATTGCTTACGCTATGCTATGCTATGTATGATATGAAAATGATCCATGGTATTTCACGTTCATGCATTCGTTGTTATTCACTAAGCTTTGGCTTATGTTTTAGAAAAATAAATTTCAGGTAGTCAATCCGAGGAGCCGAAAGGAGGTTGAACAAGACAGACTTAGTTTTGTAAGCCCGAGAGGCTTTATGTTGTATTGTGAGGGCGAGACCCCATGTTATGTATTTAGTCTATGTAAGTTTGAAGTTGATTTGGGATGTATGTAAATTGAAATACATAGGCACAGCTCTGTACACTGTATGGACATACACACTTTATTATGTTTAGATGCTATGACGTTTCCGCGAAAAGAAAAATTATTAGCATTATAAATGCACATGCACAGGTGATCAACCGAAAGAAATGGTAAGTTGGCCTTGGTTGGTCAGCCGCCGGCCATCACGCGCCCACGATCCGCATAGGCCGGGTTGCGGGGCGTGACAGCGGCACTACCTCCACGTGCCAAACTCCACCGATTATGCCGCTATCTTCGACCACAACTTCCTT
>BRYF01000022.1:5027500-5035000 GCA_030159135.1 Actinidia polygama | reverse complement strand
TTCAAACGCCAATATAGGAGTTCGAAGACCAATTGTTGACAATTTGACCCTTTTTACTTAAACTCATTTTAGTTATTCCAAAGTATGTCAGACCCTTTAGCATGCCTATCTGAACACTTTAAGCGTCGATTTGATAAGTCGTGACCAAGAATGAATACCTTAGGGTCGAGTCAAAAAGTTATATTAGCTTAATTCATTTTCATCGAACATAGTATTGACATTCTGTGCCTTATGTCCTTATATGTAGAAACGCCAAGTGTAGAACCTAGCCAAGGAATCATAGGTGAGTGACACAATGACATGGACAAAACTTATATATTTTTAAAATGATTTTCGACGCATATTACGTATATACAAATGTTTTTCATGTTTCAATGCATAAAAAGAGTATGTTAAGATATAAATGCCACATCTTTTAAAGCATGCAAATGTTGTTATATTATGTATTGAAATCCATGGATATATGATTGATTGAAAAAGAAAGTATGTTCAGAATACACATGTATGGTGACACTCGGAGTCTTCTCTGACGGGACCTAAAGTCAGATAGTCCTAAGGTAGATGTGGGACGTGAAATAAAATCATCTGCAAATTGAGATATCTCAGGCCAAAAGAGCCACCCGACCTATATGGTCACTCAGTTCAACCGAGTTGTTATAAGTTTTCAGCTATGATATGCTTATATGCATTTTTCAGATATGTCATGTATGACTATAGAAGTATGTATGAAATGTCTATGTGAGCATCACGTTTATGAAAGTTATATTTCAAGAAAAAGTTATGTTCATGCTCACATTTTTTATGTATATGATATACGTATGATATGAAATCATCCATGGTATTTTATGTTCATGCATTGATGTTATTCACTAAGCTTTAACTTACATTTTCAAAAATAATTTCAGGTAACCAATCAGAAGAGCCATAGAAGAAGGTGTCATGTGGATTTAGTTTTGTGGCCTATGTGCCTTATGTCATGTACGAACATAATATGTATAATTTAATTTGGCCATAAAATGTATTTAAATAGTTAAACTTAGGCACAACTCTGTGTACGGTATGGAAGTGACACTTTAATATTTTTAGTTATGATTACGTTTCTGCAAAAGAAAAATTTATATCATTTTAAATGAGTATGCACAGGGAGACAGGTTAGTTGGCCTGGGCGGCCAGCCGTCGGCCATTAAGTGCCCACGATCTGCATAGATCGGGTTGCGGGGCATGACAGAGTGGTATCATAGCATTAGGTTTATGTAGTACACAAAGCTATAAGTTTACACCATACGACGATAGAAGTCTAAGATTGACTAGAATATATATTATATGATACATGTTATATGTTATGTTATGCTAAGACGCCGTATAACTATTTTTATGATATATGTCTAAACGTTTAACGTGTTTGTAGAAGATATGTCGCCTAGAAGCGGTCGAGGCCGTAGAGGAGCAGAAGAGCCTAAAAGCTGAATTGACCGTATAGACAGAATCCTTGAAGAACTAGTTCAAGTAGTTCATGAGGTTCACAACAATAACCATGATAATGCGCTTGAGTAATCGGAAATGCCAGTACCAGGAGCAGATATGATGCCCCGTACCACAATTAAGCAGTTTCAACAACTGAAGCCTCCAACTTTTTACTAAAACCCAAACCCTATCGCTGCGGAGTCTTAGCTATTGGGTATCGAGAGGGTGTTTGAAGTTCTACCATGCATAGAGTAGTAGAAAGTGGTGTTTTCCACGTTCACGTTTGAAGGAGCCGCATTAATTTGGTGGCAACTGAAGAAGCCATTGGAGCCATTGTAGTTATGGCCCAGATTTTTGGAAGTATTCAATGAGGAGTACTTTCCAGAGATGGTTCGAGACCAGAAAGTTCAATAATTCTTAAGGAAACACGACAGTGGTGGAATATAATGCTAAGTTTATGGAGTTGTCGCGTTATGCCCCCTATATAGTGTTGACAGAGTCTCGCAAGGCGAGAAGGTTTGAAGATGGATTACGATGGAACATCAAAAACAAGGTAGATATATTACGGTTACCCACTCATCAAGAGGTTCTTCATGCAGCCCTAATTGTTGAAGGATCTTTGAATGAGATGTCTTAATTCTGAGAAAATAGAAAGAAAAGGTCAAGAAAAAGTACAAGTAGAGCACCAAGTTCGAAATGACAGAGTTTGGAATCTTCAAGTGGGAATTCATCGACCCCGCTGAGAATTATCGAGAATCCAAAAATCAGTAAATCTAATGAAGCACCGACATGCCCGATTAGAGGAAGCATTGGGTCGAGTGTCGCATGGGAAGTAGAGTTTGTTATGGGTGTGGCCAAGAAGGGCACCAAATAAAAGATTGTCCAATGAGGAATAAAATTCAAGGAGCTGGAACATCGGCGTTGGCCTTAGTACAGCAACCTTAATCAGGAAGAAGAAACAATCAACTACGATAGGGTCGAGCATTTGCGCTTGTACCAGGGAATACTCCAGCTACCACCTCAGTTGTCTCAGGTATGCTTCCCATTTGTGGTCAACCTGCACACGTCCTTATAGATTCTGGTTCTACCTATTCTTTTATTTTGAGTTATTTTGAGCAATATTTGAATGTCTTCCCAGTACCCCTAGAGTGTAGGTTATTAGTGTCCTTACCTTATGGGGATACTATGTCATGTGATAGAGTGTATAAGTCTTGCGAAATTCGTATCAATAATGTACCCATATTTGTAGACCTTATACCCTTGGATGCATGATTTTGACGTCATCCTAGGGATGGATTGGCTGTCTTCCTACCGTGCACTCATTGATTGCGAGCTTAAGTGAGTAGTGTTTCACTCGTTTGCTCATTTAGGATTAATCTTTGAAGGAGTTGGCATTGTGCCCCCTCCCTACCTCATTTCTTCTATGAAAGCGCGTCACGTGATTTAGAAAGGAAGTCAAGCATTCTTATGCAGTGTTGTCAACACGCATGTCTCCTCACCATTCTTAGAGGATATTCATATTGTCCGAGAGTTTTTAGATGTCTTTCTAGATGAGTTACTAGGTTCCTTAGTGGACCGAGAAATTGAGTTCTATATAGATCTAAATTTGGGTACTAGGCCCATTTCCAAAGCCCCCTATCGAATGTCTTCTTTAGAGTTAAAAGAGTTGAAGGTTCAACTTCAAGATCTGTTGGAGAAAGGATTTATTCGTCCGAGCATTTCACCGTGGGGTACTCTTGTATTGTTTGTACGGAAGAAAGACGGAACAATGAGATTGTGCATAGACTACTGAGAGTTGAATAAAGTAACCATTAAGAATAAGTACCCATTGCCAAGGGTAGACGATTTGTTTGATCAGCTTCAAGGCGCCCAAGTATTCTCTAAAACCGATCTGAGATTAGGTTATCACCAACTGAAAGTTAGAGCAAGCAACGTAGAAAAGACAACTTTTTGGACTAGATATGGCCACTATGAATTTCTTGTTATGCCGTTCGGAGTCACTAATGCGCCAGCCGCATTCATGGACCTAATGAATCGGGTATTCAAACCCTTTCTTGATGAATTCGTTATTGTTTTTATTGACGATATTTTGGTGTATTCTAAAAGTTTTGTAGAACATGAACAACACTTGAGAATGATTTTACAAGCCTTACAGAATAAGAAGTTGTATGCCAAACTGAAGAAGTGTGAGTTTTGGCTATCAAGTGTGACATTTCTTGGACATATCATTAGCGTAGATGGAGTGTCTGTTGATCCTCACAAGGTTAAAGTCATTGTGAATTGGCCGAGGCCAACAAACGTGATTGAGGTCAGAAGTTTTATGGGATTAGCGGGATTACTACAATCGCTACCGATAACAGAATAGAAATGGGAGCATATTACGATGGATTTCGTTGTTCGCTTACCAAACTCTCCACGAGGATGTAATGCCATTTGGGTCATTGTAGACCGTCTCACTAAGTCGGCACACTTCTTACCAGTGAAGACCACGTATTCATTGTCAAAGTACGCTAACCTTTATATTGCAGAAATAATACGACTTCATGGAACACCAGTCTCTATAGTGTCGGATCGAGATCCGAGGTTTACGTTGAAGTTTTAAAAAAGCTTATAACGAGCCTTAGGCACTGAACTTAATTTTAGTATCACTTTCCATCCGCAGACAGACGGACAATCGGAGAGAACAATTCAGACCTTAGAGGATATGCTACACTTATGTGTTCTCGACTTTTAAGAAAATTGGGAGGCGCACTTGCCACTTGTGGAGTTCGCTTACAACAACAGTTTTCATGCGAGCATCGGAATGGCTCCGTATGAAGCCCTTTACAGGAGAAAATGTAGATCACCCATATGTTGGACTGAAGTTGGAGAATAACAAATTTTAGGCCCAGAGATTGTACAACCCACAACCAATAAGATTAAAGTAATTCAACAGAGACTTCGAATCGCCCAGAGTCGCCAAAAGAGCTATGCGAATGTTCGAAGATAAGAGTTAGAATTTGAAGAAGGTGACCATGTATTTCTGAAAGTATCTCCTTCCAAGGGGATAAGTCATTTTGGTAAAAAAAGGGAAGTTAAAGCCGAGATACATAGGATCGTTCTAGATTCTTCAATGAATTAGAGTCGTCGCTTATCGTATTGCTCTTCTACCGGAGTTTTCGCATGTTCATGATATTTTTCATGTCTCAATGTTACGGAAATATATTCATGACCCCATGCATGTGATTAATCATTATCCTTTGGACGTAAGCGAGGACTTGAGCTATTTTGAGAGACCGATCGAGATCGTGGATCGCCGAGACCAAGTTCTTAGAAATAAGATCATTCCATTAGTACGAGTTCTATGGTAGAACCACACATGAGAGGAATTAACTTAGGAACGAGAAGATGAGATGTGAGAACATTTTTCGTCCCTATTTGAATGAATGTTGTAATAATTGAAATACGTTATTAGAAAAATTGAACAATTTTGATTTTCAATATTAACATTTTTATTCAATCTTCAATTACCGTTTTGATAGTTCATCTACCCAAGTGATTCGGGAAAGGCCGACTTGGTTGGGATAGTACCAAACGGAAAAACCATATTGTAGGCTGCCCAAACTGAGAGGGCAGTTAAGACAGTCGCAATGAAAGGTTAACCCCATAATCAGATGCATTAACAATCACAAGTTAGGTATACAATTACTCGGAGAATATTATCAAATTGCGCAGCGGAAGCATGACGTTAGCCAAGTTTGAGGACAAACTTTTATAAAGGAAAGGAGAATGTAACACTCCGAATCCTTAAACTCCATTAACTCCGTGAATTACGCTGTGAATGATAATCAAAGTAGATTATAGAAAATTAGTGATCAAGAGACCAAATATAAGTTAGAATTTAATTAAGCCTTAACTTCTAAATTCTGCCCAGTTTTCCTCTAGCCGTTCCAACGATTGTAAGTTCAGCTACTGTTCCTACGATTTCACATAGTGAGCGTTCGAACGCCCAAGAACAGCGTTCGAACGGTCTGAAGATTTTGCCTAGGCGTTCGAATGCCACTTGTAGAACACTTTTTAGCATTCGAACGGTCAGTCACTTTTAGCTTTAGCGTTCGAACGCCAATATAGGAGTTTGAACGCCAAGACCAATAGTTGACAGTTTTGACCCTTTTTACTTAAAATCATTTTAGTTATTCCAAAGTATGTCAGACCCTTTAGCATGCCTATGTGAAGACTTTAAACATCGATTTGATAAGTCGTGGCCTAGAATGAATACCTAAGGGTCGAGTCAAACAGTTATATTAGTTTAATTCATTTTTATGGAACATAGTATTGACATTCCGTGCTTTATGTTCTTATATGTAGGAACGCCATGCATAGAACCTAACCAAGGAATCCTGGGTGAGTGACACAATGACATGGATAAAACCTATGTATTTTCAAAATAATTTTCGACGCATATTACGTATATACAAATGTTTTTCATGTTTGAATGCATAAAAAGAGTATATTAAGATATAAATGCCATATCTTTTAAAGCATGCAAATGTTGTTATATTATGTATTGAAATCCATGGATATATGATTGATTGAAAAAAAAAGTATGTTCAGAATATGCATGTATGGTGACACTCGGAGTCCTCTCTGACGGAACCTAAAGTCAGATAGTCCTAAGGTAGATGTGGGACGTGAAATAAAATCATCTGCAAATTGAGATATCTCAGGCCAAAAGAGCCACCCGACCTATATGGTCACTCAGTTCAGCCGAGTTGTTACAAGTTTTCAACTATGATATGCCTATGTGCATCTTTCAGATATGTCATGTATGACTATAGAAGTATGTATGAAATGTCTATGTGAGCATCACGTTTATAAAAGTTATATTTCAATAAAAAGTTATGTTCATGCTCACATGTTTTATGTATATGATGTACGTATGATATGAAATCATCCATGGTATTTTATGTTCATGCATTGATGTTATTCACTAAGCTTTAGCTTACGTTTTCAAAAATAATTTCAGATAGCCAATCAGAAGAGCCATAGAAGAAGGCGTCATGTGGATTTAGTTTTGTTGCCTATGGGCCTTATGTCATGTAGAAATGTACGGCCATAATATGAATAATTTAATTTGGCCATGAAATGTATGCAAATAGTTGAACTTAGGCACAACTGTGTACGGTATGGACGTGACACTTTAATACTTTTAGTTATGATTACATTTCCGCAAAAGAAAAATTTATATTATTTTAAATTAGTATGCACGGAAGATAGGTTAGTTGGCCTAGGCGGCCAGCCGTCGGCCATCACGTGCCCACGATATGCATAGGTTGGGTTGCGGAGCGTGACAAGTATCCTTTGATTTAAAAGGTTACTCTAATGCGGACTATGCGGGATGTAAATTGGATCGTAAAAGCACAAGTGGTACTTGTCAATTCTTAGAAAAATCCCTATTTTCTTAGTTTAGCAAGAAACAAAGTTCCGTTGCACTTTCAATGGCCGATGCTGAATATGTGGCCACCGGAAGTTGTTGTGCTCAAGTCCTTTGGATAAAATAAAAAATGGAGGATTATGGACTATATTTTGATCATATTTTAATTAATTGTGACAACACAAGTGCTATAAATTTTTCTAAGAATCCTATTTAACATTCAAGAACAAAACACATTGAGATTAGACATTATTTTTTAAGAGATCACGTCTAAAATGGGGATATTGAAATCATATACGTACATATCGACAAGCAATTGGCGGATATTTTTACAAAATCCCTTGATGAGAAAATGTTTTGTTTTATAAGATGTGAACTTGGTATGTCTCAACCAATGCAAAGATTTTTTTTTTTGGATTCTTAGCATAATTTGTTTAATTTGAGTTAGTTAGGAATTAAAAAGGAATAGTTTAAGTCAAAGTATATTCCTTAAATAATCTTCAACAATACGTACATGGATTAAAACTGCTTATGTGATTGAAAATGCTATACCTTAATCTTGTATTCATGAGGAGTATGTGCTTAAAATATCTTGTTTGATATTGATAATATGACAATATATG
>BRYF01000022.1:4995000-5000000 GCA_030159135.1 Actinidia polygama | reverse complement strand
TTGGTAATTTCGCAAATCAACCATTTCTTAATTTTTGGCTTCAACACATAATTCAAATAATACATAATTCCAATTCATGATTTATCAAATCATTAAGTTCACAAACTCCTCGGCTTTTCTCGAAAAGTATCCATCACTTCAAACAACACACAATTCCCATTCATGACTCATCAAATCATTAAGTTCACAAACTCCTCGGCTTTTCTCAAAACATTACTCAACCATTTAGAATAACACACCTAGGTCAACTTTCCGGTCTTTTACCGTGGGCTTTGACTTCCCTCCTCTTATTGCCATCTAGGACTTTCAATTCGACTTAATCTAAGTCATCTTATTCCGAGTACATCATATACAAAACTCTGTCCTAGCGTGTCATCCTCAAACCCAGTTCTAAACTCCAAGTTCAAATACGTATCCAATTTACATTTGCTAACAACTTTAATGTAAATAACATACTACGCAAGTACTAAAACCCATCAATAATATTCATGCACAAATAAACTTTACTTTTTTCAAAAGTTCTATGTTATATTTATCAAAAATTAAATGCAACCACACAATATATAAAACATCATCATGCTCAACGTAAACCATTTTGAAATCATTAGAGTGTATCTACTATGACTAATGTTCACAACTACAATTATAATCAATTGTATTTATTTTAAAAAGTTCCATAAAAACTATTATTGTAGGGTCCTACCGGTAATAGTTTGGGCACTACCGATAGATAGGGCAATCCAGAGATGAAATTCAAAAATTCACTACTGATAGTGCTAGACAAAGCAATCCAATGGCTAAATGAAAATATTCACCACCAGTAGACAATGCAGAAAACAGACACTTTTAGATCTACGAACTTCAAACTTTTCATGAAAACCAAATCTTTCCTTTTCAAGTTTAATACTCAAATTAATGCCTCAACAGGCTATATTTAAGCCTTTAACATCAACCTAAAGTTAAACCCCAACAATAACCCCCTTTACCTCAAATCCAAGCAAGAAAAGCTCCACAATAATGGTGATGCTTGAAATTTTGAATTTCTCCAATCCCAATTCTTCTTGGCTCAAAACGAAGCTCTTGTCGAGTAGATAATCTTGCCCAAGAAATATCACTCAAATCTCACCTTAAATCACTTAAATCTAAGCTTGAAGATCAAACCCTAGAGAGAGAGAGAGAAAAGGAAGAAGAAAATGTGTTGAGATTGTTTTTGGTTAAATGAGAGAGAGAGAGATATCAAATAACACTCAAAGTCTTTAGGCCTTGTTTGGATAACACCTAAATCAAAATAAATGTTTCACTTGGGCCCTAGGCCCAACTTGGCTCATACACACCCATCATGATTCCCATTAAATGGTCCACTATTTTTCTCATACAAGCCTAATTCCAATACACCTAAGCCCAATCAATTTACACTTAAGCCCAACTATCCCATAAGTGACCCAATTACATTTAAATGAGTCTATTTATACTAAAGCCCATAACAGTATGTATATATGTACACGTGGCGTGATGACTTCACACATGCATCATAATTATCTATATTTATAAAAAAATTGAACCCTTACAGACCAATTTTGTTTTAGGACAAAATTAAACTATTATAACTTAACCTACCCTAAAACAAAAATTAATCTATGAAGTACCCCCCATCTAGAGACGAGTATTCTCCGAAATGCAGAAAACAAAATTAAAATAAAACAACACAATGGAAAAACGGGAGAAAAACGAATGGGTGAGACAATATCTTCTTCCCCCAAACTAGGGTTAAACTATTCATAATTTGACTCGACCTAATGACGTATTGTACAACATACATGGAAGGAATTATTTTTCAATTTACTCAAAAGACGGTGAATCACGTAGATCCACGTACTCAACCTCTCTTTACTCAAGCTCAAGATAAAGCTTCAATCGATGCCCATTGACTTTAAAAACGTTTCCATTTTTGGGGTTATAAATTTCAATTGGCCCATGAGGTGAGATTTCTTGCACTATGAAAGGTCTGGACCATCTAATTTGAAACTTTCCCGAAAATAAGTGCAATCGGGAATTATATAGAAGGACCTTTTGACCAACTTCGAAAGATTTACACAAAATATGTTGGTCATGGACAAATGTCATCTTAGCTTTTGAGATTTTTAAATTCTCATAAGCATCGTTCCTTATCTCCTCTAGTTTATTGAGTTGCAAACGTCGTAATGGACCCGCCTCATCAAGACTCATGTTAAATTGGTGGATTGCCCAATACGCCTTGTGTTCTATTTCAACTGGAAGGTGGCACGTCTTACTATACATAAGTCTATACGGAGATGACCCTAATATGGTCCTGTATGCAGTCCTATATGCTTATAATGCATCCACTAACCTCAAGGACCAATCCTTATGATTAGGGTTGACAGTTTTCTCGAGGACTTGTTTGATCTCCCTATTTGCTAACTCAACTTGACCTTGCGTTTAGGGATGATAAGGTGTACCAACCTTGTGAATCACCCCATATTTTCTCATTAAGAGTCCTACAGGCCAGTTACAAAAGTGGGAGCCACCATCACTAATGTAATACTCCGAAATCGTAAATTCCTTTAATCTTGAAAATTATAACGTGAATGATAATTGGTATGAATTGTGAGAAGTGATAAGACAAAGTAGTTAAATTAGAGTTAGAATTTCAAAACCTTAGATTTAAATTTCTACTTAGTTTTCTTCACTAGCATTCGAACCTCAGTAAGTGGGTTCGAACGGTAATTGCAGAAACAGAGAAAGAAAAGAGGAATACAAGATTAAGGTGGGGGAAACACATGAGAAAATTTCTCATGTGTCACAACTTATACACCACACACCACACCAAATACCCAAACACTTCACACGCACACACAAACGTCCGAGAGAGAGAATAAAAGAGAAGGAAGGAAGAGGAATGAGAGAAAGGGAGAGCTTGGAAAGCTCATTCAAGATAGAAGGAACTTGGAGAAGGAGGTATAAACTACCCCTTATATATATATGTATATGTATAATTTAGGATTTTGTTTGATTTTATTTTTAGATCTAGCATATTAGAGTTATGTTTGAGACTTGAATTTGAGTTATTGTTACCCTTTTAGTCTATATTTGTGATCTAGAAACTTTAGAGAGGTTTGGAGTTTGCTTGGAGAGAATTGATTTAGAATTCTGAGATTTCACAATCTGGCATTCGAACGATCTTTAGGGGCATTCGAACGTCCAGCGTTTTGAACGACTTGGGGGAGAGTTCGAATGGTATGCGTTTGAACAATTTTTACTGTGGTTCGAATGGGATCCAGAGGCTTGAATTTGGATTATTTTGTGTCCTACCTCATCTCAGTGTTATCCTAGTGCATAGAGTATCCTTGAACGAGCAAGCCTTAAGTAGAATTGAGAATTCTATAGTAGTTTTTAATCTTTTATTCTTGTGTTAGTTGATCTTAGTATTAACATTTAGCACCCTATATTCTTTATATGTAGGAACCCATTGTTTATCACACAATCAAAAGAACCCAAGTGAGTAACACGATGCCATGAACAAAATTATGTATTTTCAAAATATTTTCAAAGTGTACTATGTATATGCAAGTGTTTTTCATGTTTTTAATGCATTATATATGTCCAGGCTGATCTCATCTTTGCATAAATTCAAGTCCTTGTATCAAACCACATTGAGGTGAAAGTCCTCCAATTTACGTTAAGTTAATGTATTTCATATAGATCCCGCAATTATTATTCAACTATACATAGAAACATCCCAAGGAAAAGTCCTAAGGTGAAAAGTCCTAATTGACTCGAACTAACTCGTACGATTATACATTCCTCATCCTTAAATCGATGACGGTAACATGAGAAACAATTCAACCATTAAGAAGATCAATCCGTACTCCCACATAACATCATCAAGCATCTCTCAAGAAGAAACACGTATACATTTAGTCAGATACGAAATCCTATTACTTCAATAAAATAAAACTTATACTTACCATAATCATTCACATAAAGAAAAATCGATTATATCTCTCTTTACATTCTATTTTACTCAACTAGTCAATGATACCGTTGTCTTTCTAAATCTTAATTTCAGGTCTCCAAATTGGAATTGTGAATTTCTAAGCTTCAAGATATAACTCCAGATTTTAAGAACATCTGTACATCTAAATTAAAAGGTCCAAAATAACTATTTTTCTAAAAAAATAGTAACACCCTCACCATCATAATGGCAATATGCTTGAGTATCTTGAACTATTTGAACCATTTCCTCTAGGATTCTCCAAATACGTCAATCCAGTTTTTTAACATTAATACCCTTCTATGGTTTCTCTTTCATGGTAGCGTGGCTCACAACATACATGTCTAACGCATATCCATTCCTCATAACAGTAGCTAAAATACACTTCAGTAAGTCGTAACTCATATACTACATATTACATACCCTAGTCGATCCTAGATTCCTACCTAGGTATGACTCGATCTTATAGCGTCCTGAACATGACTTGATCTTACAGTGTCAACTTATTGCCCTAATAGACATGACTTAGTCTTAGAGTTACATTATGTAGTTCTGTGTACGATGTTAACCTATTGCTATGATAAACGTAACTTGACTCTAAGGTGTCAACCTTGTGGTTTGATACCACTCAGTCACGTCCCGCAACCCGGCCTATGCGGACGTGATGGCCGGCAGCTGGCCGCCAAGGCCAACTTACCTGTCTTCTAGTTGATCTCCTATGCAATATCATTTAAAATGACATAAATTTTTTCTTTCGCGGAAACATAATCATATTAAAAATAATAAAGTGTTACGTCCATACTGTATACAGAGCTATGCCTAAGTTCAACTATTTACATACATCTTATGGCCAAATTAATTATATATGTCATGGCCATATATTACTATATAACGTAAGGCCCATAGGCCATAAAACTAAATCCATATGACGTCTTCTTCTATGGCTCTTCGGAGTGGCTACCTGAAATTGTTTATTTTTGAAAACGTA
>BRYF01000022.1:4960000-4962500 GCA_030159135.1 Actinidia polygama | reverse complement strand
CCTTCTATTTCAACCCACTCGAGGTGAGGGTTTGGTCCTTTCGTCTTGTTTTCAAATGGTCCTACTTCTACCGCTTGGGCCCACTTAATTAACCTATTGTCAATCAAATTTTGTGCCATTTCGACGAATTGGGTTTGTAGGCGTTGGATGGTTATGTCCCGGCTGTCTTCTTCTCTAGGGGAACAAACGACTTCGATTTTTCCTAGAGGTGGCCCTCATCATCCTCTGGGCATCATACAGTAGTGTAGCCCCTCTACCCCCAAGAGTTTTGGGTGCATGATGGGTTTCCCTACGAGTTTCTCAATTGTCAGAACGATTGCTGCTTTGTGATGCTATCAGAACTGGCCTTACAAATGTCTATAATCAATTTTTCACATACGATGCCAATTGTGGGGTGTGAGTTTATGAGACGAGAAAAAGAAAATCGAGGATAAACACTTGCAGTGGTCCTACGATGGTGCAAGTTGCTACAATCAGTCATCAGTCAACAATGTGCCTAGCTATGACACAAAAATAGTAAGAATGACCGCCGGAGCTATTTCTGAAAAACGGCTCTCTGACGGTCGAATTAGATGACCAAAAAGTTTATGTATATAGAGACAATGTGTATTTCTCAGCTCAAAATTTGCGTACGGGCAAACTGTAGCTCGGCACGTGTTCATATGCGCCAACCGTTGTGTCAGTGAGTAGGCAGCTGACCCAGCCATACTCCTAGGGCCTAAATGGTAGCCTGTCATTATGTTGTCGACGTCTTGTCCCGGGTATGGGGGCTGTCAAAAGATGTTTCGCCGTGCAAGGTATCTTTTGTCCCTTGACATGCTTTGGGATTTCCGCCAACCATTACCCCTCGTCTAAACTCCGGCGTGGTTACTCCACTGAGCTTACTAAATATAGACAGCTTGAGAGTAATAGTGGTCTTAGCTCGGACAATGCTTGTATTTGGTGGTGTCTTGATCGAGCTCCGGCGTAGGGGGCCAACGAACTTGCTTTGTAGTGATAGCTCGGTGGTAGTGCCTACCATAGCAAGACCAAAATCCATAATTGTATAATTTATCCCCTTACTAAATGTGGTTAGATATCTCCATTGTTGCCCCTTTTTGATTTTATCTTAAACTAGAGCAAACCCGCCTCAAACAAAATGAGAAAAAGGTGGGGCAAACTTTGTTCGCTACAAAACAAGGGCTAAATTGGGATCATTCCATCTCGGAAGAGAGGACTTATTTGAGTTTTTGCTCATTGTCTGTGAAGAGTCCTATAGCTAGTCTCTTACACTACTTGAATTTGCATCTTCTCTGATGGGAAGCCCCTCTTCTCTTTGTCTATTGCTCGGGCGATAGCAGCAGACTGTAGGCTCGAGAGACCTCCTTGCTTGGAAGAAAGAAGGGAAGAGCGACTCTTCGAATTAATAGGACACGAAGGAACAACCTACTCGACTTCTTTGTTCCGTCGTTGACCCATGAGAAATGGTTGGACCATGCTCTTGCCTTTAGGCCTGCCCACTACCAACCTCTTAATTTTGGGATATCCAGGTTGCCACCCTAGCATCCGCTTCACTTACACAATTAGTGTAGTGGGAAGCTACTTGCCTGAAATAGCTAAAAGCAAACCGAACCTTCCCCCTTTTTCCTTGAAGAAAGTAGATCAAGGGGTGGAAATTTGTAAGATAAAGGAAGGATTCGGAAAGGCAGTACTTCAGCCCATTACTTAGGAATGGAACGCAGGAAAATAAATGTCACTTGACGAGCTAACAGCGCACTTAAGTTATACCATTTATTGAGTTAAAGAGCCCCTTGGGAGAGACTTCCTTCGATAAAAGGCAGGGAAAGCTAACTCACTTATCGAGCTATGGTTTAGGCTTTCTGTCTTCTTATTCCAGTGAATGAAGAAACTCCATAGGGTTAGGTTCAAGACTGACTCTATTCTTGACTAAAGGAAGGAAAGCTAGCTAGGCAGACTAAAAAAAAGAGTAGATAATATTTTCTCTCCTTAGGTGCTATTACTTGAGACTTGAGAGGGATAAAAACAACTACGGTTTAGGCTTTCTGTCTTCTTATTCCAGTGAATGAAGAAACTCCATAGGGTTAGGTTTAGGCTTGACTCTATTCTTGACTAAAGGAAGGAAAGCTAGCTAGGCAGACTAAAAAAAGAACAGATAGTATTTTCTCTCCTTAGCTGCTATTACCTGACCTTGACTTGAGAGGGATAAATACAATTAGTTAGAAGGCATTGAAAAGTGATAGAAACCCAAAGATAAAGACGCAGCTGCAACATCTTCATCGTAACATCTGATCGTCTACCTCTCTTGTTGGTAACTTGTCCCGACTTGAATAACAAGAAAACTCGAGGTCAGAGCTTGCTATAAACCTAGAGAGAAGATGATACCGAAGAAGCATATCCGTCAGTCTGCAACTTAGCATCTGTGTCTTGTGCCTAGCTTCCCACTAAAAGAGTGAATAAAACAGCGGATATATCGGTTGCAACTACCGCCGTTAGTTCCATA
>BRYF01000022.1:4920000-4925000 GCA_030159135.1 Actinidia polygama | reverse complement strand
GATAACTTCTCAATTAGTTCTTCAAAAACTTGATGATTTATAACTTCTCATTTTTATTGAATGTTAATAACTTGATGATTATTTTATTGTGCATTTTTTTTATGTAGAAAAATGGATTATAAGTTAATGATAACTTTTCATTGGTTATTGGTATTGATATTGATACATTTAAGTTCATTAAAAGTATGTTTTAGGTAGAGTTCTAGAATATTAGACTTTTTAGAATACAATTTTGGTTTTACGTTACTGTAAGTTGGTATATTTGAATTGGAGCACAAAAGTAACCATGATTTTTTATGGTTTACCTCAACATGAAATTCCTAAATATATAAGCTAGTATAATTATGAATGCAAAATTGTTAGAATAAAGGCTATAATTGATTTTCATGATTGGACTTATCTATATTTAAATACTTTTTGAAAATCATTATATAAAGTCAAACAAATTCATATGGTTCAAAATATGTAACAATCATTCGTCTAACTAAAAACAATATCATGCAAGCTTGGTTTGAACTCGTAAAAGCATGCATACATTGAAAAAGAGATTTTGGATGTGAAAAAAATCAATTGACTCGCTCACACTTAGGAAAAATCAATCACGTATAGAAGAGTCAATACTTGTTCAAGTTACGAACCGTGAGTTCTCACAAGTCATAATCAATGTTATAGTGCTAATGGAACTTGTAAATGTATCAAACAATTGTTTAAACTCATTTTGGATCATTGATGGGTTCGGTTGTTTTGAAGAAACAGAGAACTTTCAAACTGCTGAAAATATCACAAATTCGGTCGATCGAAGTTACTTGACATCAAAGTTTGAAGTCCACAACCGAAGTTTGATCAGAGAGTTTGGAGCACGAACGAAGTTTGTATTCAGTCGATTGAAATTCCTAAAACTTGACG
The DNA here is from genome assembly GCA_030159135.1 of Actinidia polygama. NCBI lineage: Eukaryota > Viridiplantae > Streptophyta > Magnoliopsida > Ericales > Actinidiaceae > Actinidia > Actinidia polygama. The sequence continues at coordinate 4,924,094 of BRYF01000022.1, read as the reverse complement.
ATCGAAGTTTGAAGTCCACAACCGAAGTTTGATCAGAGAGTTTGGAGCACGAACGAAGTTTGTATTCAGTCGATTGAAATTCCTAAAACTTGACGATCGAAGTTTGAAGACCACAACCGAAGTTTGATCAGAGAGTTTGGAGCACAACCGAAGTTTGTATTATGTCGCCCAAAGTTGTTAGAGTTGACGTCTAAAAGTTGATCAAAAAGTTTAAAGGCGACCGAAGTTATAAAGGGTCGACCGAAGCTCTTGGAGTTGATGAGTGAAGCTATAAAGGGTTGACTAAATTCCTAGAGTTAACGACCAAAAGTTAATTAGAAGGATTTGGGGAAGACCGAAGTCAAGTTCGGTCGACTGAAGTTGACGATCGAAATTTGAATTTGAATCTTACACGTCAAAATTGCAGACCCAATGGCTAAGTTTAAAATAAAAAGGCTAATTCAGAGCATTTAATGCTGAAATTGCTATAAGTCATTTTTGGCTTATAAATGCAACATTTGGAGTTGTTGGGAAGCAATTGAAATGCCATAAATTAACTCTACCCCTGTGAAAAATACTTCAATACTTGATCATTGATTGTGAGCTATATTTATAAAGATCATAAGAGAAAAATCACTTTAGAGAAGAGCTATCACTGTATTTATTTTTCTCTTCTAGAGGTTAAGAGCTTTGATTGCTACAACACTTACTTCATTCTTGAGAGGATCACCTTGAGTGATTGTTTATATTTCAAGAGAGGGCTTTCTTTTGGAGACTAGAGGCTTTCTAGTAATTGTATTTCAAGAGATAGAATTTCTTGAAGACTAGAGACATTCTAGCGTTGTAAAGGATTTTCAAGCATCCGCAAGCTTGAAGATAGTTGATACCTAGGAGGACTTGGAGAGTGGATGTAGGCAAGGATTCTCTGAATCACTATAAATTGTTTGTACTCTCTTCTCATTATTGCTTATATATTTGATAAGAGTGTATAGTAGATTTATTGTTAAGTAAATTTTAATTGGTCATTAAGAGTAGCAAACCTATTTCACCCACTCATAGTTTGCTTTTTATCTAACAACTGATATCAATCTAGAAGTCTACATTTTTCGGATTTAACAATCTAGGAGTCAAAGATCAATGGCCAACATCATAGGAACACATATGGCCAAAGGCAAATCTACAAATAGACCTCCACTATTTTTCGGTAGTAACTACAATTATTAAAAGGCTAGAATGAAAATTTATATTTAAGCCAACAATTATACATGTTGGAGTATGTTGAAACTGATCCTATTATTCCCACAAAACTAATGGAAAAGGGAGAAATTTTAAAATCTCAAGATGAATGGACATCTTTGGACACAAAAAAATCTACAAAACATTATCAAAGTCTTTCATACATTATATTGTGCCTTAAACGTAAATGAATTCAATAGAATATCCGGATGCGAAACAGTTAAGAAAATTTAGAATAAATTAGAGGTCACCCATGAGGGGACAAGCCAAGTAAAAAAATTGAAAATAACCATACTAGTCCATAAATATGAATTATTTAAAATAGAATTAAATAAAACAATTTCTAAAATATTTACTAGATTTATTGATATTATAAATGAATTAAAGAGTAATGATTCAAGTGTTTATCAAGAAGTTGGGGATCAAAAGTGAACCCCATTAAAGAAGCAAAAGAACTTACAAAAATGGGTCATGATGAATTACTTGGATCTCTCATGACACATCAGATCATTTTAAAGAGTAATGATGAAAGCAAGAGAAAAAGAAAAATTACCATCAAAACTTCATCATCACAAAACAACGATGAAATAAAAAATGATGATAAAAATGATGATGATATGACTCTCTTCACACAAAAATTCAACATAATATTCAAGAAAATCCAATTCCCTAGAAGATCGATAAGGAAGAAGAAACTTTGACGAAGATGAGGAACAAAAGAAGGACCCTATTGAATGCAAAGAGCTCGGTACATGAAAATTGATTATCCTAAGTTCAAGAAAGACTTAAAAAGAGACAAGAGAATTGTCAAATTTGAAAAACTCAAAAAAGTATTTACCGCTTGGGAGAAAGTGATATTGATATACTGATGATGAATCAAGCAATCAAGAAGTGGCAAACATTTTCTTTGTTGCCAAAGAAGAAGAATCAAATGAGATATTCTACGTATCCAACTCTTTTGATGAATTGCAAAACGCATATGATGAGTTTTATGAAGAGTAATTGAAAATGACATTCAAAAATAGCATGTTCAAGAAAGTTATTGCATCTCTTAATATTGAGATTAATGAACTAAAATCATATGCTAATAAATTAAAATTAAAAAATGATGATTTAAATGATAAAGCTATAATTTAACTTCATGCCTTTAAAAATTTACTGTAAGGACAAAATAATTTAAATTTATTGCTTGGATCACAAAGATGTGTATATGATAGAGCAAGGTTAAGGTACAACCCATTAAAAAATTAAAAATTGTATAATAATTTTTTTGTCAAAGCCTCCCTACCTATTGTACCACATTTTACTTGTATATATTGTAATAACAATGGACATACATCACATTCATGCAAAGTAAGAAAATGTGTACTAAGAGGAGTCAAAAAAATTTGGGCCCCTAAGATAATTGAAGTTAACACACTAGGACCCAACAAGACTTAAGTACCAAATGTCAATGGTTGAACTTTCCTTGAAGGTGTGTTGCAAAGCCAAATCAAGAAAAAAAAGATGATACTTAGATATTGGATGCTCAAGATATATAACCAGAGACAATATAAGATCATAGCAAAGGCAAAATCATTGGCATAGGTAATATTGGTAAGGATCTTTCTCCCATTATCGAAAATATACTGCTTGTTGATAGATTAAAGCATAATGTACTTAACATTAGTCATTTATGTGACAAAAGAAATAGAGTTATCTTTGGTAAATCTTCATGTATAATAGAAAGCATCAATGACAACAAGATATTATTCATTGGCCAAAAAATTAAAAATGTGCATCTTTAAACTTGACGATGTTGCATCCTTGGATGGAACATGTCTTGCGGCCATAAATGATTATAGTTGACTATGACATAGAAGACTTGGGTATGCTCCTATAGACTTAATTTTAATGCTTTCTAAAAAGGAATTGGTCATCGGTCTACCAATTATTTTTTTTTAAAATGATAAACTTTGTGGAACATGTCAACAAGAAAAACAAACTAAAATATCATTCAAATCCAAAAATATTGTTTTCACTTCTAGACCATTACAATTACTACATATGGATTTAATTGTCCCCTCTAAGACAATGAGTCTTAGGATGATTTCTCTAGATTTACATGGGTAAAGTTCCTAGCTCATAAGGATGAAACATTTTCTTCAGTTACAAAACTAAGCCATCGTCTTCAAAATGATAAGAGATTAGCTATTTTAAACATAAGGACCGATCATGACAGAAAATTAGAAAATGAATCTATTGCAAATTTATGTGACGAATATGCCATTGGACATAACTTCTCGGCTCCTAGAATCCCTTAATAAAATGGTGTTAAGAGAAAAAATATGACTCTAGAAGAGATGACAAGGACCATGCTTTGTGCAAATTCTTTACTTAGTATTTTGGGGCCGAAGCAGTTAATACTGCATATTTTATCATAAATCGTGTCATGATAAGGCCAATTTTAAAGAAAACTGCTTATGAGCTATGGAAAGCAAGAAGCCTAATGTAAGTTTCGTCCATGCATTTAGGTGCAAATGTTTTGTTCATAATAATGGCAAATATAACTTAGACAAGTTCGATTCAAAATCGGATGAAAATATCTTCTTAGGATATTCAACTACAAGCAAAGCATTTCAAGTTTTTAATAAACACACTCTAGTAGTTGAAGAATCGGTTCATGTTGCATTTGATAAATTTAATGACTTTTCTTCTAAGAATATTGCTAGAAGTGGTGATATAGGGAATGAAGAAGTATGTAAAACTTGGAAATATGTTCACAACCATCCAACAAATCCCATCATTGGCGATCCATCAAAAGGGGTAACCACTAGACATTCTATTAAAAACATTTGTGGTAACCTTGCATTTCTATCTCAAATAGAACCTAAAATGTA
>BRYF01000022.1:4867500-4882500 GCA_030159135.1 Actinidia polygama | reverse complement strand
GAGACGTCGTTAGTTGATCATGAGCTACTAGCCACGCCGTAGGGGCATGGCTGGGTCAGCTGCCTATTCACTGACACAGCAGGTGGCGTGTACGAGAACGCGACAAGCCGTAGCTTGTCGAGTGACAAGACAGTTAGCGCATCGAGCCACGCGCTGAGCTAGGGTATAAAAGGAAACACTGTTATTCTCACAAAGGTACTCCAACCTTAATGTCTAAGCATACATACATTTTCTCTCTCTAAGATTCCGGACGTAACTTAACCGTCCGAAAATAGCTCCGGCTGTCGGTCTTATTATTCTTGTGGTTGCAGCTCAAGCATCGCTGGATAATCGAACGGAGGGTTGAAGCTACTCACGCAGCCATAAAACTGCTCTAGGTATCTATCCTCGATTTTTTTCTCCTCTCATCATACAATAACAAAAACCCACAATTGGTGCCGTCTTTGGAAAATCGATGATATACATTTGCAAAGCCTTTTCTAATGGCGTTACAAAGCAGCAACCACTTTGGAAGTCGTGCAACTCATAGGGAGGCCCCTTAGGTGCCCAAAACCCCTGGGCGCAGAGGTGGTAAACTACTAGAGGACGCACAGAGGGCAGCCAGGGTCCCCTCTAAGCAGAATTCGTGTCAACTGCTCCCTAGAGGGGCAGACAATCGCGATATCACCATCGAATGCCTATAGAGGCAGCTAGCTGAACTAACACAATATGTTGTCAACAACAGGCTGACCAAGCCAGCAAACGCGGCAGGGATGGACCATTTGGTGCCGGGATTAAAGACCTTACCCTACCCCCACGGGAAGGCCGGGACAAGAAGCAACACAAAACCCACATAAGCGTGGATAGTCGGACTGATAGTAAAACCATGGCAACGAGCAAGTGGAGAAGATCACCTGAGCAAACCAGGTCCGGGGTGGATCTCCGCGACACACTCAATGCTAGATGAAACTAGGAAAGAGATTTGCGTGCCAAACTAGATGGTCGCAAAATGGTAGCCATAAGTAAAGTTGCTCTTGCAGGTTCTGTGATTCGTACCGCCCGCGGCGAGCAAAGGAAGGAAGCCACACCCAGATACCAGACTCCATTCTCTCAAGAAATCAAGAGACGGGACTCACTAGAGAAACTTACACTACCAAGGTTCACATTGTACGACAGCAAATTAGACCCGAGGTCCCACATGAGTCATGCCAGGAAGATGGTGGTTCTTTGGAACCATATGGATGCCTTGATGTGCCGATTGTTCCCGAGTCATTTGTAACTCGGTTTGTAATCAACGCAAAGGCACCGAAGGGTGTAGGTTCTCTTCTGACACTGAGGAAAGAAAAGAACGAGAAAATCTGCAACTATAGTAAGCAGTATTAGGAGTTGTACAACGAGATCAAGGAGTTCTGCGAGGAGTTGGCAGTGGCGAGTTACAATCTCGGGCTGACCCCTAGGGATCAGCTCTGGGAGAACCTAACGCTCGATCCCCCAATCGATCTTTGGGACCTTATATCCCGGGTTGAAATGTTTGCTCGGTTGGAAAAGGCTGCTGGAACGCCTGCCCGTGGCGAGGGGTCGTTCAAGAAGCGGAAGAAAAACTCGACTGATTTTGGGAACAGAGCGAGGCAAGGAATCAACATGGTCTTCAAAGAACCAATCTAAAAGCTCCTGGCCCAGATCCAAGACAAACCTTACTTCAAGAAACCCGAACCCATGGGAGGAGACCCAAAGAGATGCAACCAGAGATGGCAGTGTCCCTTCCACGAGGAAAGAGGACACAATACAGATAATTGTCGGGCTTTCAAGATTTCCCTGGACGACTTGGTCCGAGACGGGCACTTGAAGGAGTTCGTGGATGAGGAAAAAACTCGAGTAGAGAAAACCGAAGCTAGACCGAACCCAAGGTTCAACCAAATGACGATGAAACAGAATCGACTGCGATAAAGACGAGGATCTATCCTTGGGAACTATTCACATGATAGGGGGCCCATACCAGCCAGATCTTGAGAATAGAATCCTGAGGGAGATTAGAATGATTAAACAAATGCACGAGGTACTCTTGATCCAATCACCGACTAAGAAGCCGAGGTAGGCGACGTCTGAACTATGGAGCCTCACGTTCACTAAGGATGATCTAGAGAGGGTGTAACATCCCCATGCTGACCCTCTGGTCATCTAACTCAGAATGAACAACTATGACGTGAAAATGATCTTGGTGGACACGGGAAGTTCGATTGAGGTGATGTATTATGACCTTTTTAAACAACTTAAACTTAATCAATCTGACTTAAACCGGCCCGAGCTCCCCTGGTTGAATTCAACGCTCAATCTTATTTGCCCTTGGGAATAGTGACCCTCATAGTTCGAGCTGGCTCCCAAGAGCTGATGACAGAGTTCGTTGTTGAGATGTACCTTCCCCATATAATGCGATTGTCGGCCGAGATTGGCTGCACAAGATGAAAGGGGTGGCCTCCACGCTTCACCAAGTTATCAAGTTTGCCACCCTCGAGGTGAAGAGACCCTTTATAGAGATCAAGTAGCGGAAAAATAGTGTTACCTCGCTACGGTCTCCACTAAGAAAGTCATGAAATAAGTGCAATTGATCATCGAAGAGTGAGAGGTCCTGGAGAATGTTGGGAGGGATCCCAAGACTAAGGTCGTGGAAGACTTGATACACTATGAGCTGAACGAGCCAAGCTCAGATTGTTTCTTTCTCACGGGACCAAACCTGGAGGAACGAGAGAGAACCGAGCTCATTTAGTTCCTTAAAGCCCATATCGAGATCTTTGCATGGACATCTTACGAAATGTTCGGCCCCAATTTCATTAGGCACGAGATGAATATGCTACCCGATGCTCGACCAGTGAAACAGCGGGGAAGGAGGTCTGTAGATGAACACATGGACACAGTGATTAAAGAAGTTGAGAAATTGAATGAGGCAAGTGCAATAACCAAAGTTCTCTATCTGAGCTGGTTATTGAATATAGTTGTGGTGAAGAAGAAGATAGGAAAATGGAGAGTGTGTGTGGACTTTACAAGTCTCAACCGAGCTTGTACTAAAGACTGCTTTCCTTTGCCTAAGATCGATCAACTGGTGGACTCTACCTCGTGTCATGCTCGAATGAGTTTCTTAGATGCATACCGAGATTACCACTGGATAACCATGCATGAGCCTGACCAGGAGAAGACTGCATTCATTACCCCGCGAGGCATATTTTATTATAAGGTCATGCCTTTTGGTCTAAAAAACGTTGGGGCCACATATCAAAGGATGATCACGAAAATATTTGAGCCAATCTTGGGTAAAACCATGGACACTTACATCGATGATATGGTGGTCAAGCGCAAAGATCAGTCATAGCATATCAGGGACCTGATCGAAGTATTCGCGATACTCAAAAGACACAAACTAAGACTGAACGCAGCAAAGTATGCTTTCGGGGTGAGCTCAGGGAAATTTCGTGGACACTTGGTGACGAGGCAAGGAATCGAAGCAAACTCGGAACAAATCAAAGCAATCAACGACCTCGTTAGCCCAAGAACTACAAAGGAGGTCCAAAAACTAACTTGGATGGCAGCGGCATTGAACAGATTCATCAATAAGTCTTCAGACAAATGTCGTCCATTTTTCAACTCCTTCGTAAAAATGTAAGGTTTTCATGGAATGAGAAATCCCAACTCGCACTCTAACAATTCAAAAAGTACTTAAATGAACCACCGTTTCTCTTCACTCCGGATGAGGGAGAGCTGCTCTACGTCTACTTCGCCATCTTTGAACACGCCATTAGTTTGGTGCTATTAAGGGAGGTAAACGGAGAATAGCGCCCGATTTACTTTGTTAGAAAAACATTTACGGATTGCCAAATAAGGTACTTGTCATTGGAGAAGCTCGTATTAGCGTTGGTAATAACTTCGCGGAAACTCATGCCCTACTTTTAAGCCCACCCCATAGCTATTTACACTGAGTTTCTGCTAAAAAATATTTTATCAAAAGCCGACCTGTCCAGACATCTTTCGAAATACGCCATCAAGCTCGGACATGCAAACATAAAGTTTTTACCAAGGGCAGCAATTAAGGGACAAGTCCTTGCCGATTTCGTAGCAGAGTTCTCACCCTGATTTGTGAGTCCAGAACAAGGTTGCCTTGTGTCTGCACACAAAGGGGAGGAGAGCTTAAAGGCAGGATCTTTTGAAACCCAAACTAAGTCCGGGGGGGCAGAGATTATTCAAAAACCACCCAAAACTTGCGAAGCAACCACTATTGGAGAGATGATTAAGGGTCCAGAGGTTATAGCAGAACCACCTCAAACCGATCCCACTTCAGCCTCGAAAATATTCGTCGATGGGGCCAGAAATAGTTTGTTAGCAAGCGCTGGAATAGTTTTGAAAAGCCCAGAAGGAGTAGTATTTGAACAATGCCTCCGACTAAACTTCCCCTTAACAAACAATGAAGCTGGTTGCGGGGCTTCGTTCCGCCAGCAAGCTAAGGGTTCCCAAGCTCCATATATTCAGTGACTCAAAACTTGTTGTCAACCAAGTCACGGAAAAAATTAAATCTCGGGAAGCCAAGATGGCTAAGTACTTGACTGTGGAAAAGAACCTCCTCACTGAATTCAGAGCACTAAAGATTGACCAAGTGGGGAGGGACTTAAATTCACATGCAGATGCATTGGCAGGCTTGGCAGCAGGTTTTGAAGGCAAAGTAGGCCAGACTATCGTGGTCGAATTAATCATGGCCCCTAGTCTCAAAACACCGCAGGAATTAGTCCTAGTCAACACCGAATTGGGCCCGAGCTGGATGGACCCGATCATAAGTTTCATATGCCATGACAAGCTTCCAGAAGACAAAAGAGAAACATATAAGGTCCGAGTGAAGGTTGCACCATTCTAGATCTCCCCATCCGGGGACATGTACAAAAGATCGTACCTGGGTCCTTACTTGTTGTGCGTTCACCTGAGCCTTGTGGAAGATGTTCTTTTTGAGATTCATGAAGGTGTATGCGGATTGCACTCAGGGGGCAGATCATTGGCCTACCAAGCTCTGACCCAGGGGTATTGGTGGCCTTACATGTAAAAGGACATCCAAGTGTATGTCCGCAAATGCAATAAGTGCCAGCTCTTTTCCCCCTGATTTACCAGCTAGTAAGGGACTTGACCTCTCTCACCAGCCCATGGTCCATTGCCCAATGAGGAATGGACATTGTAGGTGTCTTGCCCCAGCTCTAGAGAACAAGAGATTTCTGTTAGCAACAATTGACTACTTTACTAAGTGGGTGGAATCCGAACCTCTAGCTCAAATCAGGGAGGTGGACATGATTAGATTCATCAAAAAAAACATTTTGTATATGTTCAGCATCCCCAGAGCATTCATATCAGACAATGGAACCCAATTTATTTGCAAAAAAGTTAAAGACATATTAGAGCAACTGAAGATCGAATTTTACAACTAGACGCCGAGATACCCATAGTGCAATGGACAGGCCAAGGCTACCAATAAGATCATCATGAACGGGTCAAAAAGTGGCTTTGAAAAAGCCAAGGAAAAATGGGTTGAGGAACTGCCGAATGTTTTGTAGGCCTATCGGACCACACCGCGTAAAGCAATGAACGAAATGCCTTACTCTTTGAATTTCGGTTTTGAGACTATAATCCTGCTGGAGGTCGGTTTTCCCACAATACGGACCGAGGCATACAACGCTAGTCACAACGATGAAGTCTTAGCTCATGACATCGATCTCGCTGATGAAAGAAGAGAAAACGCACTCATACGGATGGCTGACTACCAGAAGTAGTTAGCCAAGACATAACTACCAGAAGTAGTTAGCCAAGACATACAATCAGAAGGTCCAACATAGAGAGTTCTCAGTCGGCGACCTAGTTTTGAGGAAAGTTATTGGAAACACTAAGGACCCCGCGGACAGAAAGCTCATAGAGAGTTCTCAGTCAACGACCTTGTTTTGAGAATACTTGCTGGAAACACTAAGGACTTGGTTGACGGGAATCTCGGCCCAAACTGGGAAAGGCTCTATAAGATAGTTGAGCTCGCTGGCAAGGGCGCTTACTACATCGAAGGCTCAGAAGAAAAATAAGTTCCAAGAGATTAGATATCCTACAACTGGAAAAGTATTACCACTGAAAATGTTATTTTCTCTACCGAACTGAAATTTATACCAATACACTTGTTCATATTTCTTGATTATTGCATAAAGATACCCGAACAAGGTAAAATAACGAATGAGAAAGAGTTAGCCGAGCTTCAAGAAAGTTCTGAGCTCTGTCCAACTTATTTGCCTAAGTATACTTGGAAAAATTTTGGGGAAGAGTTAGCCGAGCTCCGAGCTCTGTCTCTTGAAAATTTTGCAAAAAAGTATACTTAGTCAAATTTTTACAAATGAGGAAGAGTTAGCCAAGCTCCAAGTAAGTTCCGAGCTCTGTCCAACTTAATTGCCTAAGTATACTTGAAATTTTTTTTGGGAAGAGTTAGCTGAGCTCCAAGCGAGTTCCAAACTCTGTCTCTTGAAAATTTTGTAAAAGATTATACTTCATCAATTTTCACGAACGGTGAAAACAAGGTCTGCCGAGCTACGCAACATACAGAAGTATAAATGGAAGATAATGTAGAAGAACACAAACGAGATGTAAAAAGACGATTTTATTTATACGAAACTGTTCAATTACAAGGGTAGAGCCCATTCATTATATGAATCAATTCGATCGTTACATCATTTACAAGACCTCAGTTCAGCCAGTACAGAAGACTACAAAATCTATTCTACAAAGGCAATCGAGTTCCAAGAAGACAACCAAGATAGGCTGGAGGAACTATAGGAGACTCCGAATCAGTACGAAGGATATTCATGGAGTATATCATGGAGAATGGACATGATCCGTAAGCTTTCTTTCTGAGATCACACCCAGTCAATTACAAAACTAACCTGAGCCAGCCGCCCAGAAGCGATGGTCAAGTTTATATTCCCATGGGCATGCCAGACTTGGTGCTAGCTTTTCCTCTTCAACCTCGGGCACAGGTAAACCCCGTGAAAGAGTTTGCCGAATCCATGGAGAAGAAGAGGAGCTGCATGTTACAGACCTTTTGGAAACAAAAGGTCCGCATTACAAATCTTTTGGAAACAAAAGTGGACGCAAACTAGGACCATCTCGACAAAAGAAGGTCTTGGGGGCCTAAATTTGAAGACCTTCCACTCTGGTTATAGAGAGAGGAATTGAATCAAAGGGACTGAAAAAGTTGTGGATGCAGAAATGAAGCCAAGATATTCTCTATTTATAATGGTAGAGGAAGCCCAAACGGATCATCATTAATGGGGAGGCTAACAGTCTTCCATAAAGACAAAAAACATGTGAAAAGGCGAGGCGTGAACCTGGACGCGACGTTTCACGCATCAGTCACCGTTAACCGGCTCACAGGAGAAGGACACGTGGCGTATCTTATACACATCGCGTATCCCATCAGTTATAAGTTCGGCCATTAAAGTAGGAAGGCAAAGCGATGAAGCCTACACATTGACGAGACATTGACCGGCATCAACCGACACGTGGCATCCGTTATACGTGTCGCGTGTCCCAACAGATGTACGTACGGTCATACTAAGGAGTGACTTGAGGAAAAGTTAGCTGAGCTTTGTCCAGTAAAATTTTTCTTTGTGTACTTGGCAAAAAATTTGGGAGAGATTAGTCGAGCTTTGAGAGATCTTCGAATCCTGTCCCACAAGTTTTGCCAGAGAACACTCTTCCAGAGACATGATGGGGAGTTAGCCAAGCTCTAAGCGAGCTCCGAACTCAAACCCAAGTAAATTTTCCTTTGTGTACTTGGCAAAAATTCCAGGAGGGATTAGCTGAGCTTTGAGAGAGCTCTGAATCTTGTCCCACAAATTTTTCCAGAGAACACTCTTCCAGAGACATGATGGGGAGGTAGCCGATCTCCGAACTAAAACCCGAGTAATTTTCCTTTGTGTACTTGGAAAAAATACCGAGAAGGATTAGCCGAGCTGCGAGAAAGCTCCAAATCCTATCCCACGGTTTTGCCAGAGAACACTTTGCCAGAAACATGATGAGGAGTTGGCCAAATTCTAAGCGAGCTCCGAACTCAAACCTGAGTAATTTTTTCTTTGTGTACTTGGCAAAAAATATCAAGAAGGATTAGCCGAGTTGCGAGAAAGCTTTGAATCCTGTCCCACAAAGTTTTTCCAAAGAGCACTCTACTAGAGACATGATGGGAGATAGTCGAGCTCTGAGCGAGCTCCGAACTCAAATCTGAATAATCTTTCCTAAGTATATTTGGCAAAACCCCAAGGGATTACAAATCTCGTTTGAGGCTGGTCAGGATTCCTCAAGTGCAGATAATGATTGCCCTCATAGAAGGATTTGTCTGGCTCCATCTTCAGCCAAACTACGGTGTACACATGCAGCTGATTAGAGGCACTGAAGGGCTTGTCTAATATCTGCATCAAGGTATCCACTGCAAGCACGGTACGAACGAAGTTGATGGACACTTGCATAAAGGTGAGTTGACAGCGTGTCATCACCTTTTTCATTAGCAAGCTAATTGGGAATCGAAACCTACTTGGTAGATTAGCCAAGTACGAATTGGAATGCGGTCCAGCTACTCCGCCACTATGCGGGGAATATCATGCGGCACGGGACTCTCAAAGTAACATTCACGGGGATGTCGTGTTTAGCTCTAAACCTCTTTATGGTTCTGTCATCATGGACCAGCAACTGAGCTCGATTCAATTTCATGTTCTAGAAACGTCAGTTAGAATGAGCTCAATCAACCAGTTATGATGAGCTTTGGGGCAGATTCAAACAAGCTCGTTAGGAGCACTAGTCTCTGCCCAAATAAGCCTACCTGCAACTAAGGGACATTTACTAGACCCTTCTATCGACTTAAAACTATCTCGGTAATAGAAGGGCCTAGGGGATAAAACACTTAGGTCATAGGTTCTACAAGATAGCCTGAACCCATTTCATCAGGGGAAACGGGTCAAATCAAGTCAGACTCACAAAAACATAGAGTTCAGATAATGACATACTATCAAAACTAAATCGAATGCGAGTAATAGAAAAGCACTTGAAACGCGAGAAATAGCTAAGTATATAGTACCAGAAGCTCACCAGGTTCAAGCTTGGGAGGAAATCAATGTCGTTAAAATCAAAAATTGGTCGTCGGGAATCAGAACAATGGCCGGAAAAATTATCGGACAGCGACAGCGGACAAAGGATGCCTTTTCTCTCTCTATGACGCTCTCGAAGGTTCAAAACACAATAACGAATGTGTCTTAGTTGACGCGTGGAGTCACGCGCTAGTAACCGCCCCTCAGGACCCACGAGACGCGAGCATGTGGCAATCGTTTAGCCGTGCATCCCCTACAGATAAGCCCTGAAGGCAGGTGGAGGACCGCAACGCCTGCACCCAAATGTGCCCGCAGCCTAACCAAATGCAGACACGTGGCACCAACATTTATGACAGAGTGACAAAACCAAATGGAGGAAAGACAGCTACCAAGCATCATCCTGAACACCAAGCAACTCCGAGAAAACAAATGCATCCAGCTCACATGACCTCGGCGAGCATCAACCCCACTCATGCGAATTGAGGGATAATTGTAAGAGGCCAAATTATATGATGACGTAATCTGGCCTTGCTAGGGCAGGGACCTCCGAACCAAACTACCGCAGAGGGGAAAGCTAGGTGGTCCCCTACGCCGGAGCTCGGTGCAAACACTATTGGACACTGACCTTGCTAGAGTAGAGGCCTCTTGTGTCGGAGCTTGGGACAGTCATTTCCAAAGATATACCGCCCGAGCTAAGGCCTTCGTTACATCCGAGGTGCCGCTATTCAGCGAGCTTGGTACAATAACTACGTTGGAAGCTTGGACGAGGGGCAACGGCCGACGACATTTCCAAGGGATGTCAGGGGACAGAAGGTGACTTGCACGTCAGAGTACCTTCTGACAGTCCCCACACCTGGATGGAGACATCGGCAGTTGATCATGAGCTACTAGTCACACCGTAAGGGCATGGCTGCGTCAGTCGCCTATTCACTGACACAGCAGGTGGTGCGTACAAGAACACGCTGAGCTAGGGTATAAAAGAAAACACTGTTATTCTCACAAAGGTACGTGTAATCTTAATGTCGAAGCATACATACACTTTCTCTTTCTAAGATTTCGGACGTCTAACTTGACCGTCAAAGAGCTGTTTTCAAAAAACAGCTCCGGCTGCTGGTCTCATTATTCTTATGGTTGCAGCTCAGGGATCGCTGGATAATCGGACGAAGGGTTGAAGCTACTCATGCAACAGTAGAACCACTCCGAGTGTCTATTCTCGATTTTCTCTCCTTTCTCATCATACAACAACAAAAACCCACAACATGTGTATGGAAAAAGAATCAATAATTACAATTACAGGTATGCATATGGTATCTTGGAGATAGGTAATCGAAATTCATCTATACTAGGGCAAGACGGTTCATTAAAGTCTCTAAAATCAATGCATGCATGCCTAAAAAAAACTAGATCTGTTCCCTGGCACTTCAAACACTTCTGTAACTTTAAATTTTACCATCCAGAGCTCATGGTCAATCCTCCACTCATAAAAGCATATACAAACATATAATTCGCCAATTTCCCCAAAATAATTAAAAATTCGACAAAATTTTCCTTGGAAAATTGTTTTGCCAACTACTGAACCAAACACATGCGAGGGGGGCCCACATATAGTTAGTTTTTTGATTAGTTTCTATATTTTCCTTCACCTACAAAATTATTTTTTCACGCAAGGGCGGAGGAACGGAAGAGCAAGTGGGGTCAATTCTACTTGAAAAAAATTACACTGTTAACCGACCCCACTTGAAAAAAAAAAATACATTATTAACCCTTGTATAATTTACTATAAATATGATTTTGACCTCACAAAAATTAATAATTTATTCCTAGAATATATCATAAATATAATTTTAACTTCATAAAAAATTATTTTCACAAATTTAACCCTACTAAAATTATTTTCTGACACCATATTTTCACGCTTGCTTGCTTGAGAGAAAAAGGAAAACAATTTTCTTAACCAATTTTTAAATTGGGGGAACATTACCACTAAATTCATTTTCAAAACAGTGGTGCCCACTTTAAATAGTAGACCCCCATTTATATTAAAAACAAAAAAATACCCTTTTCGTTACCAATGAGCGCGCATTGATCTAGTTTTCATTGTCATTTCTTTACCCTACTAATATACATGAAAATGAGATGTGTTGAACTAAGACATACTCATATTTTCTTGATCCTCATCAATCTCCTTCTTCCCCAATGGAGATAGATCAGGAGATGAAAAGGAAGAGGCAGACGAAGAGAAAGAAGTAGAATCAGAAACCATTGCAACAAGCAAACCAACAAAGGCCCCAACAATAAACCCATGGTTCACCTTCCCATTCACCTTCAAGTACCAAACCAACAACTCTTGCAAACAATCCCAGTCTCTCAATCCATGCCCCTCCACCATCTCCTCCATCGACCTCTTGAAGTCTTCATATGGATCTTCAGACTCCATTGCCAACACCACACTCTCTTTAAACAAAACCCCACTAGCCTTCTCCCCGTTTACGATGGATCTAGTGTCCCCGGGCTCGAAAAATAGCCGTTCTGACTGGGCCTGGGCCCCGCGGATGACTGTTTCATCTGTGGTGGTGGGGCCTAATTTTGAGTCGTCCTGATCTTCGGACTGGGTTGAGAAGCTTGTAGATTCCAACGAGCTCGTGAACAAGGACTCCGGTGTCTCGACCCCACCAGAGAAGTCGAAAAATGCCGAGTTAACGATCTTGAACATGTCGTCGCCGGCCCAGAAAGAGAGGGTCTCGGGCTGCTTGCACAAGGCCCATTGCCATGGATGCCTAGTGGATACATCTTTTTTCTTGGAGAGAAATGGGAACTTCATTTTCTTACCCATTTGAACTCCAAGACTTTGTGTGTTGAGAACTAGCTAGGTAATGCTTTTAAAGGTGTGTTAGGATGTGTGGATTGTGAGGGTGTGTATTAATTGTGATCAGAAGGAACAGCATGAGGGGGGGAATATAAAGGAGAGAGGTGAGAGGAAGGTGGAAAGGAAATGGGGGTGGTAGGTCCTATCATGTATTGTCCCACAAACAGAGATGAAAACATAACATTACTTTTTGTCGACTAGAATTCTATAATGGTGGACAAATATTTTATGTGCTCATGCTGCTACATACATCCCCTTATTTTGTTGCATGATCTGTAATTTCTAATTCAATTATTGATTAGGAGTTGAAGGTAGAGTTTAGGGGCTTCCATTTGTTTTACTCTTCTTTTTGTCGTCAACATTTTCATATTATACAAAATGACAAGTTACATAAGTCTTAATAAAAAAGATCATGTAAAGTGCAAAAGTCTCCTCCTTTCACCACACCCGATTACTTAATGATGTATCTGATTGAAACATCAACAAATTAACAAGGATAAACGTATTTTTGAGCTCAAAATTAAACTTTTGGAGTTGAAATTTAGTTTTGTTACCTCATGATTGTTTTGTGCTAATCAAGTTCCTAATAGAAGAAAACTTGAGATGGTGAAATAAGTGAATGACCACGTTCAAATTTTTTTAAAATGTAATAAACCAAAACTTATCTGTTTAGTTTAGTTTTCAAAATCAGTTTCGCAAAATAGTATTAAGAAGATTTGTTTCATTGATGGTATTCGAAACTTTTTTTATTGGAGTTTCTCAAGAAAAGAATAGATTTTTTTTTTAAAAAAAAATATTTTAAAAATATTTTTAAATTCTCAAAAATCTTTTTCAGTAAACAATGAATAATATATGAAGAAAACAAATGTTTTTGTTCTCAAAAATAATTTATGAAATAATTTCTCAAACATTCTACAAATTTGATTTGAAAACTGAACAAATTATTTAGAAATATCGTATACAATTGAGTTGTTCCTGGTATTAAATTTCACTGCAATCCCTTTTCAACTCCAAGTATTTATTACCATTTCCCTTCTTCTAAAAGCTTGTGATCTACAAAGCTGATCTGAACAACCTACTCTACTGTAATAGGCAACTCTTTAACAGACCACACAAGAAATAAATGACCAGGGAAGGTATTTTTGTCCAGGAGTGTAAAACTAGACATCTGAAACCAATTCATAAATCGTTGGTGACTTGTTTGGATTACAAGAATGATAGAATCAGTATGGATTTTCAAGAGATTCAAAAACAAAAGTATGGATTTTCAAGACTTTCTTAGAAAATAAAGAAAAATGGCAACATGAAATTGATGTTCTGTTCAATGCCATGTAGGTTTTCTTGTCATGTAGCTTTAATAGAATTGAAATTCAACTGTAAGAAAGATTTGGATGAAGAAACCATAATTGATTGGGGACCAAAGTAGAAATTATAAATATTTAGGGTACGTACAAATAATGATATATATGGAACGTGCAGGAGCATCACTAGAGAAAACTAGAGTTTAAAGTGCATGTGCTATTTTTTTTTTATTGTGAGCTTGGTTTGGCATGGTTGGTTAGATCAGGATTATATAGCATTGGCCAGGTTTAGGTTGCTTTGGAAATTGAAAAGGACCTAATTGTTATTTTATGAAATATAGAGAGAGGTAAAAAAATCATGTGAATTTTTTTATTGAAGAGCAGATGACACACACACACACTTGTCCTTGCCTATGTATTTAAGAGAGGAGATTGGGCCTCAAAGGACAGGACTCCACTTAAAAGTCTCTCTCTCTCTCTCTCTCTCTCTCTCTCCATGTTGCATAATGTCTTTTAAATTGCATAATATAAGTCTCCGTTTGATAATGCTTAAAAGTTAATTTTTTTTAAAAATTTGTTATCAAAATTTTTTTTTGTTTTTTTTTTCTTTTCTGGCTTTGCTTTAGCTAAAAATAAGTAAAAAAACAAAAAAAACAAAGCAAAAAAGCCAATAAGCTTAAAAAAAGTCAGCCGAAAAATAAAAAAAAAAAGTTAATTCCAAACGGAGCCTAAGTATCCAGCACCATGTCATCAATGATCACGCGGCCCTCCTATTTAGTAATTATATAATAATTTTTTTTAATAAAAAAATAATATGCTTAACTAAGTTCGTAACACAGCCGATTTTAAATTCAGATAAAAAAAAAAAGTTGTACGTTCGGTTTGACAGTCAGCACACAAAAAACTTTGTCAATTCTCTAGATCATGAAATAAAAAAAATAATATGCTTACAGAATTTAAAAAGTTGATAATTTTTGTAATTAAATGTTATTTTTCTTGGCACCTTGTTTTAAAAATGATCGGTCGGTCCCAATGTAACCACATTGTTTTGTATGCAAATTATGTATATATTTATTTTATATATATACTTCAAGGAAAAATATTCACATGGAATTCTGTTAAATGGCATGCTGGCATATCCTACGGTAAACGAAAAAATAAAATATGTATTTTAATTTGTCAGTTGTTATTTTCAATGATGAGAGGGATTCGTCGTTTTTAAATGAAATACCTTTCAAAGTACTTTTTTTTATTATACTAGTAACACTTATCCAGTGGAGGTTTCTAGATGATAGTAAAAAAATAGTGAGTTTACCATTTTCCCCTCATTTATTCAAAATGCTTTGAACTCTATATATGAATACACACATACTAGCAGGATCTCATGTTGTTCATTTGTTAGCTAGAAAGCAAATTATGAGGGGGTAAAATAGGTTTAATGACCAATTAAAATTTAATCAATAAATCTAATATACACTTCTACTCAATTGTATATAAGCAATAAGGAAAAGAGAGAAGAGATTGCAAACTCTTTATAGTGGTTCGGCAAATCCGTACCTACGTCCACTTCTCCAAGACCTCCCTGGGATTTCACTATCTTCAACAAGTTTGCGGGTGCTACCGTGCTTGTCAAACATTTACGCACTAGAATTCTTCTAGTCTTCAAGAGTCTTTCACTCTCGAATCTCTTTACAATCGTTCAATGCGATTCTCTCAATAG
>BRYF01000022.1:4855000-4862500 GCA_030159135.1 Actinidia polygama | reverse complement strand
ACCGTGCCTACGTCCACTTCACCAAGACCTCCTTGGAGTTCAACTATTTTCAACAAGCTTACGGGTGCTTGCCAAACCTTGTACACACTAGATCACCTCTAATCTTCAAGAGAACATCACTCTTGGAATCAATCACTCAATGTGATTTTATCAAGGGTTACAATAATTTGTAAAAGTTTAAGGCTCACTCACTCTAGAGCAACTGATAGATACAATAAAGGCTCTCTTTTCTAGAGTGAAACAACTCAAAAATTTTTGATCTAAGTCAAGAACCTTTAGTGACTGCTCAAGGATGATTGAAGTAATGAATACTTGCCAAAAAGTTAGTTTTATCATTTCAATTTGTCCTCAACAACTCCAAGGGTTGATTCTTAAAACCCCAGACTCAAAAGAGAGGTTGCAACATTTAATGCATTGTAGGGAGCCATTCTGTTTTAATCTCAACCGTTGGATCTGCGCAGATTTGAAATTTGAAACTTCGGTCTGACTTTAAATGAACTTCGGTTGGACCAAACTTTAAGTTCGGTGGATTTTTAACTGATCTTCTAGTGGCTTTTGTTTTTGTGCTTTGTTTTACTCTGTTCTTTTTCCAGTAACTTCGGTCTAACTTTTTCTGGGCTTCGGTCGGACTGAACTTTACTTCGGTTGATTTTGAACTTTGTTTCCAGTGGCCTTGCCCCCGATGCTCTGTTTTTCTTCCAGCAACTTCGGTCTAACTTTTTCTAGGCTTCGGTCGGACCGAACTTTACTTCGGTTGATTTTGAACTTTGTTTTCAGTGGCCTTGCCCCCGATGCTCTGTTTTTCTTCCAGCAACTTCGGTCTAACTTTTTCTAGGCTTCGGTCGGACCGAACTTTACTTCGGTTGATTTTGAACTTTGTTTTCAGTGGCCTTGCCATTCGGTCTGTGCCTTGTGGCTTCGGTCTCACAACTTCGGTGGATCCGAACTGAATTTCGGTCGGACCGAAGTTTAACTTCGGTGAATTTTACACTTGTATTCCAGAGACCTTGTTTTTGGACAGAGAGCAACTTTGTTTCCTTGGTTTGCTGGATTCATTTTTCTTATAACAGTTTTGTTTCAAATGTTGAGTTTACACTTTCTGATATTTTTATGCTTATCAAAACACCGATTATGATTTGTAGAGTGTTTCAAAACTTCTTATAATTAACTATCAAAGACAGATTTGAATTTACTTTGTCTTTTTAAGATTTTTAATAAAACTTACGATTAGATTCTGTTTTTACTACTTGTGATCATCAAAATTAAATAACTTTATTTCAACAATCTCTCCCTTTTTGATGATGACACAACATTATTTTAGAAAGTCTTTGTTTTTAGATTTTGCACTCCTTTTTGAACACTCCCCCTTACTTTATACTTACTTTTTAATTTCTGAATATATCTTTTAACTAAAATAAAATTTTACACCATCAGCAGTTCTAAGATTAATAAACATAAAAAATAAACAGTAACAAAAGAGAAGACATCAAAAGGATTCACATTTTACCAATAGTCTAAAAGAGAAACTTAGTAGTAGCAGCAAGCTATAGAGCGACAGCCTGACGGCGGTGCTTGCTCTATCTCGGCCAAAACTTGTATTTGATATTTTATCCCCTCACACAAATAAAAATTAAGACGGAATGAAGGGTCAAAGCTAATAATAATTGAAAACAAATAATTCAAACGCACAATTCATAAAGAAATTAGTTGATGGAAACACTAGATAAATGCCATAAGACAAATTCAAAAGCACCTCTTCATCAATAGTAAGGAAGCTTATTAATTAGACAAAATCAAAAGCACACTTCATATTTAAAGAAATCTAGCTAGCTAGTCCCTCCTTGCTTTCTTAATTGGGTAGTTGAAAGCGGCTGAAAAATCAAGCAAATCAATCCTCTTGCATTTTGGGCATCTTGGCTCACTTTCATTGACCATAATGTACATATGGCAATGCACACATCCCATGCATTCAAATTTTGGTACATTCTCCAGGTTGTTAACTCCATTTAGAACATCATCAATATATTTCTTCACGAACGTCGATCCTAGGTTGAAGGGATGGGGAAGATAAAGAGATTGAATTAATAAAAGTTTCTTTTGTGTTTGATGATAGTTTTCGAATGAAGCCTACATTTGAATCTTCGATATTGGAATTCATGACTAGCACCAAATTGCATGTCCTTTTGTCCTTCACAAAGCATCTTGCTTTAATCTACAAAAGATACACAAACATTGAAATGATATGTACTTATATAATAATACAGGGCTTTCAGCTTTTTTTTAAATGATGGCAAGCCGTGCTTGTCCATTTGATAAACACCTAGGACATTCGTATCACATATCTTGCTTAATCATGCTCGAACTGTTCTATGCTGAGAGGTTTAGCATTTTTTTATGAATGAGTTTAATTTATCAAAAATCTAAAATTATTTTAAATTTGGTCACATTACTACTTTAATTTGCTAAACTGTTTTTTTTTGCTTTGTTTTTTTTAACAGATACTTCTATTTTTTATTATTATCAATTGCTTACAACTAAAATACCGCGATAAATACAAAAAAGAAAAGTAATTTTATTGATAATAAAAATTTGGTATACATTATTATCCTTACAATTATTTTATTCAATGATCACTTGTAAGGCTAATGTTTATTACCCTATTGTTTTAGCCAATCACTTATAAGGATAATGCTCACATAATACTCAAGTAGGTGAACAAAATAAATATTTTGGATTCTGAACTAATGGAATATAAACATGTCGTCTTGTGCTCATATCCCAAAATAGTTGCCTGACCCAACCAACATGCTCGTGCCGAGATCGTGCCTACTATGTATGGTCGTGTCATGCCAACGTTTTAACGTGCACGTGTCGTGCTTGTGCCATGCCCGTGCCTAATTTATGCCTCTACTCATGCCAAACATTGTTGGCTTAAAAGCCGAAAAAACCTCTCAATTCTCATGCTAGACGAGCCTTATTTTTCGTTCTACAAAAAATGTTCAATTGTTGGGTTAAAAAAGTCAAACTCTACATTTTAAAAAACTTGTTATTTTAAAAAAAATAAAATAAAATATCACAAATAATAGACCCTTTAGATAAAGATATCTAAGCATTAGAGTTGTAATATATTCAGGACATAAAAGCAAATAATTGAACAATTTTACCAAATAGGAAGTTACGTAGTTATTTAATATTTTGAGGGTTAAATTCTAAATTGTTACTTAAACTATTTTAAATTTGTTTATTTCATCCTTGAACTACCAATTGTTTCTGGTGAGTCGTCCAATTAATTCATTTAAGTCGATCGGGTCCAATTGAAGACCTGTTGTCGAAAAAGTGGACAACATTTGTCCACCTGACCTGCATGTGAAGACAAAATAGTATTTTCATACTTGGATGAACATGAATCGCATATGTCCCACCCTAATTGACCTCATACCGTGGTAATCGATCACCAATTTAGGAAAAAATTAATATTTAGGATTTTCAACAAAGAAAAGTTTGTGTCCAAATTGAAAATGTCTTGGATTCTAAGATTAGATAATGGCGACATTCAATTTCGTGAATATTATGTGCACGCATATCATTCACTTCTTAGACGGCGAGTTGTCAATTGGACTAGGACTTAAATTGATTAGTTTAAGGACTCAATAGGCACAATTGGTAATTCAGGGATTTAGTAAACAAATTTTAAATAGTTTAAGGACTAAAATAGGATTTAACCGATATTTTTAATAAATACATTTGATGTATCACTACATAACAATCAAGTTTAGCTACTTACTAAATTCAAAAATTAGCTGCTCACTAGCCTGCTTAAATTGAATTTACATCTTCATTACTAGATGTCATGGTTTTGCAAACAAATATTATCCAAATTAACCATGCCTACGGTATGACTAGAAAAGGTACCCAAATTAGCTGGTGGAAGATTAAGATCGGGAGTTTTGTGGAGCACTCCATGACAACCACCATCAAGGTTTTTCTCCTTCTGAGATTCTGCAACGCTCAATAAGATCTTTTGTCCAATTTCTAGGCTTAAGGCCATTTCTTCAAAGTATGACGAGGAATGGCTTGCTAGCATCACATCAATTTATAGGAAATTTACTAGGGTTAAATGTGGAGACCACAGTTTTAGTTTTTGTCAACGGTACAAATTAAAACATCTAAATTTAATTACAAGGATAGAAGCATATTACGTAAAATATATAATTAAAAACAACAGATTATCTTCTCTTTTTTCCAAAATTTTGAAAATTATAGGTCATTATTAAATGAATTGCCAATTATAAGTTTGAAAAAGACATCTATCGAACAAAAATTTATAACCAACGTCCCAAAATTCATTTAAGAATTGACCTATAATTTTCAAAATTTTGATTATTACATACGTCCCAGAATTTTAAAAATACGTAATCTGAGTGTGTTTAAATGGTTTGGGATGGGAAAGAAATTAATGTGTATTGAAGAAATAGGAGATAGAATTAGCTTTAAAGTTGTTCGACTGGTGTCTATTGAATTCTGGCCATGCACTAAATAAAAAATTCCTTCTCGTCGAGTCCAGACTAGAAACTAGAGGCTGCGGTCAACTATCATAATTATGAAAATAATCAAAGAATGGTGAGACGTCTATATTATATATATATATATATATATATATATGTGAGTATACAGTGATGCTTGACCACCAACTTTTCTTCCAACTTTGCCCCTTCTTCAAATTTTGTTTAGGTAAATTACATTTCAATCACTAGAGTTTTTAGTAATTATAATTTGGTCCCTATATTTTTTATATAATACAAATGTGATATAAATGTGAGTATACAGTGATGCTTGACCACCAACTTTTCTTCCAACTTAGCCCTTTCTTCAAATTTTGTTTAGGTAAATTACATTTCAGTCCCTAGAGTTTTTAGTAATTATAATTTGGTCCCTATATTTTCTATATAATATAAATGTGAGTATACAGTGATGCTTGACCACCAACTTTTCTTCCAACTTTGCCCCTTCTTCAAATTTTTTCAGTCCCTAGAGTTTTTAGTAATTATAATTTGGTCCCTATATTTTCTCTATATAATATAAAGTGAGTATACAGTGATGCTTGACCACCAACTTTTCTTCCAACTTTGCCCCTTCTTCAAATTTTGTTCAGGTAAATTACAGTTTCAGTCCCTAGAGTTTTTAGTAAATATAATTTGGTCCCTATATTTTCTATTAATTATAGATTGGTCCCTAGAGTTGATGATAATTACAGATTGATCCCAAGAGTTACTGTAAATTACATTTGAGACGCTTACGTTTCGGTTATGTTCAATTTGGTCCCTAAACTTTTTGATTTTATCAATTTGATCCCAAAATTTTATATTATATATATATATATATATATAATATATAAATGTGAGTGTACAGTATTTCTTGACCACCAACTTTTCTTCCCAGTTTGTCCTAGTTCCAAATTTTGTTTAGGTAAATTACAGTTTCAGTCCCTAGAGTTTTAGTAATTATAATTTGGTCCCTATAGTTTCTGTTAATTATAGATTAGTCTCTAGAATTACTGATAATTACAGATTGGTCCCTAAAATTGCTATAAATTATATTTTAGACCCTTACATTTCTGTTATGTTCTATTTGGTCCCAAAAATATTTAATTTTGTCAATTTTATCCCAAATTTAATGATTTTTCAGTTTTGTCCCTATAGTTGCTGTAAATTACATTTTACACCCTTAAATTTTGATTATTTCTAATTTAGTCTCAAAATTTTTTGATATTGTCAATTTGATCCCAAATTTTTTTGATTTTTGCAGTTTGGTCCTTGAACAGTCCCATTAACTTATCATATTAGGTTCTTGGTTAATGGATTGTTTATTTTGACAACTCTCCCGTGCATAGCACGGGTACTCCCACTAGTATACTAATAAATGTGAATGCACAGTATTTTTGGACCAACTTTTTTACCAATTTTGCCCTTGTCCATCATTTTTATTTTTTCATTTAGGCCCTTCCCATTTTTTTTTTCGATTTTGCCCCTTAGTTTTTTTTTTTTCGATTTTGCCCCTCATATATATCCGATATTCGCCCCTTATCAAATTTTTTTTCCGATTTTGCCCCTACCCATTGTTTTTATTCTATTATTTTTTGCCTTTTGCCGATTTTACCCCTAACCATTTTGTTTTTTCGATTTTACCCCTACTCATTTTTTTTTTACTTTTTACCACCATTTTTTTCCCGATTTTGTCCCTACCCATATTTTTTCCCCATTTTTTTTGCCGATTTTGCCCCTAACCACCATTTTTATTTTTTCATTTTGGTCCTTCCCATTTCATTTTTCAATTTTGCCCCTTAGCTTTGTTTTTTCGATTTTGCCCCTCTTATATATATATATATCCCATTTTGCCCCTTACCAATTTTGTTTTTCGATTTTGCCGCTACCTATTGTTTTTATTCCATTAGTTTTGATCGCACAGTATTTTTGGACCACCAACTTTTTAACCAATTTTGCCCCTATCCATCATTTTTGTTTTTTTATCTTGGCCCTTCCCAATTTTTTTCTCGATTTTGTCCTTAGTTTTTTTTTTCGATTTTGCCCCTCTTATATATATCCGATATTTGCCCCTTATCAATTTTTTTTCCGATTTTTTCCCTACCCATTGTTTTTATTCTATTATTTTTTGCCTTTTTGCCGATTTTACCCCAAACTATTTTTTTTGTCGATTTCGCCCCTACCCTTTTTTTTTACTTTTTACCACCATTTGTTTCCGATTTTGCCCTTACCCATATTTTTTCCCCAATTTTTTTTCCAATTTTGCCCCTAACTACCAGTTTTATTTTTTCATTTTGGCCCTTCCCATTTAATTTTTCAATTTTGCCCCTTAGGTTTTTTTTTTCGATTTTGCCCCTCTTATATATATGTATATCCGATTTTGCCCTTACCAATTTCTTTTTCGATTTTGCCGCTACCCATTGTTTTTATTCTATTATTTTTGACCGATTTTGCCTCTAGCCATTTTTTTGCTGATTTTCACCCTAACCAAATTCTTTTCATTTTTTTTTTTCGATTTTGCCCCTACCTAATTTTTTTTCTTTTTACCACTATTTTTTTTTCTATTTTTCCTCTACCCATATTTTTAAAAAAATTTGTCGATTTTGCCCCAAACCAATTTCTTTTTGCCGATTTTGCCCCTGAATTTTTTTCTCCCGATTTTTCCCATCGTAGTCTCTTTGTTTTGTTATAATGATTTGGATTCGATGCAGTATAAGTGATAATATATATTTGACATTTACTCAGCAAGACTAATTTTTCATCTAAGTTAATGCGAAGTGTGTCTTACTTGCGCAAATGAAGATCGAGTCATATTTTTATGATAAAAATGCCATCGTAAAATTTTTTATTTATCAAAATAAGCCTTCAAATGACGTTTGTTGTTCTTTTATTGCTCGAATTTGTCTACCACGTCTGTTTTACAATTACTATTTATTGATTTTATTATTCCTTTTCTTTA
>BRYF01000022.1:4795000-4797500 GCA_030159135.1 Actinidia polygama | reverse complement strand
ATTACGAATTATCCTCCAATGGCATTCTCCTATGTTTACTCCGACATCTCCGGGATCTCCTTCCATACTTAGTCATCCGAGGATCACGGTGTACTTTCCTTACACGGCTCTCCCTTCTTCAACTATAAAAAGGCCGCTCCCCCATCATTCAAAGGTATGCCTAAACCCTCGTTTTTGCACTTTGAGAGCTCTGGTTCTTTGCTTTGCCTATCTTATCTTCATCTTGGTCTGATTTTCACGCCGGAGGGATTTTGAGGGGCCTCACCCCGGCTGGTAACGTTTATTCTCTTGCTTGCGCAGGTTTTTCGACTTATTGTCGAGGTCCAGTACTAAAGTGAAAGAGCAATTCTGACTGTTGGTTGCTCACCCCAATATTTCTCCCACAATAGTTTGGCGCTGTTTGTGGGAACTACAGTTCTCGCCTTTCTATGCACTTGTGCAACTGTTTGTTACCTCGACCAAGCACCAACAACCCTTTGGATAATCGAGCTCATACGATGGCAGGCAATAACCAGGCTCCAGATCTTAAGGGTCTCCACTGCGAAATGCATGGGATCACAAAACAAATCAGGATCATGAATGAGAATAACGCCGATTTGATACAACACCCCGCCACAAACAATCCACCACCTCCTGTAGCACCCATCCCACCTGAAGTTGAACAGTCTAGTCGTTCTTGCCAATTAGGCGACCTTGAATCCTAGAGTCGTCAAAGCACTGGTCGGGCTCAAAATCGCCGACCCCGTTCACCAAGCGTACATTCTCGGCGAGAAAGGAGTCCTATTTCGTTAGAAATTGAATCATCCATCCGGACTCGCAAAGTAGGGGGTGAGGAGATTAGAAGAAGAGGACGCTAACCTCACCGTAATGACTAGGCACCCAAACATTGAGAAGAGTCCACCACTTAGAAAACCAGGGACCTGGATGCTAAAATCGACGCCATCAACACATGTGCTAATGCATCAGTTATTGTGGACGCCTTAGTCCGATAGATGGAACTTCCATTCACGGACAGAATGATAAGGGCAATGGTGTCATCTAACTTCAAGCTACCATCCCAGCTCAAGACATATGAAGGGAAGACCGATTCGATGGACCACCTGGACTCGTACAGGAACCTGATGGCACTACAGGGATATTCGAACAAGGTCATGTGCAAAGCTTTCTTGGAAACCTTAAAGGGTTCACCAAGAACTTGGTTCATAAAGTTGCCTCCAGGAACCACTGACTCTTTTGGCAACCTGAGCAGTCGCAAATTTCATGAGTTATCGGGTCAGGCAGAAAAATGCATCCCACCTATTCACAATTCACCAAAGGGAAGCAGAGAGCTTGAAAGACTACGTCAAGAGATTCAACCAGGCCATGCTAGAGGTGGAAGGCGCTAGTGACAAGGTAGTGGTCATGGCGATGATGGAAGGACTACGCCCAGTCCATTATTTGATTCTCTTTCCACAAATGTTCCAGAGACCCAGTTGGCACTCTAAAGCCAAGCCGATAAATATATCGCCGTAGAAGAATTGGCCGAGGCCAAACATAGAAGGCAAAGAAGGGAAGATCACAAAAGAAAGGAGCATGATTCCAGGCGAGCTGATTACCGAGATGAAGTAAAAAATAGGCCAGATCAGGAGATTAAGAGGAAGAGTAATGACTGGCGTCCGTGAACTCCACCTCACCTACTCAACCTAGTTTTTCCTCCTCTCAATACTCCCATAGCTCAGGTACACACGGAGATCAAGCATGAGGAATTCGTAAAGTGGCCTAGGAATATGAAGACCGACCCCGTAAAAGAAATAAGAACAAGTATTGTGAGTTCCACCGAGACCACGGGCACAACAACGAGGATTGCTTCCAGCTGAAAGAGCAGATAGCTGACTTGATCAAAAGGGGATATCTCAAAAAATATGTTATTGATTGCCCACGTCCAGACTTGCTTGAAAGAAGATATGGAGACAACAGACCTACAATTGGAGACATCCAAGTGATTCATGGAGAATTTGGATCAAGAGGGTGTTCGAGCTCATTCTAGAAGAGAAATGCCAGAAGTGCTAGTGGACGAGCAAAAGAGGAAGTTTACAACCTCTCATCGCCATTAGCCGTGGCGCAACAACCCATCATCTTCACCAATGACGACCTGAGAGGCTTGCATCTTCCCCATGACCATGCCTTGGTCATCTCAGCCACCATTGCCAATTTTAACGTAAAGAGAATCTTGATTGACAACAGAAGTTTTGCGGACATCTTGTTCACCTCTGCCTTTGACAAAATAAAGATTGGGCGAGATAAGCTCCATCCTTTTCACACCCTTTTGATCGGATTTGGAGGGGAACACAACACACCCACTTAGGTGGATCAAGTTGCCAGTAACCTTAGGGACAGAGCCTCACCAAACTAAAGTTTGGCAAGATATTATTGTGGTGGATTGCCCTTCGCCCTACAATGCAATCTTGGGTCGCACAACGATGGGAGGAATTAAGGCCATTACTTCAACTTATTACCTAAT
>BRYF01000022.1:4787500-4790000 GCA_030159135.1 Actinidia polygama | reverse complement strand
TAGTTTTGATTTCTCCCATTCTCCATATATATGATGTTAATCGCCAGACTTTGTGATTTCGCCATTCTCCATATATTCGATGATTATTATGATCACCAATTTCTGTGATGGAATAAAATTTCTCCAAATTTATTTTATCGCCATTGTTCGCCAGTCATATCGCCAATTTCATAAATTTCAATTTGCCAAAATTCAATTCGCTAGTTTCAAGGCATCTTGATCGCCAGACAACTGAGTTGCTTGATGACTTAGATCATGATAAGATTTATCGTTTGCCCAAATTAAAACCATCTTAATGTACTCGCCAAGCAGTTGATCAAGTTTTATTGATCAATTCATTTTAATTATGTTCGCCATGATCAAGTAACCAAAGCTGTCTGTTGCGGATTACATCATGCTCGCCAACCTCACATCGGCAGTTTATTAAATTATAGTCGCTACAATTCACATGGATGGTACATTATTAGGGTCTTATTATGATTTCCAATAGATAATATTCAGGATGACCTCCTACACTTGTTTTTCTAAGTTAATTCACTAATTCGAGTGGAGCTCGCCTGAATAACTTGACAGTTAACTTCTCTATTCCCCCATCTTGTGATTTGATATCACCAAAACAACAAGAAACATGCAACTTGGAAATAGGAAGAAAGCAAACTAGAAACGGGAGAAAATTTATATTCATTAAAAAGCAAGGAGGATTACATGTTGCCATTATAGGGAAAAGGAAGAAAAAATTTACGAAAATACAAAAATACAAGTACTCAAAGAGATAAGGGACTGGTGTCGCCCTTCTCCTCGCCCTTTTCCTTATTGCCGTCCTCCTCCTTGTCTCATTCCTCCTCTTCGGCCTCGTCTTCCTTTTTGAGCAGGTCGTGAACGAGGCCCATGCCGTCCAAATTGATGCCGAGGTTGGAATGATGGTGAGCAAGTTGCCTCTTGCAAAAATCAAAGCTCTCACCAAAGTATTTGGAGGCCGTGGATTCCACAGCCTCATGAAAATCATTTAAGTACTTGTATTCCTCCACGGCCTTCTTCTTAGCGAGGACTTCATTCTTTTTCAACTCAGCCACCTCCTCTTCCAGCCTCACCACGGCATCGGACTTTGCCTTGAGCTCTTCGCCAACCCTCTTCTCCTGCTCACTGAACTCAACTAGGAGTACTTTTAGTTCAATGGCCCAATTTTGAGCCCAAACCATCTTCATCTCGACCGACTCTGCTCGGGCGATCTGGAATGACGATTTGTTCCCTATATCCCTACTTCGGACAGCGAGGGAAAACCCGAGCACAACTGGTTGCTACAAACAAGTTTATGTGAGTGCCTTGAAACAAAAAAAACAATAAAACAATGACTGAGAATGAAATGATCAGATACCTGACCGACAATGTGGAAAAATTTTGTGACCACTTGATACAAGGAGAGTTTGTCAACCTCTCCTTGTTGGCGGGGAGAATCAACCCTGCCATAATCTTCTCGGCCACTGATGCATTCCCCAGCATTGAAGCTTTAGGCCCTAAGGTAGCGCTGGGGTTTTCCAAAGTGCCCTCCCTAGGAGTCGTTGCTGGTCGGGCTCCTTTGTTCACCGGAGCGCTCAATGTCACCGATTTGGCCTTTTTTTCCGCATGCGGGGGCAGCGCTTCTTTCCCCTTTGACCTTGCCTCACTAAGCGAGATGTGGGACACCTCGTCCTTTGGGCATCTTGCCAATGACTACTCCTTTCGCAGTAGGAGTGGATTTTACTGCCGAGCTCTCACCCTTGGATTCTTCTACCTTTTGGCCAAGCTTTTTCAGTTTTATTCTCCTCGACATAGTTGCAGAAGAAAATCAATATCTGTAAATGGTAAAAGTAAAATACTTAAAAAGAAATCGAAAACAATACCACCAGATCTAAGCTCGGGGAGCAGCCATGGATCTAACCAGGCCTTCGAGCTTGAACTCGAGCTCGAGCTCGAGCTACCGAGTCCAAACTAGGGACGAGTGATTTGACTTTCCCCATAGAAGCCTTAGTAAAGTTAGATCAGGAAGAGGAGCTAAAATCTCCCACTCATTCTCTTCTTGATGGTGCCTAGGTATTCTATCGAACTATCTCGGGAATGGTCAGCATGGCGAGGTTCACCTTGGGAATCGTGAGACTCAACATCATAGTCCGAAATTGGGGCTGCACTGCCAATAAGTGGGTTATCACCCTCATTCCCTTTGCTAGACGCCATAGATTGTGCGGTGACCTTGAAGCACTTGTGGAAAAATTTGGACTTAAAAACCTCCTTGATTGTGAAAAGATTTCCACTTGAAATCGAGTCCAAGATCGCCTGAAGTCTATCCTTCTCTCCAGAAGACAAGACAGTCAATTTATTGTAGCACTTGCCTAAAAACAAGAAAAATAATTGTCAGCCATAAAAGAGAAGCTATCTTTGTCAGGAAAAAGAATAATTCAGTACAAAAGAAACCAACTTGGGACACCCTACGACCTCAAAACTCCTGGAACTTTAACATCCCTGG
>BRYF01000022.1:4755000-4760000 GCA_030159135.1 Actinidia polygama | reverse complement strand
AATGGAGGAAGCCAGGAAGGGGGAGGGTGTGTGGGTGGAAGAGAAACATGGCTGCAGCCCTAACAAACCCACAAGGTTCTCAATTGACACACTTGTGTCCTATTTATAGACTCTTCAAAACCATAAGCTACAAAATTACAAAAATAACCCTATTACAAAAATATAGTGACAAATCAGCCACCATCCTTGTCTTGCAAACCATGTTGCATCAACCCCCCTCCGATAGTTGGCCGGTATGTCAACTAACAGAAATTGATGATGTCAACTGTCAATTTTAAGGAAATCCCAATTTTAACCTTTAACCATATTCATCTCTCCTAAAACTCCCTTAACCATTTCAACAACGTTGAGAATATTATACATAATAAAGTTGTTCCTCTCTCTAAAAGATTAAGATTTTAGATGAGTTAGTGGTTAATAGTTTCATATGATATCATTACAAGTAATCGAACTTGATTCCAAACCTCATCATCAACCTAATGAAAATTAGCCCTTTTATGAAGGAGAAGCCAGCCATACTTGAAGGGGCGTGTTGAGAATATTATAAATAATTAAGTTACCCATATTCTCTATAAGCTTAAACTTTTAGATGAGTTGGTGGTTAACAGATACTTAGAGTCACCTCAACCCCTATTATCCCCATACCCCATGCACCCATGGCCACGACCCACTCCCCCTCCCTCTAGCACCCACCATCTCATCAATTATTATTACCATCAACACCTCACCATCACCACCACCACCACCACCACCAATAGCAATTTCCACTCTTTGTGACCATCAACCATCCCTTTAGTATTACACCAATTGGTTCACCTCTTTTCCCGCCCCCAATCGAAGGCACCTACCCCACACCCAACTGTTGATTGCGAAGGTTTTAGAAATTCTGGGGATTGGGACTGGCGGCATCACTGGTGCCGCTACTTTAATAATGCAATCCCAAGTGCAGGATGTCGCGAAGTAATATAACCAGTGAGTCTGGGGTCGAACCACAGGCACCGGTGTACTCAAAGAAAAATCCAAGTGATCGGAAAATATCAAAAAAAAATTGATTGAGGTTTTGTTAAATGAAAATTGAAAGGTTAATTGGGGGAGAATAAAGTGAAGTAACAATAATGAGAAAATACTAAGGCATAAAGGATTCACCAGCAATATTTCCTTTGCAAAATATCCCTAATTCAATTTAAATAACTTAATTGAGAACTATATAAAAATTAGTCCTAATCAGAAGATAAAACATTGATTGCATAAATAAAAACTCCAAATTAGATTAATTATTTTGATCGATTGATCTCACATTAAAAATCTAGTTATTTGATTTCTAGTGAATTCTAAGCTTCTACTGTGCTCGGAGTCTATGATAGTACAAAAAATTATGCAAAACAAAAATTTCTTTCTCAAATATAAAATAAACTAATATATCAAAATAATATTACATTAAAAAACATAATTGAATTAAAAGAGTATAAATAAAGAATCCATTGGGGTTTCACCCCTAGCCTTAGCTAAAAGTTTAGAAATCCATAAAAGAGAAGAAGACTAAGAGATGTAGACGGAGAGAGATGTCTAGGAACCTAAGGTTTACATACATACATATATATATATATATATACATACGTATATATATATATATATATATATATACACACACACAAGGGAATTTCCTAAACCAAACCTAGCTAGAAAAGGAAGCTCATCTCAACTAAGCCTATTAAAATTTGTAGTTAAGAACCCTTGTTCTTAAAATAGCGCAAGAGCTTTCTAAAGCTCAAGCGAAATTGAGTGTAATGAAGTCCGAAAATGATGTTTGTTCCGACAAACTTAAGTGTTGTCTTGTGGAAAAACAAAAAATTGCGTGTGAATTGAACGAGGCTAAACAATTTTGCAATATGCTTGAATTGAAAATTCGTGATTGTCATGAATCAAAATGAAGGCTTGAATCTGAATTGGCTAAACTCAAATCCGAATTGGATAAATCAAATGTCTTTTTCAAAAATAAATCGCAGGTTCTAGATTGTTGGAGGATATTCTTGGTGGTCAAACGATAACAAGTGACAGCTCGGGTCTTGGCTATCATGGGAATGCATTAACATCTACAAATGGAGATAAAACCGTTTTTGTAAAACCTACAAACGGTGGAGGTATGCTTCCTAAAACTCAAACTTTGAGTGTTCCCAAACACCCTAAAAAATTTACTAGTCAAAAAGTTGAAACAATGAAAAATAAAAAGTTTGTTCCTACTTGTCATTACTGTGGTGTGAAGGGCACATCAGGCGTTCGTGCTTTAAGCTTCATGGTTATCCCTTGTTCTGTTACACAAATTTTCAAAATAAAAAATGGACTAGGAAAGGATCAAACACACCATGGAATGATAAGTCATCCAAAAAGGAGAAGATTGATGATACAATTAGGGAAACTAAGGGTTCTAATACCATGTTCATACTCAACTTACCCAAAATTCATGAAAAACTCAATTTGCTAAAAATTTGGGTAGAAAAAGTGATTTGAGAGACTGTGTTCTCACATAAACTCAAAAATTGAATTTTTACACAACCTCTTGATTTCTCCGTCTTTAATTACCTTCAAAATTCGATTGGTGTATTTGCCTTTACCTAATTTTGTTTTTTAGTAGTTTAAAAAAATGGATGGTCTTTTGAATAGTAACTTTTTAAGTTTAAGTACATGATTATGTGTTACATGTTCACTCATTCATGCATTGCCTTGATCAATTTAATGTGAACACTAGGCATTTTCAATAATCTTGATGCTCTGATTTCATAATCTCAGTGATCACTTTGTTCTTATAAGCACTTTATGCACTAGAGATAGATCGATGGTTATTGTTATATTGATGAATTTTCAAGATAATTGTTACCCCTGTATTCTTTTGCT
Source organism: Actinidia polygama (assembly GCA_030159135.1). Classification (NCBI taxonomy): domain Eukaryota; kingdom Viridiplantae; phylum Streptophyta; class Magnoliopsida; order Ericales; family Actinidiaceae; genus Actinidia; species Actinidia polygama. Next base: position 4,757,108 of record BRYF01000022.1, on the reverse strand, counting down.
CCATTGTGCTGTGAGATTGACCAATTATAGTAGCTTGTCCATGTTTTATTCTTTGTTGTATGTGCTATTTTCTTTCCTCGCCCCTCCATTGCATGCGAAGAAAAATATAGCCAGAGGAAAGGGCTACCTTTGGGAAATGAGTGAAAGCTATCATGCCCGGAAATCAAAATTTTCACGTTGAACAAAGGGAATTAGGGTGTGGAGAAGGCTACCATGCTCAGTTGTGTGAAAGTTGCCTATGAAAGCTCAAAAATTGATAAATTATTGATATAAGGTGGTTTCTTTATTGAGTGGGAGCTTCTTCTATATTATCTCTTGACAAATGGACAGCTGCTTAGTTTGCCTTCTCATTGTGTGTAGACGTATTAGGAAAGGATGTGGTTCTTTTTTCTCGACTATAATTGCATACTTAGTACAATCTATTATGTCTCTCACACACACCTTGACTGGAAGTTCATTGTGATCATTTATGATTTGACTATTGAGGTTCTTGAGCATATTGTGATTGCTAAGAATTCATTTTAGGCTGCTCAAATCAATTTATTGAATGTGTGAACATATTTTCTCATGGTTGAATGCGTGAACTATTAGAGTACCATTTCGTATTCCATTCGCATAATTGTTTCTTTTCTTTTTGTTTTGATTATTAGGTGTTGGCACGCTCTCCTGTGATTTTCGAGGTTAATCATAGTTTTTTTTAAAATTTATTTGTTTTTTTTTTTTAAAGATAAAAGGGGTGAATATATGGGGGAGTAGATAGTTTATAGTTTCTGGTTATGCTTCACATGTTATATCTATCTTGTTGTATATTGCTTATCCTGTTATGCTTTTTGTTGCAGGATTCACACTTTGAGCTTGCACTGGATTTTGGAGGTAGGTCTTTTCTTTGTTAGATGTTTTGTCACATCATTGACAAAATGGGGTGATTGTTGAGACTAGAATTTCTCCCCTAGGGTTTGTCAATGCGTGAGACAAAAATTTTAATTTGTATTTATTTTAATTTCTCGCTCGAGTGTTATTTTGAATGTTAGTATGTGAATCCGGCACCCACAATTGTCATTTGAAGAAGTTTTGGGATCAAATCCAAAGTATTTGAAAGTTATGAGGATTTCCGGAACTACAGTGATAAAAGTGCAATTTCAACTTGCAGAGAACACACCAGGTATCTTCTGCCACGACATCTCACAATTGTGGCTCTCGTAGCCAATCTTCCTTGAAAGCATAACCACAACACAAATACCCACCTAGGCACATATTGTTTACCCGAAATAACTCTTGACCAGGATACTTATTGATATGGGGACCTGATTGCTTGCCAAGCTGATTTTGTAGTGAATACACACAAACACACATGATGAGGCAGCCATCTCACTCTATCTTCCCTAGCAGGATTGGGCCTCAAGGAAGCACGAATTTGATCTACAATCTGCTGAAGCACTCTCTCTCTCTCTCTCTTCGTCTAGGCCACTTCCAACCCCTATGATCCACATAGGCTGCAACCTTCGCCGGATTAGATAGGACCTGCCCTTCATATACCTCTTCATAAGAGGCCCCATTGGATGCCAAATATCATACCACCAATATGTAGACAGCCCATTTCCAATATCATATTTAATAAAGGTCAGGCATAAATTCCTCAATCTCAATAGCTTCCTAACTGTTCATGAAGCATCATATGGCACACCCAAAGCCCACCCACTATGAGATTTTATCACTTAAGTTCGAATCCATTTAACCCCCAGAGAATCATCAGCCTTCTTACAAAAAGCGCATATATGTCTAACCATAGTGGCTCTGTTCCAATCTTTTAGAGCTCTAAACCCCAAACCACCACCCTCCTTGGGACAACACACATCATTCCACTTAACTTCAGCATAGTTATCCTTCATAATTCATATCCAACCCAGACCACAAGAGGGCTTGTAATGAAGACTCAATTTCTTTCAGAACCTTCTGAGGGAGAATGAAAATAGAGACCCAATACACCTGAATGAATACAGAACAAGACTGATTGAATCAGTTGAACCCTACCCCCCTAGGACAACAGCTTAATAGTCCAACTCTGAATTCTGCCAAGGATCTTGTTCTTGAGCTGTTCACAATCAACA
>BRYF01000022.1:4735000-4742500 GCA_030159135.1 Actinidia polygama | reverse complement strand
TTACTAGTGGTTATGTTTACTTGGACAATATGTCATATTAGTATGTTATGTTAACACTTAAAAGGTGTGATATTTATTTTTTTGGTTTTTAAATGATTTTGATTAATAGGTTAAAACTGAGACCAAACCACAAAGCCTAACTGTTCGGTTTTGGTTTCTAATTATGTGGAATTGTTAGTATCGGGTTCGGTTACTCGTTTGGTAAAGAACCGGTCCCATATGGACCTTGTAGGCCAATATTTTTGGATAAAATACACTTTTCCTATTAAAGTTTTCCTTGATTCCACTTTGGCTCTAAAAAATAAATTTCGCAGGTCCATTCACTTGTGTAAAACAACACGTACACACCACTTGGTGCCACTGGAACAATGGGAGACAATGCCAACTCGTACCTGTAAAACCTGCCCATTAACAAGTTTCTTGAACCACCGAGATAGGTTCTAATCGTGATTTGCAAATGAGATCATTTGATTTGCCGGTCAAAAATGAGTTGGTGCTTATTGGGTTATATTGGGGTCCACTCACTTTGGAATTTGGCTCAATTAGCTTACAAGAGAGTCTTTGTGGGTTTCAAGGAGTGAGAAAAGAATAGAAGAGATAGAGAGGGCGAGCTAATAGTGAAGGGTCTTCTGGCCAAGAATTCCCTGCTCAATTGTGAAATAAAAATAGTGAGGGTAAAATAGAAATGCAGAGAGTGAGTGAAAAAATACTATGATACACCAAGATGAACATGACTCAAGTACCCTTGAGCATATGGCTCAGGTAGGGGTGATATTTTAATTTTATTTAATTGGATATTGGTATTGATGTGGAAAAAATATTTGCCTCTTAATATTCTAAGTCAGGCACATCGCCCAGAAGTTCACGTCGCCGTAACACCGATATAGTCTTGGTCGCTCATCGCATCATCGCCAATCGATCATTTTGCCGATATATGTACGAGCTTTTCTCCAGAATGCCAATAGGCGAGGTCGCCTACATCGCCTTTCTCCAGATCGTCATTAGGCGAGGACGCCTACATCACCTTATCAAAGACCATCTCCATGAGGGCTCTATCTCCATTAGGACTCCACCTACTCGAAAGTCCTTCTTAGTCACTCCTTCGTCCAATCAAAGTCCGCCTCCACAAGGACTCTACCCAACAAGGAAACTATATCCACCAAGCTCCTATTCCATCACGACTCCTTTGATTGCGGGTTGTTCTCCAAATGGTAGTCTCCTATTATCTCTCTCGTATCTCAGGGATATACTCCCCAAACATAGCTATCTGAAGATCTCACCAGAATATCCTCGCACGGATCTCTATCCTACAACTATATGAAGGTCGCTCCCACATCTTATTGAGGTACAATGATTTAACCTTTACATATATGCATCTATAACTCTATCTTTACATTGCTTTTATTGTGCTCGCCTTGGTCTAATTCGCACACCGGAGGGATTTTGAGCGGCCTCACCCCGGCAGGTAATGTTTGTTCAATTTTGCGCAAATTGTCCTAGTTGTTGCCGAGTTTCAGTAACAAGGTAAATAAAGCATTATTGACTGTTGGTTGTTTACCCCAATTTTCTACCACAATAGTTTGGCGCCGTTGGTGGACACGACAGTTCTCAGCATTCTATGCACCTGCACAGCCATTTGATTCCTAGACCAAGTGACACCAGCCTCTTAGATTATAGAGCTCATCCAATGGCTGATATCAGCCAAGCTTTGAATCTAAAGGGTCTTCATCGTGAGATGCACGGTATAGCAGAACATATCAGAATCATGAACGAAAACAACACCCTTCTTATACAACACCTCACAGCAAACAACTCGCAACCTCCTCCTCCAACCCCAATTTCAGAAATTCAACGATCTCGCTGCTCTCATCGTTTCGGTGACAATTCTTAAAATAATCGAAGTACTGGACAGGCATGAGATCGGCGACATCGGTCACCAAACCTGAGACCTAGGTGGGAAAGGAGCCACGTGTCAGAATCCTAGTCATCAATCAAAACTCCTGAAGTAGAGGCCAGGGATTTCAAGAGGAGAGGAGGTCTTCTTGTCGAGACGACCAGGCGCCTAGACACCGAGATAGATTCACCGTGCAGAAGATCAAGGACATCAACGCCCGTATTGATGCCATCAACACAGGTGCAGGTGCGCCAATGACCGTTGATGCTTTGATTAAGCAAACTGAACCTCCGTTCATAAAAAGGGTGATGAGGACCAGGGTCTCCTCCAAATTCAAGTTACCTACTCAGCTCGGAATCTATGAAGGGAACACGGATCCTATAGACCATCTGGATTCAACAAAAGCTTGATGTCACTCCAGGGATATTCTGACGAAGTGATGTGTAAAGCCTTCTTTGCTACCCTAAAAGGGTCGGCGAGATCATGGTTCAGGAAGCTGTCTCCAAGAACCATCGACTCATTTAACAACCTAGGAAGCTTTTCGTTGCCAATTTCATGAGTTGCTGGGTCAGGCAAAAAAATGCCTCCCACCTCTTTACCATTCACCAGAAGAAAATCGAAAGCTTAAAGGACTATGGAAAGCGGTTCAACTAGGTGGTCTTGGAGGTGGAGGATCCCAGTGACAAAGTGGTGATCATGGCAATGATGGAGGGATTTCGCTCGGGACCATTATTTGATTCCCTATCAAAAAGCGTCCCTGAAACCTTGTCAACTCTCCAAGGCAAAGCCGACAAGTATATTATCACTGAGGAGTTGGTCGAAGCCAAATGAAAAGGACAAGGAAGAAATGACAATAAGAGGAAGGATCCCGACACCAAGCAACCTAATTACAAGGATGAGGCAAGGAACATGAGGTCAGACCGAGATTCGAGGCGACGAACCAACGATAGGCGTCCTCGTACTCCACCTCGATGCCGTGAGTCGATATTGCCCCCTCTCAACACTCCTATCGCCCAGGTGCTCACGGAGATCAAGCATAAGGAACTCGTCAAGTGGCCTAGAAAAATCAAAATCAATCCTCAAAAGAGAAACAAGAACAAATATTGTGAGTTCCACCAAGATCACGGGCATAACACTGAAGATTGTTTTCAATTGAAGAAACAGATAGTCGACCTTATCAAGAAAGGTTATCTGAGAAAGTATGTTGCAGATCGCTTACCTCTCGGCTCACTAGAAAGGAGATATGGTGACAACAAGCCAACTACAAGAGACATATAGGTGATCCATGGTGGTTTTGGATTAGAAGGATGTTTGAGCTCGTTTCGAAAAAGGCACGCCCGAAGCGCTAATGGGCGAGTAAAGGAAAAAAGTTTATAATCTCTCCTCGCCCATGGTTGGAGCCCACTTACCCATTACCTTCACCAATGATAACCTAAGAGGCTTATATCTCTCTCACGAAGACGACTTGGTCATCTCAACCGTCATCGCTAATTTCAACGTGCAAAGAATACTAGTTGACAATGGGAGTTAGGCATATATCTTGTTCATCTCGCCGTTTGACAAGATGAAAATTGGGCTTGATAAACTGTACCCTTTTCACACCCCTCTGGTTGGATTTGGAAGAAATACGACTCACCCACTTGGATGGATAAAGTTGCCAGTGACCCATGAACGGAGCCCCACCAAACCACTATCTGGCAGGATTTCATTGTAGTAGATTGCCCTTAGCCTTATAACGCAATCCTAGGTCGCCCGACTTTAGGAGGAACCAAGGCTATCACTTCGACCTATCACCTGAAGATAAAAATCCCTACTTCAACAGGGATAGGCGAGGTGAAAGGCAATCATAAAATGGCCAGGCAATGCTTCATATCGACCATGAAGGCTGAATCTCCTCCCCAATTAAGTAGCCATTAGCAATTACAAATTGTCGATGTCGAGGTGGATGCATTGAGGGATGAGGTGGAAGAAATTACATTCGCGGATCCCAAAGAGTCAGAAAACACTAAGCCTTTGGAAGAAGTTGCTCCAATCTCTATTCATCCAGATCATCCAGATTGCCACGTTATGATTAGGATAGAGTTGGCTGAAGAGTTACGAAGTGCTATGGCAGAATTTTTGAAAAAGGAATTATGACGTTTTTGCATGGTCATAGCATGACGTCCCAGGAATAGACTCTCAGGTCACCACTCATAGACTGTTCACCAACCCTGACTTTCCGCAAGTTCCCCAGAAAAGAAGAAAATTCGCCTCTGAGCAACTGAAAGTCACAGAAGAAGAAATGGCTAAGCTCATCAAGGCCAATATCATCAGAGAATCCCACTATCCAAATTAGCTCGCCAACGTTGTCGTCGCCCCCAAAAAATGGAAGAAGGCGTGTCCAAACGATAGTTTCTCTTTGCCAAAGATTGACCTGATAGTTGACGCCACCGCCAAACATGAGCTTCTCATCTTTATGGACGCCTTCTCCGGATATCACCAAATCAAGATGCATCCGCCCCGACATGGATAAGACTTCTTTCATTGAAGGTCGTGCGAAGTCACTTACGGGAGCACGCGGGGCTCGAGTAGCACGCGGGGTTTGTGGAGTTCGTGATGAGATAGATGACGATAATCACCAAGAGTCGGTGATGGGAGGAGGAGCCAGTGTTCCTGGAGGTAGTGCGGGAAATGTGAGAGATGCTCCACCGGCAGTGGTTGGGGGAGCAGAGTTCATGCAAGGTGTCTTCATCGCTATTGAGCAAGTGGTGAGGAATACCGTGCAAACGATGCAAGTGCCTATTGGAACGGTAGACTCTAGGGCTGCGATGGCTATGAAATCCTTTCTACAACTTCATCCGCCTACGTTTAAGGGCGAACCGGATCCGCTAGTTATGGAAGATTGGTTGGAGCAAGTGACAAGAGCGCTAGACACGATCTTGGTGACTGAAGAGGAATTGAGGGTTTTGTTTGCATCCTATCAATTGCAAGGGGATGCCCTCCAATGGTGGAAGACAGTGGAGGAAGGTGTTGCAAAGAAGTGGGAGCCATTCAAGAAAGCTTTCTTAGATTAGTACTTTACTGATACAGCTAAGGAGGCGTTGAGGATGGAATTCATTAATTTGGTACAAGGGAGTATGACGGTGGCACAATATGAGGCCAAGTTTACGAGTTTGTCGAGGTTTGCGAAGGCATTCGTGTCGACGGAGGAAGAGAAAGCGAAACAGTTCATGAGAGGGCTTAGGCCTTCCATAAGGAACAAGATAGCTAGGAATTTGATCAAAGTGTACTCTATCATGGTTAGCTCTGCGGCGGCCATTGAGGAAACTTTGAATGAGACAAGAAAGATTGTGAATCCCAAATCTCAACGTGAGGGGACTAGCAATCAGTCTGAGGGGCGTTCTTTTAAGAAGCCAAAAAGTTCTGCTACACAGCAGCAGTATCTAGTGAGGTCTTTACCCACCACTTCTATAGTATCATCTGGCCAGACTTCTCGGGGAGGGCCGACTTGTTTTGGTTGTCACCAATTTGGTCACCGGGTTGTGGACTGCCCTCTGAAAGGGCAGTTGAGGCAGTCGCAACCAAGGACACAATCACACAATCAGGCACAAGATCGGACACAGACTAGGGGACCACCCATTTGTTTTCAATGTGGTCAAATTGGGCATATCATGAGACAGTGCACGCAGATGGGGAACAATCAAGGAGCTATGGGATCTCAACAACCTGTACGATCGGTTCAGGCCTCGAGGGCCATTCCATCAAATACATCAGCACAGACTTCATATCAGTCCCGACCACAGGCTACAACTCAACAAGGTGAAAGGACCCAGGGGCGGGTTTACGCTATGACTTCAACAGCAGGACCATCGGGGACAGCAGGACAACAGGTGCAGCAGTTGGATACCTCTGTAGTACGAGGTACTTTTCTTGTGTTTAATTCGTGGGCTCGTGTTCTCATAGACACGGGAGCATCACATTCATTCATCGCATCATCTTTTGCTTTGGCATTGGGATTGGAGGTTGAAGTATTAGATTCAGTGCTTACGTTAGACACTCCAGTTGGAGGTAGGACAAATTTGAGACAAGTTTGTAAATCTTGCGAGATTGAGATTGATGATTGATGATCGACGTTTTGTGTTCGACCTTATCGTGCTAGATATGACTAGTTTCGACGTGATACTTGGTATGGATTGGTTGACTGGCTATCGAGCCACGATAGATTGCGTCCGGCATAGGGTTACCTTTTGTACCCCGGAGGGAGATCGTTTTTATTTTATGGGAGATCGGGGGTATGGTTTCGTTCCATCGTCTACCAATGTGCGTAGACAAGGGGAGTTGTATTTCCTTTTCTCGGCTCGTTTAGTCGACGATTGTAGCGAAATTAATGTGGCATTGCCACCGGTTGTTTGCGACTTTTCGGACGTCTTTCCGGAGGATTTGACGGAATTACCACCGCAACGAGAGATTGAATTCTCCATTGATCTTATACCGGGCACTGCGCCCATTTCAGTACCACCATATCGCTTTGCACCAGCAGAGTTGCAAGAGTTGAAAATGAGTTGAAAATTCAGATACAAGACTTGTTAGATAAGGGATTTATCCGACCTAGTGCGTCACTGTGGGGAGCTTCGGCTTTGTTTGCGAAGAAGAAGGATGGGTCGCTTAGAATGTGTGTAGATTATCGGCGGTTGAATCGTGTGACAGTAAAGAACAAGTATCCACTTTCGAGGATCGATGACTTGTTTGACCAATTGAAGGATTCGAGTTGTTTCTCGAAGATTGACTTGAGGTCAGGTTATCATCAATTGCGGATAAAGGATGAGTTTGACCATATCGCTTTGGGTTTGTTGTTAATAGCTTATATAAAGTCTATTAAGATATTATTTTGAGTATTGAACTTGAAATAAAAATACATGATTTATAATGGAAATTATAAACTGAAAATTGAGTTATGGTTATGTTTATAAAATTTGTTTATAACAAATGCATTCGACATAATTTTAATAATGCATATTATTGATGGTTTATAATATCATGCATATTATATTGTTTACATTAAAAGATGTTAGCAAATGTAACTTGATATATGTTGGAATTTGAAAATTTGAAAATAGTTTTGGAAAGAAAATGATACGTTTGGGTAAGTCTTGAGCCTTCGGTGAAAGTCCGAGAAGTTGACTGAATGAAAAGTCCTAGATGGCAACTGCGCTACGTTTGGGTAAGTCTTGAGCCTTCGGTGAAAGTCCGAGAAGTTGACTGAATAAAAAGTCCTAGATGGCAACTGCGCTAGGTTTGGGTAAGTCTTGAGCCTTCGGTGAAAGTCCGAGAAGTTGACTGACTTTTGGGTATGTCATGAGCCTTCGGTGAAAGTCCGAGAAGTTGACTGACTTTTGGGTATGTCATGAGCCTTAGGTGAAAGTCCGAGAAGTTGACTGATGGTTATGTATGAATTTGCTTTTTGAGAAAAGCTGGAGAGGTTAAAATCATTGATTTAAAAAAAATCATAAATTGGATTATTGCTTTTGAGAAAAGCTAGAAAATCTAAGAAATTATTGGGGAAAAAATTGCTTTTGAGAAAAGCTAAAAAATTTGAGAAATTATTGGATAATTGCTTTTGAGAAAAG
>BRYF01000022.1:4730000-4732500 GCA_030159135.1 Actinidia polygama | reverse complement strand
TTGATTTCATCGCCAGTAGTTGCCAATGATTTTTATCGCCAATTATGGAAGTTTTATATCGTCATTCAGCTATGTTATCGTCATTATCAAGAATGCTCATTCATTGAAAAATGACGAGGCATCTTGATTGCCATTGTGGATATCGCCATTATCAAGAACGCTCATTCATTGAAAAATAATAAGGCGTCTTGATCGCCATTGTAGAGGTCGACATTATCAAGAATGCCCATTCATTTAAAAATGATAAGGTATCTTGATCGCCATTGTGAATGTTTGATTATTTATATCACCATGTAAAAATCTCCATAACCTCGCCTGACAGTTTTGAGGCGCCAAAATTTTATCTCGCCAATTTATTTAGATTACGATCGCCTTCATTCTAAATGATTCATAATGACATCAGTTCAACCAAAAGAGGTACAATGAGAAGGAAAATAAAGAACGAGGAATGAAGAATTTTATTCATTTAAAAGTTCAAGGGTTACAGCTCGCCATTACAAACCAAAAAAAAATTACAAGTGTTTAAGGAGGAGGGGGTTGGTGTTGCCCTTGTCCTTCCCCCCATCTTCCTCATTCTCCCATTCCTTCTCTTCCTCTTCGGCCTCATCCTCCTCACGAGCAGGTTGTGATCAAAACCCATGCCTTCTAGGTCAATGGCGAGGTCGGGATGATGGCGATGAAGCTGACATTTATAGAAATCAAATCCCTCACCGAAGTACTTGGAAGCAACATCTTCAACTTCTCCCAAAAATTTAGACAAGGATTTGAACTCCTCTACAACAAATTTTTGGTTTGGGACAGAGTTTCCCTCAACTCCAACACCAAAACCCCCGACCTCTCCAACTTGTCGACGATGGCGTCTCGTTCATCCTTCACCTTGGCCAACTCATTGATGGCATGCTGCTCCCGAACTCGGGCCTCGGCCAATTGTTGTTCCAGATCGCCAGCTAGCTTCGGGAAGTGGGTTACCTCACTTTTTAGGGGTGCGGCCCGACCTTGTTAGAGGGACGCCTCTTCCTTGCTTCCCTACTCTGCATAACTAGGGAGGATCCGAGCATAAGCGCTTGCTACAAATAATTTTTTTAAGGGTGACCTAAACCAAATAAAATACCAAGGGAAAAATTAAGCTCGGAACAGAGATAGTACTTGACTGATAACGTAAAAAAGTTTGGTTACCGTCTGATCCAAATACGGTTTTTCCATTTTCTCGTTGTCGGTGGGAGGGATCACTCCCCACAATATCTTCCCGGCCATGGAGGGGCTGCCTAAAATGGAGGCCTCAACTTCTAGGATGGTACCGAGGTTGGGTGAGGTGCCTTCCCCGGGCCTCGGTGAAGGATTGACTCTTGAGCATGCCACATCAGCAGCCTTGCCCTTTTGTTTGGCCTCGGGCGTCGTACCAACCTCCTTCCCCTTGGAGCTGTCAGTAGTCTTGCCCTTCTTGTCGGGCGAGCTGGAGGGGTCCTCCCTTAGGCATTTCTCTCCCATCACCACTCTTATTGCCAGGATGGGCCCTGCCACCGAGCCATCATTCTTAGATTTTTCCACCTTTTCATCGAGTTTTTTAAGGCAGATTCTTTTTGACATTCTTGCAAAACGAGCACTGACATCAGATCAAAAAAGAGATGGAATAATAGAAAAATAAAGACTATACCATCCGATCTGAGCTCAGAAGGGAGCCATGATTCTGACATAGCTCCCGAACTTGATCTCGGACTCAAGGAGCGCGAGCTTGAGCTCAAGTTGCCTGGCTCCCAGGCACCTAAAGTAGGTTGGACTCTTGCCCTCATGACCGACAGTAGGATGTTATCGAGGAGGCGAGATAGTATCCTATTTGCCCTTATAATTGTTCATATATACTCTAATGAGGTGTCTCGGGAGGGGCCACCTCGGGAATGGCAAAACTCACTCACGTTGTCCGATGAGGTGGGAGCATCATCTGTAGGTCGGTTCTCGCCAGCATTCCCAGATACCAAGGGCTCGGGGAGGCCAGAACTCCTACGGAAAGCTTTGGACTCAAGAAAGACAGGGACTGAGAAGAACCCTTTTTCCCCTACCGAGCTCAACACTTTACCTAATCTTTCCTGCTCGCCCTCAAACAGTCGAGGCAACCCATTGCAGTGTTTACCTGGAGAACACATCAAATGATTAATAAAAAGAAATAATAATAATAATAAAAAAATGGCCAGTAAACATTGAGACTTACCTGGGGTTCCCCATGATCTTGGGACTGTTGAGGCCACGACCTCCCTAGGTGTTCCTTCAAGAAACTCCCAGCCGTCTCCCGAGACAAAGAAATTTTTTTCCTTCCATCCCTTGACGTTGCTGGGATATCCACCAAGCAGGGCCTTCTTCAGCCTCGCCTTGAAATATAGCCATCCTTGATCTGACTTCGGATTCTTGTTCAGGATGAACAGATTCTTGAATTCGGCGAGGGAGAGGGAATACTTGTGAGCTCCTTAGCACTATCGCATAGACAATGCTTCACCATGCATTGGGA
>BRYF01000022.1:4640000-4642500 GCA_030159135.1 Actinidia polygama | reverse complement strand
AATTTAATTTTTTTATATATTTTGTAAGACATTTGTGATTTGCTACTTTAGTGAATTGCGCCATATCTCATCTATCAAATGTATATTATATTTTCTTTTCTATGTTGATAATGTGCGCCTCGCTTCGATAAGTCACGCGCCTCGTGCCTGAGGCTCCACAAGCTTTTGCGTCTCAATGCGCCTCTTGCCTTTAATAACTCTGCAATAGATAATAATGCATGTTTGGGGTAGTTTGTTTTTATTTGTATAACTGTTTTGATTTTAAAAAATTTTCGTCTTAGTAAAGTTTTTTTGATCAAGATTTTATATTTTTTTGTTTTTACTTGATGAGATGAGTTCAAAAATATAAAAAATCTCAGAAAATATAAAAATGCTCACCTAATTTGAAAAATAATTACTAAAAATAAAAATATTTTTTTTACTTGAAAAACCACGTCTTTTTTCTAAATTAGATGAATGTTTTTACATATTTGGACTCCTCTTATCAAGAAAAATCGAAAAAAATAGAATCCGGTATAAAAAAATCATTAAAAAAATCATAAATCAAAGCAATTATATAAACTCAAAAAACCAAAACAAGGCCTAACTAACCAAATTAAGATTTTTTTTTTCTGGCTTAAGAATCAAAATAACTTAGTTATAAATTCATAAATGTAACATTAATTTTGAAGGTGATTTTTTTTTTTTTATGGTTTCATAATTCAAGCTACATAGGCTAAACATATCCATGTTTCTGTAAAAAGTTACTTTCTTGATTATTTATATTTTACTCTAATTTCATTTTCATTGTATTTTAAGAAAATTTTGATATCCTCATATTATATGAAGGGAACCAAAACTTCCATCTTTATTAAAAAATCACGACTGAGTGAGACCTAAAATAAAATACTAAAACTAAAGTAGAAAGATATGGTACATACTACCCAATTTGTATATATCATACATATAAGTTATACATTTTATGATAAAAATTATAAATTATTGTGGTCAGCTATGACTTATTATAATTAGTTATGAAAGTATGGTTAGTTATGAATTATTATGATTAATTATTACAGCGTATAGTGTTAATTTTGAATTATTGTGGATATTTACAAAATGACGGGGCTAATCACAAAAGTTATGGTTTTAGTTATGAATTATTGTGGTTAGTTATGAAAGTGTATGATATTAGTTATGAATTATTATGGTTAGTTATGAATTATTATGATTAATTACTACAGTATGGTGTTAGTTATGAATTATTGTGGATATTTACGAAATGATGGGGCTAGTTACAAAAGTTGTGATTTTAGTTATGAATTATTGTGGTTAGTTATGAAAGTGTATGGTATTAGTTATGAATTATTGTGATTAATTATTATAGCGTATGGTGTTAGTTATGAATTATTATGGATATTTACGAAATGATGGGGCTAGTTACAAAAGTTGTGATTTTAGTTGTGAATTATTGTGGTTGGTTATGAAAGTGTATGGTGTTAGTTATGAATTATTGTGAATAGTTACGAATTGTTATGACTAGTTACGTAAGTTAGTGGTGTTCGTTATGAATTTTTGTGTCTAACTATCATAAAAATACCTAACTTATATGTATGGTACATACAAATTAATAATATGTATCATAGGCTTCTTCATAAAAAAAATATTAAAGCAAAAGTTTTTCTTTACTTTCTCCTTGATTTTTTTTAAAAAATATTCTTAATTATTTAAAGGAGCTACTTTTTGTGTGTCGTTTTCCTTTTGCCACTAGATGTAAAAACAAATCTCTTGTCGAAGTTTGGAATTAAAATTGAAAAAACTTCAATATATCGTTTCGTCTAACTTTTAAAAAGAATTTTTAGTTATGTTGATATTGAAAAAACATTACTATGTCGGTAAGTTTGAGAAAATCTTAAATTATTTTAAATTTTTTGATGATTAAATTCATTAATAAAAAAAATTATGACATAGTACGACGTATGTACGATTAGGCACGACACGAGACACAAATGACCGGGTTAATGGACCGTATCAAACCTAAATTTTTATCAAATGGACACGACACGTATATTTAACTTCTCTACACTCATCTACCATTCAATTAAGGGACACATGTCCTCTTTTCCTGAGGCTACTAACCTCTTAATTGATATCACTTATTTAATGATAGATGTATGAATATACTACATAGTTATTTGTCCTAAAATATAATGGGTTTGTTCACTAACATTTAATTGAAAAGGAGAGCATATAGAGTATAATTTACGGAACAATTATGTATTCCATATCCTGCATGATGGGGCCCACACTTTAAATGTGAAGCCGCAAAATAAATTTGAGATTTGTGTTGTAGCTTTGCTAAAAAAGGGAAAAACACATTTTACCAAAGAAAAGACAATCCAAGTGTAATTAAATCTCTATAATTGAAGAGTCCTTATCAAAAATTAAGGAGGGATTTGATTTGTAAGGGCAAACCAAACTAAACTTCAATGAGAAATTCAAAAGGGAGTAGTGGTGCTTT
>BRYF01000022.1:4610000-4615000 GCA_030159135.1 Actinidia polygama | reverse complement strand
GATGCAGTTGGGCAAGGAGATTGCATACAGTTCACGTCATTTGAAGACGCACGAGCAAAATTATTTGACTCATGACTTAGAGTTTGCGGCTGTTATATTTGCTTTAAAGAGTTGGAGGCATTACTTGTATGGGGAACGGTTTGAAGTATTTTCAGACCATAAGAGCTTGAAGTACCTGTTCACACAGAAGGACTTGAACTTAAAGCAGCGACGCTGGATGGAGTACATGAAGGACTACGACTTTGACTTACACTATCATCCCGGGAAGGCCAACGTTGTGATATATGGGCTTACTAGGAAATCTCTTAGTACCTTGACGAGTATTTCTATTTGTGAGTGGCAGATGCTTTATGATCTGGGTGAGTACAACTTGTTTCTTAGCAAGACGGATGAATTTGCGACATTGTTCACATTTTTCGCAGAGCCATCCATCATCAGTCAAGTTATTGAGGCACGACAGCAGGATGTGGACGCCAAGACAATTTGTGATCGCATTGCTAGAGGTGTAGGGCTAACTGATTGGGTTTTATATCTAGACTAGGGTTTGATGTACTAATCCATATTATTTGTACTAGTCTAGTACAGACGACGTTTTTCGTGAGTTTCATCATTCACGACTTGCAGTTCATCCTGGAGGAACGAAAATGTACGATGACTTGTGTCACCAATTTTGGTAGAGGCGAATGAAGAAAGACATTGCCATGTTCGTTTTGAGATGTTTGACTTGCCAACAAGTGAAAGTAGAGCACCAAAACCCAGTAGGTTTGCTACAACCATTGCTAGTTGTTGAGTGAAAATGGGAGCATATCATAATGGATTTTGTTTCAAGTTTGCCTAAATAGATGAGAGGGCACGACATCGTTTGGGTTGTAGTCGATCATTTGACAAAATTCGCGCATTTTTTCTTATGTGTTTGTCAAATTCGGTAGAGGATCTTGGCGTCATTTAAGTTCATGAAATTGTTCAACTTCACAAGGCTCCGATATCTATAGTGTTTAATAGAGATCCATGTTTTACATCACTCTTTTGGAGGGGATGCAGTCAGCTCTTAGCTCAGATTTAAGACTCAGCACTGCATGTCATCCTCAGATCGACGGGCAGTTTGAGCGTACTATTCAGATCTTGGAGGACATGCTTCGGGCATGCGTGCATAACTTTGGAAGATCGTGGGAGGATCATCTACACTTAGTTGAATTTGCATACAACAACAACTATCAGGCGAGCATTGAGATGACACCTTTTGAAGCATTGTACTGTAGACCATATAAGTCACCCGTTTGTTGGACCGACGTTGGAGAGGCAGTGCTTGTAAAGTTAGATTGGGTTCGTGATATAATCGAAACAACAGTCTTGATTAGAAAGCGTTTACTCACAGCACAGAGTCACCAAAAAAATTACGATGACCGAAGAAAATGTCACTTGGAGTTTACCGTTGGAGACCACGAATTCTTGAAGGTTTCACTAAAGAGGGGATTAATGCATTTTGGGCATAGAGGCAAGCTATCGTCGAGGTTTATTGGTCCGTTTGAGATTCGTGATCGTGTTGGAGCCGTGCCGTATCATCTTGCTTTGCCACCGAGGTTGGCTAATGTATACAATGTGTTTCACGTTCGACGTTGCGCGAGTCAGAGGTTCGTACAAAGTATCCAGATCTTTTTAGCCTATCTGGTACGTTTATCTAATTTCGAGAACAAATTTTTTTTAAGCGGTGGAGGTTGTAATGTTATAATTTTTTTTTATATATTAGATAATTAGAATGCTTATATAACGTAATCATGCCATATGTTTATATATATATATATGTGTGTGTGTGTGTGTGTGTGTGTGTATGCTATCATGAACTTGAGTATAATTGGACCCATTTAATTTAATTGGGCCACTTGTGCTGTAGTTGAATTTAGATAGATTTTATCTTGAGCTTATGAGTGTGGACCAATTTAGTAGCAAGTAACTTGTGAGTTTGATTGGGTTAATAAGTGGGTTTGTGAGAGAGTGGGCCAATTACCTTGGCCCATAATTAGTTATTTCTTTTGTAGAAGCCAAACAAGGCCTAAGGCCCAAAGGTCATTTCTTTCTCTTTCTCTCCTTTGGCCAAGCTTCATTAATTCTCAGCTTTTACTCTTGCATTTATTTCTTCTTTCTCGCTCTATTGGGTTTGAGCCAAAGTGGGTTTTACACTTTGGGTTAAGATTTGAGTGTGTTAGGGTGAGATTTAGATAGTGATCCTTTGGAGAAAAATTATTTACGCAACGAGGGCTTTGCATTGAACCAAAAATATTTAGAATCGGAGCAACTCGGGATTTCGGCCATTATCTCTTCTCCACCATTTCCTTGAAGCTTTCTTCTATTGATTTGAGGTAAATGGGGTTAACTTGTTAGGGTTTAACTTTGGGAGTGTGTTGATGGCTTATACTTAGCCTATTGAGGCATTATTTTGGGTACTAAACCTACCTTGAAAAACATAACTTGCTTTATGATAAAATCATGAGTCTATGATCTACGAATGTTCTATTTTTGGCCGATCTACCGGTAATGATAAATCCACTACCGGTAGTGAATATTTTTATTTAGCCTCTGGAAGTCTGTCTATAGGTAGTGATAAATCCACTAGCGGTAGTGAATATTTTAGTTTCTTTTCTGGAGTTCTGTCTATTGGTAGTGCTCAGGGCCACTACCGATAGTCACCTACTTTGATCGTCTATGAAAATAATTTGTAGTAAATACATTTGAATTTTTTTCTTTTAGTTCAATAATACATTTTTCTTGGAAATGAAATTTGAAAATTTGAGAATGGGACTTGGGATTTGGAACTGTCACGCCCCGCAACCCGGCCTATGCGGATTGAAGGCGCGTGATGGCCGGCGGCTGACCGCCAAGGCCTACGTATCATCAATCTGTGCATATTTATTTAAAATAACGATAAGTTTTTCTCTTGCGCGGAAGCATCATAACATGAAAATAATAAGGTGTGCGTGTCACCATACAGTATACAGAGCTGTGCTTATGTATTTCAATTTACATACATCCCAAATCAAATTTCAAACTTACATAGACTAAATACATAACATAGGGTCTCGCCCTCACAATACAACATAAAGCCTCTCGGGCTTACAAAACTAAGTCTGACTTGTTCAACTTCCTTTCGGCTCCTCGGATTGACTACCTGAAATTTGTTTTTCTAAAACATAAGCCAAAGCTTAGTGAATAACAACGAATGCATGAACGTAAAATACCATGGATCATTTTCATATCATACATAGCATAGCATAGCGTAAGCAATGTGAGCATCGTATACATTTCTTGAACATTTAACTTTCATAAACATGGCATCACATGCTTTCATAAATATACATAGCATATCATAAAACGTAACAACCCGGCATGACATGATGACCATATAGGTCGGTGGCTCTTTAGGCCTCAGATATCTCTTTTGTAGATGGCTTTATTTCACGTCCTCCCATCTACTTTTTAGGACTGGCTGACTTGGTTTAAGTCCCGTCAGTGGGGACCCCGAGTGTCACATGCATATAATTTGAACATACTTATTTTCGTATAAACCAAGCATCCATGGGTTTTCATACATAGCATAAACATTGGCATACTTTTGCAAGACATGGCATTTACATTGCAAATACATTTGATGCATTCAAAACATGGAAAACATTTGTACATACATAATATACTTTAAAAACATTTTGAAAATACATAGTTTTGTTCATAGCATCGTGTTACTCACCTGGGATTCCTTGGTTAGGTTCTACGCTCGGCGTTCCTACATGTAAGGGAAGGAATTATCACTCTTATGTACAACAATAATTAATCGGCATAATGTAAACTTTTGATTAAACATAGGTATTATCGTTCTAGGTCCAACCCTCTTGGACATGTACTTAAAGTCTCCAAATGTTAGCCCGATTGGCCTGTCATACTATGATTGTAATTATGAAGTTTTAAGGAAAAATGTCAAATCTGCCTAATTTCTGGCCTGGCGTTCGAACGCTCAAAAGTGTTCTACCAGTGGCGTTCGAACGCTTGGACGTTCGAACGCTGTTCTTGGGCGTTCGAACGATCCCTGCGTTCAGTGACATGAACAGTAGCTGATCTTACTAATTTTTACCAAAAATTTCCCAAATCAACTCAAATCCTTTCAAGTCTTCTAAAATACCAAATATAACTCAAGGGAACTAAAATAACTCAAAATGGGAAGAAAGAAACTATTAAAACCAAAGGGATCTAAGATTAAGACAACCCAAAACCCTAACATACAACACACATATATATACATGGGTTTTTGAGTTTATACCTCTCCTTCCAAGCTTCCTTGAGCTTCAAAAATGGTTTTTATGGTGTTCTCATCCTCCTTCCTTCTTTCTTTTTCCTTTCTTCTTCCTTCTCTTTTCCTTCTCTCTCTCTCTACCCGTGAGTGTGTGTGTGTCTTGTGAGAGTGAGGGAATGAATATGTGTATATGTGTGGCTGTGAAAGTTGAGTGGGATTTGATCCCATGTAATTTCCCCATTTTAACTTCGTGTTCCCTTTTTCATTTCCCCGTTTACACTGTGGGCGTTCGAACGCTCCTTTTTGGCGTTCGAACGCTAAGAAGGATTTGGCTTGGCAGGGTTCGAACGCTGTTGCTTACAGTTTGAAACATGCGAGACTTGAAATTTGGATTTTTGGCCTTACCGTTCGAACGCTTCAAATGTGCTGTCAAAGGGCGTTCGAACGCCTAGGCAAAATACTTGACCGTTCGAACGCCCATCCTGGCGTTCGAACGCTAAGTAGGATCCTGGGCAGAATTTATAAGTTTAGGACTTTTGAATATTGGCTAACCTAAATTGGTTCATTTAGACCCTTAGACTTATATTACTCCCTTTAATTATTATACACGTCATAATATATGTAATTAATGGGATTTACGGATGCGGGGTGTTACATTCTCCCCTCCTTTATAAAAGTTTATCCTCAAACTTGGCTAACGCCATCATGCTTTCGCTGCTCA
>BRYF01000022.1:4597500-4605000 GCA_030159135.1 Actinidia polygama | reverse complement strand
CCGGCCTATGCGGATTGAAGGCACGTGATGGCCGGCGGCTGACCGCCAAGGCCTACGTATCATCAACCTGTGCATATTTATTTAAAATAACGATAAGTTTTTCTCTTGCGCGGAAGCATCATAACATGAAAATAATAAGGTGTGCGTGTCACCATACAGTATACAGAGCTGTGCCTATGTATTTCAATTTACATACATCCCAAATCAAATTTCAAACTTACATAGACTAAATACATAACATAGGGTCTCGCCCTCACAATACAACATAAAGCCTCTCGGGCTTACAAAACTAAGTCTGACTTGTTCAACCTCCTTTCGGCTCCTCGGATTGACTACCTGAAATTTGTTTTTCTAAAACATAAGCCAAAGCTTAGTGAATAACAACGAATGCATGAACGTAAAATACCATGGATCATTTTCATATCATACATAGCATAGCATAGCGTAAGCAATGTGAGCATCGTATACATTTCTTGAACATTTAACTTTCATAAACATGGCATCACATGCTTTCATAAATATACATAGCATATCATAAAACGTAACAACCCGGCATGACATGATGACCATATAGGTCGGTGGCTCTTTAGGCCTCAGATATCTCTTTTGTAGATGGCTTTATTTCACGTCCTCCCATCTACCTTTTAGGACTGGCTGACTTGGTTTAAGTCCCGTCAGTGGGGACTCCGAGTGTCACATGCATATAATTTGAACATACTTGTTTTCGTATAAACCAAGAATCCATGGGTTTTCATACATAGCATAAACATTGGCATACTTTTGCAAGACATGGCATTTACATTGTAAATACATTTGATGCATTGAAAACATGAAAAACATTTGTACATACATAATATACTTTAAAAATATTTTGAAAATACATAGTTTTGTTCATAGCATCGTGTTACTCACTTGGGATTCCTTGGTTAGGTTCTACGCTCGGCGTTCCTACATGTAAAGGAAGGAATTATCACTCTTATGTACAATAATAATTAATCGGCATAATGTAAACTTTTGATTAAACATAGGTATTATCGTTCTAGGTCCAACCCTCTTGGACATGTACTTAAAGTCTCCAAATGTTAGCCCGATTGGCCTGTCATACTATGATTGTAATTATGAAGTTTTAAGGAAAAATGTCAAATCTGCCTAATTTCTGGCCTGACGTTCGAACGCTCAAAAGTGTTCTACCAGTGGGGTTCGAACGCTGTTCTTGGGCGTTCGAATGCTCCCTGCGTTCAGTGACATGAACAGTAGCTGATCTTACTAATTTTTACCAAAAGTTTCCCAAATCAACTTAAATCCTTTCAAGTCTTCTAAAATACCAAATATAACTCAAGGGAACTAAAATAACTCAAAATGGGAAGAAAGAAACTATTAAAACCAAAGGAATCTAAGATTAAGACAACCCAAAACCCTAACATACAACACACATATATATACATGGGTTTCTGAGTTTATACCTCTCCTTCCAAGCTTCCTTGAACTTCAAAAATGGTTTTTATGGTGTTCTCATCCTCCTTCCTTCTTTCTTTTTCCTTTCTTCTTCCTTCTCTTTTCCTTCTCTCTCTCTCTACCCGTGAGTGTGTGTGTGTCTTGTGAGAGTGAGGGAATGAATATGTGTATATGTGTGGCTGTGAAAGTTGAGTGGGATTTGATCCCATGTAATTTCCCCATTTTTACTTCGTGTTCCCTTTTTCATTTCCCCGTTTACACTGTGGGCGTTCGAACGCTCCTTTTTGGCGTTCGAACGCTAAGAAGGATTTGGCTTGGCAGGGTTCGAACGCTGTTGCTTACAGTTTGAAACATGCGAGACTTGAAATTTGGATTTTTGGTCTTACCGTTCGAACGCTTCAAATGTGCTGTCAAAGGGCGTTCGAACGCCTAGGCAAAATACTTGACCGTTTGAACGCCCATCCTGGCGTTCGAACGCTAAGTAGGATCCTGGGCAGAATTTATAAGTTTAGGACTTTTGAATATTGGCTAACCTAAATTAGTTCATTTAGACCCTTAGACTTATATTACTCCCTTTAATTATTATACACGTCATAATATATGTAATTAATGGGATTTACGGATGCGGGGTGTTACAGGAACTTGAATTTTTGTTTAGAAATGACACGCTAGGTAGTGTCGGATTTGGAACATTAGTGTACTCAGAATAAGATGGCTTAGAATAAGTCCATGGTAAGAGACCAAAAACCCGCGCGAGAGGGGAAGCCAAAGCCCTCGATTAGTAACCGAGAAGTTTGCCGGATATTGTCTCATATACTCGGTGCATGATGTGGCCGGTTTAGGTATTAGCCTAGGTGTGTCATTCGGAATGGTTGGATCAATACTTTTTGAAAAAAAGTCAGATAACTTGAGATGTCATGCCCCTCAACCCGGCCGACAGCCTGGCTACTAAGGCTGACATACCTTAAACTGGTTGAACACCTGTGCATGCTCATTTATAATGATACGAAAAATTTGCGGAAATGTCATAATAATTGAAATTTTAAAGTGTGACTTACGTATTGAGCATGCAGAGCTGTGCCTAAGTTGTTCTTTCTTACATAACCCGACCAACTTTTTATATACATGGCAAGACCAATTTTCTATAACATATACGAACCAATCCCTTAATCGAAACTACATGAGGCTCTTTGGCCACAAACAAAAGTCTTATTGGGACTTCCTTTTAAGGCTCCTCGGATTGGCTTTATGATAATTTGTTTTTGAAAACATAAGCTTTATGCTTAGTGAATAACATTAAATGCATAAACATAAAAATACCATGGATCATAGCGTAACATACATATCTCATCTAACATAAATCATGTGAGTATAACATAACTTTTTATGAAACTTAAAATTTTCATAAACTTGAAGCTCACGTAAAAGTAGATAGCTTGAACATCTTTCATAATCATAACCTATCATAGCTTGAACTTTCATAATCATAAAGCCGTAAGTACTAAAACGTGTAGCAACTCGGCATAGTACCTTTTCAGGCACACATTCTAACCATATAGGTTATACTGGGGCTCTTTAGGTCAGAGACGTTTCCCAACATAGATAGTTTATTTCCAGCCCCTTATCATAGGACTATCGATAGTTTATTTTATGTCCCCTATCATAGGACTGGTGGCTAGGTTAAGGTCTTGCCATTAGAAGACCCCAAGTGTCACTATACATTGAACATACTTAATTTTTCATGTAAATCATTCATCCACGGGTTTTTGATTCATAATATATCAGCATTCGCATTTCATTTTCAAGACATGGCTTTTATGACGAGACATATACGTTTATGCATTAAAAACATGGGAAACTTTTCATGCAACGGTTTGTATTGAAAGCATTTTTGAAAATACATAAACTTTATTGATGACATCATGTTACTCACCTCGCTTCTCTTGATTAGGTTCTAAGCAATGTATTCCTACAAGTTAAGGACACACGGTGCAAACATGTAAATACTATATTCAATAATACAAGGGAAATAATTAAACTAATACAAAACTCCCGACTTAACTTAAGATATCCTCACTCTAAGTCAAAACTCCTTGAACATGGGCCTTAGGTCTCCAAATGGTAGGTCAAGGGGATCTAACATACTTTGTACAAAAATAAAATATTTTAAAGAAAAATGCTAAATTTACCTAAAAACTAGGCTAGCATTCGAACACTAGATCTAGCGTTCAAATGCTGGGCACTAAACATTTAGCGTTTGAACGCTGGGTATGGCGTTCGAACGCTGGCTGTACGCAGCAGCAGAAATGAACTCTAAAATTTATCAAAACTTACAAACATAACCCAAATCAAACCTAACCTCTTCCAGTGTTCATAGGGTTCAAATAACAGCCCAAGAAGAGTACTACAATATCTAAAACTCAACCCTCAAAGATAACCCTATCATGATAGATCTAGGATTTGAAATTCAAAACCCCTAACTTAATAAATTTGGGAGTTTTTCAAACCCCATACTCAAATCTACTAAATTAAGCCTTAATACATGCCATTCAACCCCATTTGAGACTCAAGGGAGTCTCTCAATACCAATCTAACTTTTCTAAGTGTCTTAAAATCAAAAACTCCAAAAATCTCAACTATACATACAATATATACATATATCTATAAGGTTATGGTTTACCTTTCTTCAAGATTTTGTTTGAGCTCCTAAGGCTTTTCCTCTCTCTCTCTCTCCCTCTCCCTCTCCCTCTCACTCTCCCTCCTTTTTTCTTTTCTTCTTCTTTTTTTCTTCTCTGTCTCTTTCTCTCTCTCTCTCTCTCTCTCTCTCTTTCTCTCTCTCTTTCTCTCTTTGAAGTGTGTGTGTATATGTGAAGTGTGTGTGTGAGTGTGTATAAGCTGAGACACACATAAAAAATAATCCCATGTGTTCTCCCCCATGGTAAATCATTTTACCTTTTGTTTTGTTTTGTTTTCTTTTATTGTGTTACCGTTCGAACCATAGTAGCATTCGAATGCTAAGAAGGAATTCGACCCTATCATTCAGACGTTGTGTTCGAACGCTCACATTAGCATTCGATAGTCCTGAGAGCATGTAATTTGGTTACAGGCGTGAGCATTTGAACTCTCCTATTAACGTTTGAATGCTGAAAGGATTTGGCTTTAGCATTCGAACACTCCAATACTAGCATTCGAACACGCCAATACTAGCGTTCGAACGCTAAGAAGGATTTTGGGCAGAAACCAAAGTCTAAGGTTTTGAAGAATTCTATTTATAATTTGATTATTTTGACCCTTAAACTTCTAAATACTCTCATAAATTAACAAACGCGTCATAATTTACATAAATAAGGGAATTAATAGGTTTGGGGTATTACATGAGAATTCATTGATTTTAGAAATCATGATATTTTGATGTAAATGCACGCATTATTTTATTGTATCATGAAATTCATTTTATACACATGTATCATGATTTTAGTTTGATACATCAAGGCCATTATTAAACCATTTCAAGATAACTTACCTTTATAATTAAATGAATTTTAGGTACCGAGATTTATCATGACCTTTTGTAACACCCCGAATCCGTAAATTCCATTAATCCCATAAATTACGCCATAAATGATAATCAAAGTGGATTATAGGAAGTTAGTGGTCAAAGAAACCAAAAATAAGTTAAAATTTATTGAAACCTTAAACTTGCAATTTCTGCCCAGTTTTCCTCTAGGCGTTCGAACGCCCATATGGGAGTTCGAACGCTAAGGCCAAAATACAAATTTCAAGCCCTCGCAGATATCGAACTGTCAGCAGGAATGTTCGAATTCTCAACAACCAAAATCCTTCTTAGTGTTCGAACGGTCGTTCAAACACCAGAGCCAAAAATCCTTCTTAGCGTCCGAATACTTAAAGGGACATTCGAATGCCAACAGTAAAAATAAAACATAAAAAGGGAACACCAAAGTTATCATGGGGAAGCCACATGGGATCATTTTCCAAATCAGCCTTCATAACCACACAAACACTCCTAACCACACCCACACTCATGCATAGAGAGAGAGAGAGAAAGAGAAGAGAGAAGAAGGAAGGGGAAAAAAAGAAAAGGAAGAAGAAGGAGAGGGTAATAGATTAGGAAGCTCAATCAAGGCTAAGAGGAGCCATAGTGAAGCTCAAGGAAAGCTTGGAGAGAAGGTAAAACCACAACCCTAAATTTTATATGTTAGGTTTTTAGTTTTATTTTCTTTTTAGATCTAATATGATAGGGTTCGAATTAAGAGTTAAAAATTAGATATGTTAGTTCTTTTGGGTCACTCTATGTACCCTCAAAGCCTTATAAAGATTTAAGTTAGTTTGATGAAGAATTGGTGAATTTCGTAAAGTCCAACTATTATTCCTATCACTGAACGCAGTGAGCGTTCAAATGCCCAAGAACAATATTCGAACGGTCACTGTACACAAGCTTAGCATTCGAACGCCCAAACCAGCGTTCGAATGCTAGGGCAAATCTTAAGTAGAATTGACCTTATTGCCTTAAAATTTCATAATTATAACCATAGTATGTTAAGCCATTGAACAAACTCATAGGGGACTTAGGTCCATGTTTAAAGGATTTTAACATAGTATGACGAAACCTAAGGACAAGTCACTAGTCTTATTAGTTAAATTGTTATCAGTGAACCTAGTATTGGCCGGGTATTACCGGAGAATATTAGTTAAATTGTTAACTTTCAGTTAAATTGTATTAGTCACTAGTCTTATCAGTTAAATTGTTAACTTTCAGAAGTTTCATGGGATTAGCCGGGTATTACCGGAGATTTGTGAAAGATTTTTCCAGAATTGCAACTCCTTTGATGCAACTTACGCGAAAGAATGTTCCCTTTGAATGGAATGAGAAAAGAGAGAAGAGTTTCCAAACATTGAAGAAACGATTAGTGTCTGCACCGATTTTAGCCTTACCTTCCAGAATCGAGGGTTTTACGATTTATTGTGATGCTTCACACAAAGGATTGGGATGCGTGTTGATGCAACATGGGAAGGTGATTGCTTATGCCTCAATATAGTTGAGACCGCATGAGAAGAACTATCCAACTCACGACCTAGAGTTAGCCGCAGTAGTGTTCGCCTTGAAGATTTGGCGCCATTATTTGTATGGAGTAACATGTGAAGTCTTCACCGATCATAAGAGCTTGAAGCACTTGTTTACTCAGTAAGAACTGAACACGAGACAAGGAAGATGGCTTGAGTTGATTAAAGATTACGACATTCTTATCTAGTATCATCCGGGCAAAGTTAACGTTGTAGCCGATGCCTTGAGCCGAAAGTCGATAGTCAATTTAGCATGCCATGTTACGTCGTAAGTACCCTTATTCGTTGAGCTGAAGAGAGTAGAGATCAAAGTAGTTGCACCTAACACCAACGCGATGCTTACCAGCCATGATTGCCTAACCAACGTTGATGGAAGTTGTAAAACTACGACAACCGGAAGATCCGTACTTGTGAAAGGTTTATGAAAAGATAGGAGTGAACCCTAAATCCGATTTTACTTTGCAAGATGGAACTCTTAGATTCCAAGGTTGTGTGTGCGTGCCAGATATAGCCGAGGTCAAAAGACAAGTATTAGAGGAGGCCCACAATACAAAGTTCACAATGCATCTA
This sequence comes from Actinidia polygama, assembly GCA_030159135.1. Lineage (NCBI taxonomy): Eukaryota > Viridiplantae > Streptophyta > Magnoliopsida > Ericales > Actinidiaceae > Actinidia > Actinidia polygama. Next base: position 4,597,893 of record BRYF01000022.1, on the reverse strand, counting down.
GGAAGTACAAAAATGTATAAAGACCTAAAAGATACGTTTTGGTGGCCAAGAATGAAAAAGGAAATAGCTGAGTTCGTATTGCAATGTCTACAATTCCAACAAGTTAAAGCAGAACATCAAAAGCTAGCGGGACCGCTACAATTGCTACTGATACTAGAATGGAAATGGGAGCATATTACGATGGACTTTGTTGTTGGTTTACTGAACTCGCCAAGAGGATGTAATGCCATTTAGGTCATTGTAGACCGTCTCACTAAGTCAGCACACTTCTTGCCAGTGAAGACCACATATTCATTGTCGAAGTATGCGAACTTATACGTTGAAGAAATCATTCGACTTCACGGTACGCCTATTTCAATAGTGTCGGATCGATATCCGAGGTTTACATCGAAG
>BRYF01000022.1:4580000-4590000 GCA_030159135.1 Actinidia polygama | reverse complement strand
AATGTGGCGGAAAGAAGAAATCAAACTCTTTTAGACATGGTAGGATCTATGATGAATTATTCTGACCTACCAAAGTTCCTATAAGGATATGTTTTATAAATAGCGATTTATATTCTAAACTCAGTTCAAACTAAGTTTATTCCAAAACACTCTCGTAGAGTTTTAGACTTGTAGAAAGGATAATGTACAACATTATAGGATATAGAAGTATCCAGCGTATGTGATTAAGGAAAAAACTGGGAAGTTGAATTCTACGGTTGTGCAAAACTCTGACCACCCGCCAAATTCGACCCGACCAATCCGATTTTTAGGCCAGTGGACGGTTTCGAGCTCTTAAACGGTCAGATATGGGTTTGGATTGAAGAAATTTGACCATATTTGGGTGACGGGTCATGGCCGGATCTGACCCACCCGACTCGTGAATCCGATACTCTCTCTCCCACTAGCGAAGATGGTTGAGCATGTACTAAAACTATGGTTGTGCCCATCTCTGACATGTAAGACCAATCCAAGAACCCACCACTAGAAGACTTCCATTCTCCCCAAAAGTCCATCTCCTCCTCTATATAGAGAGAAAATGATATACACAATTAGACACATAGATATATAGAGAGAGAAAGAGAGGGAGAAAGAGTGAGAGAGAGCAGAAAACTAGTTTGTTTCACTCTTTACAACTGATCCCAAATCATCTCTCTCACTCTTCTTGTAGACACACACAGTGACACACACACACACACACATAGAGAGAGAGTATGAAGAGATTAAAAAGCTATTACTCACACTTGAGACACCCCCAAACAATAGAGTGAAAGTGGATCTTCCCACTAGCAATCGGCTCTATATTCTCTCTCTTCCTTCTATTTCTCATAACCCTAAGCTCGTCGAATGGCATGCCTCTTCTCCCTCTACCGCGGCTGTGCGGCCACCTCTGTCTTCGTCGAATTGAAGACCCGTCCAACCCACCCAACCCGACCGCAACCCGCGAACCTGTGACGCTCAGTTTCGTCAACAAGTTCGTTCGAAATCGAATCATGCGATTCCCAACCCAAAAGTGATTAGGTAGACGGTGGATTTGGTCAAACCCGATCCGCCCGATCCGTGAATAGCCCTATTGGATACTAAGTCAGAATTGTGCTATTTTGTAATATATCCTAAGAAACTAAAGACTGGTTATTTTATGATCCTAGAGAATGTATAGTATTGGTTAACATTATTACTATTTTTTTAGAGAACAATTATATGATAGACTGGAAAACTAATAATATATTTGATTTTAGGAAGTTGTCTGATACTCCCAGAGAACCATTAGAAGGAAGCTCTAATGTAATAGTGAGAGGATTGTCAGGGTACCTGACTGGTTCATGTTCTTAGGAGATGCTGTATCTAATGAACATGATTTAGATTCTAGTAGCTACAACGAGGCTATTTTTGACAAAAATTCAGAAATTAGGAAAGTGCTCTAAAAGTTGAGAATGGAGTCTATATGATGGAACCATACGGTTTCATAGCTAAGGGCCAAGAGCATATGGTATGCAAGTTGCATAGGTCCATTTTTTGACTTAAGCAAGCCTCCCGAAGTTGGAACAATCATTTTGATCAGGTGATCAAATCTTTTGTTATTGACAAAATATAGAAGAACTATGTGTGTATAAGAAGTGCGAGCGAAGCGTGGTGATATTTTTAATTTTATATTTAGATGATATTCTACTCATTGGGAATGATGTGGGGTGTTATCTACTATTAAAATCTAGTTAGCGAATCATTTTGATATGAAGGACTTGAAGCTAGCTAAATTTTAGGAGTTAAGCTTTTGTGAGATCGCCAGAATAAAATAATAGGTTTGTCAGAAACTACATATATAAATAAGATTCTTGTCAAGTTCGCAATGCATAACTCCAAGAAAGAGTCATAACCTTTTAGGCATATAGTTCTTTTGTCGAAGGAATAGCTTCCTAAGATTTTTGAGGAAGGGCAACGCATAAAGGCAGTTCCTTATGCTTCGACATTAGTAAACCTGATGTATGCTATGTTTTACACTACATGTGAGACCCTAATCTCTAAATTTCATAATTAGTATAAACTCATGCATTTAGAGAAGGAGATTATGTTAATTGAGCTGCTTAATTAGATTAGACTAATGAGTGTAAGTTATAGTGAGATTTTCATATTTTAAAATATAATTAGTGAGTGATTAGTATGTGATTAATTATGTTAAATCACGATTAATTAGTCTAATTAACTATTATATTTAGCTTGATTAAAATAAGAGATTATTGAGGTGCTTGTGTGAAGAGTGTGTGAGAGCGTGTTAGGCATGTGTGAGAGTGCGTGTAAGTGTGTGGAAAGTGTGTGAGTGTGTGGTGTCACGCCTCGCAACCCGGCCAATGCGGATTGTGGGCACGTTATGGCAGGTGGCTGGCCCGCCGAGACCAACTTACCTTAAACCTGTGCATACTCATTTAAAATGATATAAAATTTTCTTTGCGAAAATGCCATAATAGTTGAAAATAGTAAATGTGATATGCGCACAATATATACATAATTGTGCGTAAGTATTTCACTTTACATACATAATAAGGCCAATTTTAATTATACATACATTATATGGCTAATATCATACATAACACAAGGTCTAGTCTATCGACAACATACATAAAGCCCTTAGGATACAACTCTAAAGTCTACTTACAATCTTCTTCTTACGGCTCCTCGGTTTGGCTTCTTGAAAATATTTTTAAAAACGTAAGCTTAAAGCTTAGTGAATGATAGTGATGCATGAACGTAAAATACCATGGATCATTGCATATCATACAATATCATTAACTGAAAACAGTTGAGCATAAACATGAATTTCTTTAAAGTTGAATTTTCATAAATTTGATACTCACGTAAACGTAACATAACATATCTTAAAAACATACCGTGAGCATAAACATATCATATCTTCTTGAAATCATGCACATATCATAGGGTGTAACTACTCGGTATAACATACTATCCATATAGGCTATGGGTGACTCTTTAAGCCAGAGATCTCTATCGTACCGGATGGTCTTATTCACGTCCCCCATCCGTATTAGGACTATCTGTCTTGATTAATGTCCCACCAGAGAGGACCCCGAGTATTACCATGCATACATACTTAAACATACATAGCTTTTCATATAAATCATACATCCATGGTTTTTAATACATAGCATAACAGCATTTGCATACGTTTAGAAGACATGGAGTTCATATTGATAACATAATTATTTAGGCAATTAAAAGCATGGAAAACATTGCATGCATTATAATTTATACTGAAAGATATTTTGAAAATACGTAAGTTTTGTTCATAGCATCGTGATACTCACCTGAGTTTTCTTGGTTAGGCGCTAGACTTGGCGTTTCTACATATAAAATATAGAACCGTCAATACTATGTCCATAACATATAAATAAAGACTTCCCTTTGGCCTAGACCTTGTAACAATGGACCTAGAGTGTCACAATAAGGGTTTAGGGGTCCTAACATGTTTGGACAACACTAGGATGTCTCCATGAGAAAAGGTTAACTCGTAGTAAATTTTGTCTAGCGTTAGAACAACAGGTAATTGCGTTCGAACGCTGGACCGTTCGAACGCTGGGTTTGGCGTTCGAACGTTCTTTGCATCATTAGCAAAAAATAGTAGCTGATCTTCGCCTTTTTTACCAAAACCAACTCAACATGAACCCAACTTCTTCTAATGTTCCTAGAGTTCAAATAGTAGCTCAAAAAAACTCTAATAACTCAGATTCACATCTTAAATACAACTCTAACATGTTAGATCTAGGATTTGAAACTCAAAAATTCCAAAACTATAAACCTATACATACAACATATATAAGTCTAATATTTTACCTTCTTTAGCTTTATCGAGCTCCAAAATGGCTTCTCTTGGCCTTGATTCTTCCTCCCTCTCTTCTCTCTTTTTCCTTTTTTCCCTCTTCTCTCTTCTCTTTTCTCTTTCTCTGATGTGCGTCTGTTGTGGTGTTTGTGTGTATGTTTGTGTATTTGACTGAGACACATGGAAATCTATCCCAAGTATCCTCCCCCCTTAATCCCGTGTTCCTCCTTTCTTTTTCTTTTTCTTTTTCATTTTACACTGTTCGAACGTCGGTCTTACCGTTTGAATGCTCTGAAAAAAATTTTAACTTTGATTTTATTACCCCCATTCAATACTTATCTAATTAACGGATTTTACGGATTCGTGGTGTTACATTCTTTCTTCCTTTATAAAAGTTTATCCTCAAACTTGACTAACGTCATGCTTTCGTTGTGCACTCTGATAAAATTCTTCAGGTAATCGTATATCTAATTTGTGATTGTTAATATATCTGATTGTGGGGTTAACCCTTCGTTGCGACTGCCTCTATTGCTCTCTCAGTGGGCAGCCTATAACATGGTTCCCTGATTGATACCATCCAAGACAAATCGGTATTCCCTGAGATATCTGGATAGATGAAATTATCAAAATGGTAATATATATGGAATAGAAATACTAATATCATGAAATAGAAATGTTAAATTTCTTCCAACAAGCGTACCTTCATTTATCGCAACTTCATTCAAATAGAAATGGATAACGCTTTCGGATTTCATCTTTTCGTTCCCAAGTTGATTCCTCCCACGTATGGTTTTGCCATAAAACTTGTACTAAGGTAATCACCTTGTTCCTAAAAACTTGGTGGCGACGATCCACAATCTCAATCGATCTTTCGACATAGCTCAATTCTTCACTCACGTCCAAAGGATAATGATTAATCACGTGTATAGAATCATGAACATATTTCTGTAGCATTGAGACATGAAAAACGTCATGAACGTGTGAAAGTTCTGGTGGAAAAGCGGTACGATAAGTAACGGCTCCAAGTCATTGAAGAACTTGGAATGGTCCGATGTATCTCAGTTTTATTATTGTTTTTACCAAAACGACTTATCCCTTTGGAAAGAGATACCTTTAAAAACACATGGTCCCCTTCTTCAAATTCTAACTCTCGTCTCCTAACATCTGCATAGTTTTTTTGGCGACTTTAGGTAGTTTGTAGCCTATATTGAATTACTCTAATCTTTTTAGTGGTCAGCCGAACAATTTCTGGCCCCAAAATTTGTCGTTCTCCTACTTCTGTCCAATAAATGGGCGATCTACATTTCCTTCTGTAAAGCGCTTCGTACGATGCCATTCCTATGCTTGCATGAAAACTATTATTGTAAGCGAGTTCCACGAGTGGCAAATGTGCTTCCCAATTTCCTTGAAAGTCTAGTACACATAGTCGTAACATATCTTCTAAATTTTGGATGGTTCTCTTTGATTATCCGTCTATTTACGGATGGAAAGCAGTGCTAAAGTTCAGTTCGGTGCCTAAAGCTCATTGTAGACTTTTCCAAAACTTCAACGTAAATCTTGGATCTCTATCAAACACTATCAAAATAGGCGTACCGTGAAGTCGTATAATTCTTGCAATGTAGAGATTCACATACTTCGACAGTGAATATGTAGTCATTACTGGCAAGAAATGCACTGACTTGGTGAGACGGTCTATAATAACCCAAATGGCATTACAGCCTCTTGGCGAGTTCAACAATCCTACTATGAAATCCATGGTGCTGTGCTCCCAATTCCATTCTAGTATTGGTAGCGATTGTAGCGGTCCCGCTGGTTTTAGATGTTCTGCCTTGACTTATTGACATTGTAGAAATTGCGACATGAATTCTGCTATCTTTTTCTTCATTCCAGGCCACCAAAATATTTTTTTTAAATCTTGATACATTTTCATTCCTCTTAAATGCATCGTGAACTTCGTATTGTGGGCTTCCTTCAAAACTTGCCTCTTGACCTCTGGTATGTTCGGAACAAATAAACGGCCTTGGAATCTAAGAGTTCCATCTTGCAAAGTGAAGTCAGGCTTAGGATTCACTCCCATCTCTTCATAAACTTTCCACCACAAGTACGAGTCTTTCAATTGTCGTAGTCTTATCACTTCTGCTAACGTTAGCTGGGCAATCATGGCAGTAAGCATTGCGTTGGTGTTCAGTGCAACCACTTTAATCTCCGCTCTCTCTAACTCAACGAATAATGATACTTGCGACGTAACTAGGCATGCTAGATTGACTGTCGACTTTCGGCTCAATGCATCAGCCACAATGTTGGCTTTGCCCGGATGATATTGGATAAAAATGTCATAATCTTTGATTAACTCAAGCCATCTGGGTTGCCTCATGTTCAGTTCTTTCTACGTGAACATATATTTCAAACTCTTATGATCTGTAAAGACTTCACATGTCACTCCGTACAAATAGTAACGCCAAATCTTCAAAGCAAATACTATTGCTGCTAATCCAGATCGTGCATTGAATAATTCTTCTCATGCGGTCTCAATTGTCTCGAGGCATCGGCGATCACTTTTCCATGTTGCATCAACACGCATCCTAACTCTCGATGTGAAGCATCGCTATAAATCGTAAAACCATCGGTTTTGGAAGGTAAGGCTAAGATCGATGCGAATACTAATCGCTTTTTTAATATTTGGAAACTCTTCTCTCGTTCTCATTCCATTCAAATGGGACATTCTTTTGCGTAAGTTGCGTCAAAGGAATTGCAATTTTGCAGAAATCCTTCACGAATCTTCGGTAGTACCCGGCTAAGCCCATGAAACTCCTAACTTTTGTCACATTTGTTGGCTTCGGCCAATTTACAATGGCTTCGACCTTGTGAGGATCAACGGACAGTCCATCCACACTAATGATGTGTCCAAGAAAAGTTACGCTCGATAGCCAAAACTCACATTTCTTCAGTTTGGTATACAACCTCCGGAATTAAGGTTTGTAAAACCATCCTCAAGTGTTGTTCATGTTCTGCAAAAGTTTTGGAATATACCAAGATAGCGTCAATAAAAATAATAACAAATTCATCAAGGAAGAGTTTAAATGCACAGTTCATCAAATTTATAAATGCTATTGGCGCATTGGTGACTCCAAATGGCATGACAAGAAATTCATAGTGGCCGTATTTGGTTCGAAAAGCTGTCTTTTCTATGTTGCTCACTTTAACCTTCAGTTGATGATATCCCGATCTTAGATCTATCTTTGAAAACACTTAGGCAGCTTGAAGTTGGTCAAACAAATCATCTACCCTTGGCAATGGGTACTTGTTCTTAATGATGACTTTGTTCAATTCTCAATAGTTTATACATAGCCTCATCGTTCCATCCTTCTTTTGTACAAACAACATTGGAGCGCCCCAAGGTGAAACACTTGGACGAATGAATTTCTTATCCAAAAAATCTTGAAGTTGTACTTTCAGTTCTTTCAATTCTAACAATGACATACGATAAAGGGCTTTGGAAATAGGTCTAGTACCCAATCTCTCGGTCCACTAAGGACCCATGAAACTCATCGGAAAACTCTTGGACAACATGAATATCCTCTAAGGACGGTAAGGAAATGTGTGTGTCCACAACACCACACAAAAATGGTTGACTTCCTTTTTTGATTAAGCGACATGATTTCATAGAAGAAATAAGATATAGAGGAGATACAACACCAACTCCCTCAAAGATTAGTCCTGAATGAGCAAAAGAATGAAATACTACTTGCTTAAGTTCACAATCGATGACTGCACGGTAAGAAGACAACCAATCCATCCCTAGGATGACGTCAAAGCCGTGCATCTCCAAAGGTATCAGATCTACAAACAATGGTACGTCATTGACATGAAAAGTTGGAGGCTTCAACTGTTGAAACTGTTTGATCGTGGTACGATTTATCATTTCTACTCCCGACATTTGCATTGCGGGTTGCTGTGGGGCATTATCGTGGTTAGTGTTATGAGCATCCTGGGTCACTTGAACTAGTCCCTCTAGGATCCTATAAATACGATTGATTCGACCTTAGGGCTCTGCGGCCCCTTTATGGCCTCCCCTCCTAGGCGGCATATCTTCTACAATACATCAAACATCTAACGTTCAGTACAACAATAGCTATATTATACTCTAGCAAAGAATATTTCATATATTACATAAAATATATGCTAGTCAACCCTATATTTCTATCTAGACGTGACTCTCTCGTATGGTGTAAACCTATAGCTCGATACCACTCTGTCATGGCTCGCAACCCGGCCTAAGCAGATTGTGGGCACGTGATGGCCGATGGCTGGCCCGCGAAGGCCAACTTATCTTAAACCTGTGCATACTCATTTAAAATGATATAATTTTTTTTGCGAAAATGTCATAATAGATGAAAATAGTAAATGTGATATGCGCGCAATATATACAGAATTGTGCTTAAGTATTTCACTTTACATACATAATAAGACCAATTTTAATTATACATACGTCATATGGCTAATATCATACATAACACAAGGTCTAGTCTATCGACAACATACATAAAGCCCTTGGGCTACAACTTTAAAGTCTACTTGAAATCTTCTTCTTACGGCTCCTCGGTTTGGCTTCCTAAAAATGTTTTTGAAAACGTAAGCTTAAAGTTTAGTGAATGACAGTGATGCATGAACGTAAAATACCATGGATCGTTGCATATTATACATATATCATTAACTGAAAACAGTTGAGTATAAACATAAATTTCTTTAAAGTTGAATCTTTATAAATTTGATGCTCACGTAAACGTAACATAATATATCTTAAAAACATACAGTGAGTATAAACATATCATATCTTCTTGAAATCATACACATATCATATGGTGTAACTACTCCGCATAACGTACTAGCCATATAGGCTATGGGTGGCTCTTTAGGCCAGAGATCTTTATCGTACCGGGTGGTCTTATTTCACGTCCCCCATTCGTCTTACGACTATCTGGCTTGATTAATGTCCCACCATAGAGGACCCCGAGTATCACCATGCATTCATACTTAAACATACATTGCTTTTCATGTAAATTATACATCCATAGTTTTCAATACATAGCATAACATCATTTGCATACGTTTATATTGATAACATAATCATTTATGCAATTAAAAGTATGGAAAACATTGCATGCATTATAATTTATATTGAAAGACATTTTGAAAATATGTAAGTTTTGTTCATAGCATCGTGTTACTCACTTGATTTTTTTTGGTTAGGCGCTAGACTTGGCGTTCCTACATATAAAATATGAAACCGTCAATACTATGTCCATAACATATAAATAGAGACTTTCCTTTTGCATAGACCTCGTAACAATGGACCTAGAGTGTCACAATAAGGGTTTAAGGGTCCTAACATGCTATGGACAACACTAGGATGTCTCCATGACAAAGGGTTAACTCGCAATAAATTTTGTCTGGCGTTGGAACCATAGGTAATTGCATTCGAGCGCTAGACCGTTCGAACGACGAATGCTGGGTCTAGCGTTCGAACGTTTTTGAATAGTGACCGTTCGAATGCTAGGTCTGGCGTTCGAATGTTCTCTGGGATTGGTAGCAGAAACAATAGCTGATCTTCGCCATTTTTACTAAAACCAACTCAAAACGAACCCAACTTCTTATAATGTTCTTAGAGTTCAAATAACAGCTCAAAAGAACTTTAATAACTCAGAATCATATCTTAAATACAACTTTAACATGTTAGATCTAGGATTTGAAACTCAAAAATCCCAAAACTATAAACCTATACATACAACATATATAAGGCTAATATTTTACCTTCTTCAGCTTTATAGAGCTCCAAAATGGCTTCTCTTGGCCTTGATTCTTCCTCCCTCTCTTCTCTCCTTTCCCATTTTCCCTCTTCTCTCTCTATGATGTCCGTGTGTGTTGTGGTGTTTGTGTATTTGATTGAGACACATGGGAATTTATCCCATGTATCCTCGCCACCTTAATCCCGTATTCCTCCTTTCTTTTTCTTTTTCTTTTTTATTTTACACTATTACCGTTCGAACGCCAATATTAGCATTCGAATGCTATCGTTCGAGCGTCGATCTTACCATTCAAACGCTCTAAAAAATTTCTTAACTTAGATTTTCT
>BRYF01000022.1:4525000-4530000 GCA_030159135.1 Actinidia polygama | reverse complement strand
TATAATGCCTCAAAAGGTGGCATTCCAATGCTTTCTTGATAACTATTGTTATATATGAATTCTACTAAGTGTAAATGATCCTCCCATGATCCTCTAAAGTCAAGTACACACGCCTAAAGCATGTCCTCCAAAATCTGAATAGTACGCTCAGACTGCCCTTTAGTTTGAGGATGAAATGCAGTGCTAAGCCTTAAATCCAAACCAAGAGTGGATTGCATCCCCTTCCAAAAGAGCGATGTAAAATGCGGATCTCTATCCGAAACTATAGATATCCAAACTCTGTGAAGTCTAACAATCTCATGGACGTAAAGAATGCCAAGATCCTCTGACGAATTTAACAAATGGATTGGAAGAAAATGTGTGAATTTTGTCAAACGATCAACTATGACTCAAACAGCGTCGTGCCCTCTCAACGACCTAGGCAAACCCGTAACAAAATCCATCGTGATCCGCTCCCATTTTCACTCTGCAACTAGCAATAGTTATAGTAAACCCGCCGGTTTTTGATGTTCGGCTTTCACCTATTGACAAGTCAAATATCTAGAAACAAACAACACAACATCCTTCTTCATTCGCCTCCACCAAAATTGACAACACAAATCATGATATATCTTCATCCCTCCAAGATAAACTGCAAGTCACAAATGATAAAACTCACGAAACATGTCTTCTCTGCTAGGCAAAGGCACAAACAATCTAGACTTATACCTCAAACCCTGATCCATGTGTAAAACCCAATCTATCGGTCCTACACCTCTAGCAATATGGCCGTAAATCGTCTTTGCCTCCACATCTTGTTGTTGTACCTTAATGACCCTATTGATGATAGATTGTTCCGCAGACAACGCGAACAACGTAGCAAACTCGTCCGTCTCACCGAGAAGTAAATTATACTCACCGATGTCCTGAAGCATTTGCCACTCATGAATGGAAACGCTTGCCAAAGTGCTAAGAGGTTTCCTACTAAGCGCATCGGCCACAACGTTGGCCTTTCCGGGATGATAGTGGAATTCAAAGTCGTAGTCCTCCATATACTCCATCCAACGTCGCTGTCTCAAGTTCAAGTCCTTCTGTATAAACAAATAATTTAAACTTTTGTGGTCTAAAAATACTTCAAACATTTCCCCGTACAACTAATGTCTCCAACTTTTCAACGCAAAAATAACTACCGCAATATTTAAGTCATGAGTTGGATAATTTTGACGTGAACCATACGCAATTACTTTACCCAACTGTATCAACACACAACCGAAGCCATCACATGAAGCATCGCAGTACACGGTATACCCCAACCCTCGCTTAGGTATAACAAGAATCGGTGCCGAAGTCAATCTCTTCTTAAGCTCTTGAAAAGAATGGTCACATGCGTTGTTCCACACAAAACGAATCTCCTTCCTCATAAGTCTAGTCATCGGTGCCTCTAAACGTGAAAAATCTTCAATGAATCGTCGGTAGTAATCGGCTAACCCCAAGAAACTACGAGTTTTAAATACCATCTTCGGTCACTCCCAATTCATCGCTGCCTCAATCTTTTGATGAATCCACAACTACTCTACTCCCCGACACAACGTGACTTAAGAGTTTTACCTCAGGTAACCAAAACTTACATTTGCTAAACTTAGCATACAAACGATGCTCTCGCAAGAGCTGCAATACAATCTTCAAATGCTCCTCATGTGACTCTACTGACAGTGAGTAAATCAAGATGTCATCTACAAACACGACCACAAAATGATCAAGGTACAAATGAAAGATGCAATTCATCAAGTCCATGAAAGCTACTGGCACATTCATAAGACCAAACGGCATTACAAGAAATTGATAATGTCCGTAGCGTAAGTAAAAAGCCGTCTTCGCAATATCCCCCTCCTTGATCCGCAATTGATGGTAACCCGGTCTTAAGTCGATCTTTGAGAAGCAATTTGAGCCCTTCAATTGGTCAAACAAATCGTCGATTCTCGAAAGTGGATACTTATTCTTTATCGTCATGCGATTCAATCGTCGATAATCTACACACATACGAAGCGATCCATCCTTCAACTCCTGCAACTCTGCTAGTGCAAAACGATATGGTGGTACCGAGATGGGCATGGTACCTGGTATAAGATCAATAGATAATTCAATCTCCCATTATGGTGGTAATTCTGTAAAATCCTCCAAAAAGACGTCTAGAAAGTCTCAACCAACCGGTGGCAAAACCACACTACTCACGCAACCCTCTTCAACCAAACAAGCTAAGAAAAAGAAGTTTAACTTCCCTTGTCTACGCACATTGGTAGAGGATGGTACGAAGCTACCACCTCGATCTCTCACAAAGTAAAAATGATCTCCTTAAGGTGTACAAAAGGTAACCTGATGCTGAAAACAATCTATCGTAGCACGATAACCCGTCAACCAATCCATACCTAAGATTATGTCAAAACTAGTCATGTCTAACACAATGAAGTAGAACATGAAGCGTCTATCGGCAATCTCAACCTCACAAGATCTACAAACTCTCTTCAAAGTTGATATATCCCCAATTGGAGTATCTAACATAAGCACTGAATCTAACACTTCTATTTCCAATCCCAATGCCAAAGTAAAAGATGATGCAATGAATGAATGTGATCTCCCGTGTCGATGAGAATACGAGCCTACGAATTAAACATAAGTAAATTACCTCGCACAACAGAGGTATCCAACTGCTGCTCCTATTGTCCCGCTGTCCCTGACGATCCCGCTGCTGATGTCATAGCATAAACCCGCCACTATGTCCTATGACCATGCTGAACTACAGCCTGTGGTCTTGACTGATATGAAGTTTGTGCTGATGTAAATGCTGGAGTGGCCCTCAAGGCCTGAACTGACTGAGTAAGTTGTTGAGATCTCGTAGCTCCCTGAATGTTCACTCTCTGTGCGCATTGACGCGCAATATGACCATTCTAACCACATTGAAAGCAAGTAGGTGGCCCCCTTATCTGTGACTGTCCCCCTGCCTGCCCGCGAGACTGTCCCCCTGCCTGCCCGCGAGACTGTCCCCCTGCGAGACTGTCCCTCTACCTGCCCGCGAGACTATCCCCTTGTTGCGACTGCCTCTGCTACCCCTTCAGTGGGCAGTCCACAACACGGTGACCCGATTGATGACAACCAAAACAAATCAGCCCTCCACGAGATGTCTGGCCAAATGATACTATCGAAGTAATGGGTGAAGACCTCACTAGATACTGTTGCTCCGTAGCAGGCATAGCAGAACTCTTTGGCTTCTTAAAAAAATGCCCCTCAGACTGAGCACTTGCTCCCTCCCACTGAGATTTCGGATACACAATTTTCCTAGTCTCATTCAAAGTTTCCTCAATGGCCACCGCCGAGCTAACCATTGTTGAGTGCACTTTAATCAAATTCCCTGCAATCTTATTCCTTATGGAAGGCCTAAGCCCCCGCATAAACTATTTCGCTTTCTCTTCCTCCATCGACACAAATGCCTTCGTAAATCTCGACGAACTCGTAAACTTAGCCTCATACCAAGCCACAGTCAACTCCCCTACACTAGATTGATGAACTCCATCCTTAGTGTCTCCTTAACAGTGTCAGTAAAATACTGATCTAGAAATGCCTTCTTAAAAGGCTCCCATTTCTTGTCCACACCCTCCTCCACGGTCTTTCACCATTGGAGGGCATCCCCTTGCAATTAGTATGACGCAAATAAAACCCTCAACTCCTCTTCAGTCATTAAGATCGTATCTAACGCTCTTGTGACTTGCTCAAGCCAATCCTTGGCCATCAAAGGATCCGGTTCGCCCTTGAACGTAGGCAGGCGAAGTTGTAGAAAAGTCTTCATGGGCGCAATTGCTCTAGAGTCCGCAGCTCTAACCGGCACTTGCATCGTCTATACCGTATTCATCACCACTTGTTCAATGGCGGTGAACACTCCTTGCATAAATTCAGTGCCACCCAAAACCGTAAGTGGAGCACCCCCCATATTTTCTTTAGGAGCACTTGGCCCTCCTCCCATCACTAATTCTTGGAGATTCCCATTATCTTCCTTATCCTGATTCCTACGAACCCTGCATGCTCCACGAGCTTCCGTAAGTGACTTCGCGCAGCCTCTCGCGTTACGTGGTGGCATGTTCTACACAATGCCACAAGAAAGCAATAAGACAATCATACTCACTTATGATTAATTCAAAAAATTGCTATACACTATGTAATTCAATAACAAGATACCATGTATATTCATGTTATTCCTATTACATAAATAATACATTCGCATTATCCCTTAATACTTAGACTCAAAACAACGTAGTCTAACCTCCATACGATTCATAGGTATTCGAACCTAGAACTCCGTACATGTTATCTCAATCACATGTATAACACTCTCACGTTAATCCTCAATAACTAAACACCGAAACTAATGTGGCTCAACCACCCCACGGCTCATAGGTATTCGAACCTAGAGCTCTGATGCCATGTTGTCACGCCTCGGTCAAACAAAGACCTGACCACCTAAGCAAACAACTCAAATGCAAAAAAGTCAAACTAAATAACATGACAATACATTGTCATTACATCAGAGTATGACAACTAATCCCTCCCGTGGGAATATATTTGCCATGAGCTATCAAATACAAAATAAGAATGATATTCCATGGACAACGCCCATAATGGACCAAAAGAATAATTACAAGTATACTTGAATAAGTTTTACAAAATAAACTACCCAATTAGCATCCACATTCCTCACGATTCATGATAACCCTCGGTACCTGAAATTTATTTTAGTAAAGGTGAGTTACCTTGACAAGATTTAACAATGGACTTGATATCTCAAGCCAAAACTATGATATACATAACTATACAATGAAAACATAATGTAATAGAATATATTTTCATTCGTATCAAAATATATTTTAATTTCAATCTATGATTTCGCAAATTATCCAAGTTTATTACATTTTCAGCTTTTCACAAAAGCACTCATCATTTCACCTGGAATATATGCCTAACCAAACTCATTA
>BRYF01000022.1:4497500-4500000 GCA_030159135.1 Actinidia polygama | reverse complement strand
CTATGTCGACGAATCGAACAATTTGAAGTAGTGGAATTTCTTTGAATATCAATTATATTATACAAAATGATTCATGTAGTTTACATAATTAGCTGTAAAGAGATCTCGATTTTCGTACCTTCAATTGTTGCTATGATTTTCGTAACCCTAGCCTTTCTTCTTTAAATCCATGATTCCTTTTCGATCTTGAATTCTGACGAAGTGGTAATGTGAGTTGAATTTGTATTGGAATTTTTTTTGTAAGATTTGAAAATTTTGAATAGAGAATGTTAGCTTTTAGGAGAGTTACATTACGAAGTTGGAAAAGTTCACGTTTTAGGAGAGCTACATTCCAAAAAAGATCTTTTTTTTTGTAAATTATGATTTGGTCTATTATATTTATTTAGTTATATAAAATTCACATGCTCAATTGAATTTTATGAATTATTCATTTTGAACTCAAAAGTACTTTTCTTGGACTAAATTCGAGGATCGTAACGTTTCTTGGTCTAGTAAGTTGCATGTCATTATCCTTTAGCAAGTGAATTGTTATGATATAACGGTTAGGGCCGATTCCCCTCTAATTAATGAACTTACTCGCAAAAAATTCTGACTCCGCCACTAATCGCCGCACCTCAAATAAACTGAACACATTGTGTCGAATTTTCCAGATCATCAAATTCACCTCACGGAACTATAATTGACGGTTCTTTAATTTTCAAATAAATCGTAATTTTCAGTGTGAAACGTGACCCTTTTTCAAGGACCCTAATGTGAGATTCAATATTTTCTATCATAAAAAGTGTGCAATTACCATAATTTTTAACTTTATGGTGCACACCAAACTCAGATGAAGTAGATCAATCCCACATAATATACACTAACAATAGCATTTTTGTTTGAACTGATCAATAAATCAGTAACGTTAAATGATATGACCTAGCTTCTTTAAAGTTCAAAATTTAAACTTTACCATGAAATTTGATGATTTTAGTCTGAAGTTTGCCGAAAAAATATATAAACTTTTGAAAAAAAATCAAAAACGAAACCAGCTAAATATATCAAAAAAGCTAGGTTACAAATGAAAAATTGGAACAAATTGATAAATTTATTCTCTAGCCAAATTTAAAATATTATCGTAGAGATAGAACCAAATTAACAATGTAAGTAAGAATATTATCATATCTCGCCTAAAGAGACTTCAAAGCTATAATTTATATTTAGATTTTATGAAGTTGTCCAATATTTTTTTGTGATATTTGTTCCAGTCTAATAATTTTTTGGGAATATTAATTAAAAAGTTTTTCAATTTGACCTAACCTAAAAAGGAAAGGACTTTATTGGATGATTGAGATTTGGCCACGCACAAAAAACGAAAAGTTATTAATTTGGCTATATCCACCTTGAATTATGGTTGGCTTTTCCACTACCTATATATGGAAAGTCGAACAAGATGAGTCAAGGCATAGGCCCCTCATACATCATATCCTCTATTTCATTAAACATGCTTTATTATAAGATTGAAGACAAAACATTTACATTACAAAATTTATTAAAAATTTATTAACAAGGTTATACATGCACTTTTGAGACACAACTCTCGACAAGCTACTCCCATTATGGATGGTCTCGTGATATTGTAGATCTACAGCATATGAAATCCACACATTGTTTATTTTGGAAGGATTGTATTGCATAAATAGTTAATAATAATTTTTAAAGAATAATTTATTAAAAAACCATTACTTAATAGATAAACATGGCAAATCTCGCAATTGGTAAGTCTCAGTAGTGGGTGGGTCTAGAGGTGTCAAACGTGCCTACCGTGCCGTGTCGGGCTAGTCGTGCTTCGTGCCGGGCCGGGCCCATTTACTTAATCGTGCTGTGTCGTGCCATTTTTAATCGTGCTGTGCCGTTTTTTTTTATTCGTGCCGTGCCGTGCCGGCCCGTTTACTTAATCGTGTCGTGCCGTGCTGGCCCTCTAACTTAGTCGTGTGACTCGTGTCGTGCCGTGCCGTGCCGGACTACTTAATCGTGTCGTGCCGTGCCGGCCCGCTTACTTAATCGTGTCGTGCCGTGCCAGCCCGCTAACTTAGTCGTGTGACTCGTATCGTGCCATGTCGTGCCCGTCTACTTAATCATGTCGTGTCGTGCTCGTATTTTAATCGTATCCTGTCGTGTAGTGTTCGTTTTTTAATTAAAATCACAATTACAGTAGTTTTGTGTGCTAAAAAATAACACACAAGAACTGCCCGCATAAAAATTTATAGATTTTATCTTAAATCTTTTATAACCTATCATATCTTTTATCAAAATATAATTTACTCATAACACACATTAAAATTTATTTTTTACTTATATGGGCAATGAGTCAATCACAACATTGATAAGTTTAATTCATTTAATTAAAATTTATTTTGGACAATGTCATAATAGTTCATGACAAGTCAAAATTTAATTTTTATATTTTTTTATTCAAAAATTCATTTAAAAATTTATCTCTTTTTTTTATTATGGCAAA
>BRYF01000022.1:4467500-4470000 GCA_030159135.1 Actinidia polygama | reverse complement strand
CTTATTTTTTATTTAATAGATTAGTCAACTATCAAGCATATAAAATTGGTATATTGACAAAGACTCCCGATTATCGCCGACCTTACTGGGCCTTGTTAAGAAAGGTTTGAAAATGAATTAATAGAGTTGGGAGGGTATGGAGTTGAGTTGACAACCCCGATCAATTTGGGTCGGGTTTGGGGACAAATGGGAAAAATTCGAATACTTGATTTCTTTTTTCATTTTATATATTTCAATTGTTTTTTTCTCCTGAATTATGCCGAGAATTATCTACTTAAATTATTGGCAACGGAGTCAAAAAAAATGAAAACAATATCTCAAAGTATTGAGCAGAAATAATATATAATTTTTATAAAAAAAAATCTAAAAAATCTTGAATTTGAAAATTAAACCAGGCGGATGTCCCATATAGTAGACAATGCTTTGAGCTTCATACCATGTGGTGGCTCTCCCATACAGATTAAAGAATCTGTGTGATTGGTTGATTTTCTGTCCATTTATACCTTTCAGTTGTTTTTCTCTCCTGATTTATGCTGAAAGTGTTTGATTAAATTATTGGTAACAGAGATAAAGAAAATAAGATTGAAACACTAGCTCAAATTATTGGATACAAATAAATCGACTTAGTTATCTAATTATTAGTCATGTATAAAAAATATATGATAAAAATAACAGAAAAAATCAGAAAATAACAGGCCAAATAGGCAAATACCCTTTTATTTTGCTTATATTCCGTTTGCTATTAATTTTTATACTCCATTTTTCATCTTTATTAGGGTGAATTTATTGAAATATTCTTCTATATAGCAAAAATATTTGAGTAACAGTGATATTTGAATAATCTCACTCTTATAAAAATGATTAAAGGAGTTCAATTGAAGAAAAGTAGAGTCTGAAAATCATTGGCCTTCTGGTTTTGTTGAAATTATTGAACCTTTCATTCAAAACTAACTCAAACCAAACATTTATTCAATTGGGTTGGCTATATGAATTGTTTTACGTTATTGAGTTCGATCAAGAGTTAAATATTCTCCAAAATTCAATTGAATCATATCATTTTTACTATTGTACCTAATGTTAAATTAAATCTACTCTCTACTGTTGACACTACCTATAATCATATCACTTTTTATCACTATCGCATCAGTAGATCTATTATTAGAAATAACGTGTGAATGAAAGCCAAAAAATTATCAGCTCAAAATAGAGCTGTTAAGCACCCCAAATAGCAGTCATAATCAACCCTAATGGCTAGGAGTTATAGAACAATAAACAACCCCTAACGTTGGGGTGTTTATGGCTGAAAGTTTCTAATTTTAAGGGTCATCTTTTTATCTATAAAAAGCTGAGGGTTTTAGATGAAAAAAATATAGTAAGAAAGCATAAACTTTTTGAGTTTTAAAGAGAGAGACAGTCGCAATAAGTTCGTCAAAGCAGCGTAAATAAGTATTCATATGTTAGTGGTTCAACCGTTTTATATTAGGAGAAAGACGTTGACAACGCCCTACAATATTTTCGGTAGGCAGCAAATCTTTTTTAAGTTTATTGGATAAAAATATTTGTAAATACATAATTTCAAAGAAGTCACCTATGCGGGTTTGGCCTTGGTCAGAGTTTAGAGGTTACGACCTTAGGTAGTCATTCGCGATTGACCTTTGTTGAATAAGTTGTTGAGACTTCGGTTGATGTTCAACTAGTTAGAGGTTTTTCTCAACCAGTTGTGGATGCAGAAAAATTATTCTGCTCGACTTGAATCAGTTAGAGAATTTTTTTCAACAGGTTTGGAGTTGAATAAATTGAATTTTTTGTCAAATTGAATTTTTATTATGTTTAAATTGTTAATTTATTCATGCTGTCAATATTGTTAAGATCAATATATTGATACGTGATTGATCTTTTTCAGGAAAATATGTCGACAGAAGTTAAAACGAACAGTCAAGTTCCAATACTTCTCCAATCATATGTGTTCCAATGATACCGATGACTCATGTGAACAAATCAAAAATATTTGGGAGAATTATTGAAAATATGGTGTGAATGAATAAAAAGAATTTTTCAGTTATTTAGGTGCTTGAGTCTTCTATTTTGTGGTATGATAGACTACGACATGTTAATTATGATTCTATCGTAGACTAATTAACTTGAATCACATTCTAATATTTTAAATTGATAAAAATCACAAATGTGAGACTTGTATTGAAGCGAAGTTAACGGGGTCTTCGTTTCATTCGGTTGAAAGAAATACCGAATCATTAAGTTTAATTCAGACTAATGTGTGTGATTTGAAGTATGTCCAAATACCCAATACAAATAAGTATTTCATTACTTTCATTGATGATTTAATGAAATATTGTTATGTATACTTGCTCAAAAAAAAGATAAAGTTTTGGACAAATTTATTCTTTATAATAATGAAGTTGACAACCAACTTAGCAAGAAGATTAAGATTGTGAGAAGTGATCGAGGTGGTGAATATGAATCATCGGTTGATGGATATTGT
>BRYF01000022.1:4420000-4430000 GCA_030159135.1 Actinidia polygama | reverse complement strand
ATAAATTTGGTAACAATAAATTACGTGAGTACATGGGGAGTTGGTTTGGCCGGTTGGGATAGTGGTATATTTGACCCACTCAAAAAAAACTTATCATTTGCCAAACCTAATGCGCTCACCTTTTCAAATTGTGGATTGTTGGGCGAGTAAGAGCGGGCCAGGACGGATTGACAATGTTTTTGCTCATCTCTACTGTTTTCACATTTCCATCTATTTTTCAAAATACATTGCCACTCAAATGCCACACCTCACCAAGGGCACTCGTCGCCTACCTTCAAGAGAATCTCCATTATGCCTCGCCATGCTCCATTCGCCACTGGGCTTCATTCAACTCGCCAATAGGTGAGGAGACACCTCATCGCCAGATCGCCAGGAAGATTGAACTTAAGCCCGCCAGTCTCTATACCACAGAAGGGCGAGGTGAAGTACATGTCTCCAGTCTTCTATACGAACTCCAGTCCTATCTCCACAAGGACATTACCTTCAGAAGAGATCCATTCCTTCTCAACACCTACAATCACGGGACATTCTCCAGGTGTTATGTCTCCTTATTAAATCTCCTATATCTCCAGGATATATTACCATACTTAGCCATCCGAGGATCATGCTGTAGTTTTCTTACACGGCTCTCCTTTCTCCATCTATATAAGGCCGCTCCCCCAACATTATAAGGTACGCAACACAATTCTATCTGGCACTGAGCTCTGCTTGTTAATTGATTAGCCTCTGATCGCCCTAATCTGATTCGCACGCCGGAGGGGTTTTGAGCGGCGCCTCACCCCCGCCGGTAACGTTTGTTTTTTGTTGCGCAGGTCGCCCGAATATTAGCCGAGGTCCAGTGCCGAGGCCGAGGAGTAACGTGACTGTTGGTTGCTCGCTCAAATTTTTACCACAATAGTTTGGCGCCGTCTGTGGGAACGACAATTCTCAAATTTCTATACACCTGCATAGCCGCTTATTGTCTCGACCAAGTGCCAGCAGCCCTTTGGACAATAGAGCTCATCCGATGACCAATACCAGTCAGACTCCAGATCTAGAGGGCCTTCATTGTGAGATACATGATATGGCCGAACAGATGAGGGTCATGAACGAGAATAACGCCCGTTTGTTGTACCTCCTTGTAGCTAACACGCCGTAGATTCCTCCGAACCCGGCCCCTGAAAATAATTCTCCTCGCCCACCTTGTCGGTCTGGCGACTAAATATCCCAAGGCCATCATAGCACAGGACGGGCCGAGCAAAATCGATCTCCCTCACCTCGTCCTCAACGTGAAAAAAATGCCTCATCAGAGTCTCAATCTATCCAAGCTCATGAGATTGAAGGCGGGGAAGTCCAGAGAGATAGATCTCCTCGCCGTAACGACTAAGCACCTAGGCGTCGAAGTACTTCCACCTCCCAAAAGATTAGAGATCTAAACGCCCGTCTTGACGCCATTAATACTAGGGCAGGCGCTCCGGTAACCGTGGATGCTTTGATAAAGCAAATCGAGCCACCATTCATGGAGAGGGTGTTAAGAGTTAGGGTTTCCTCAAAGTTCAAGTTGCCCAGTCAGCTCGGGACCTATGAGGGTAAAATAGATCCCATGGACCATTTAGATTCGTACAAGAGCCTGATGTCGCTACAAGGTTGCTCGGATGAGGTAATGTGCAAACCGTTCTCTGCTACTTTAAAAGGGTCGGCGAGGTCGTGGTTTAGAAAATTATATCCCGGAACCATTTGACTCATTCGGCAACTTGAGCAAACTTTTTGTCGCCAACTTTATGAGCTGCAGAACCCGACAAAAGAACGCTTCCCATCTCTTCACCATTCACCAAAAGGAAACGGAAAGTCAAAAAGACTACGTTAAGCGATTTAACCAAGCCGTCCTGGAAGTGGAGGATTGTAGTGACAAGGTAGTAATTATGGCCCTGATGGAAGGACTTCCCCCGGTCCACTATTTGACTCCCTCTCCAAGAACATCCTTGAAACCTTATCAGTTCTCCAGAGCAAGGCTGATAAGTACGTCGCCGCGGAAGAGTTAGCCAAAGCAAAACGGAGGCGACGAGGGAAAAACAATCACAAGAAGAAGGAGCCTGACACAAGACGATCCGTCTACAGGGAGGAAAGGAGCAAAAAGCCCAATCGAGGTTCAGGGTGAACAAACAAAAGACGTCCTCCTACTCCACCTCGCCGTCTGGAAATGATTTTGCCACCCCTCAATGCTCTCATCGCCCAAGTACTCACCAAGATTAAGAACGAGGAATTCGTCAAATGGCCTGGGAAAATCAAGACCGATCCACAATACTGAAGATTGCTTCCATTGGAAAGAGCAGATCGCCGACCTTATCAAAAGAGGATATTTGAGGAAGTATGTAGCTGATCGCCCACCTCTCCACTCGCCGGAAAGGAGATATGACGATAATCGACCAACTACGGGAGACATACAAATAATTCATGATGGATTCGATTTCGGCGGATGCTCAAATTCATCCAGAAAGAGGCATGCAAGGGGCGCCAGTGGGCGAGCTAAGGGGGAAATCTACAACCTCTCCTCACCCGTCGTTGATGCTCATCCGCTTATCACCTTCAATAATGATGATCTAAGAGGCCTCCACCTTCCCCATGACGACGCCTTGGTCGTATCAGCTATCATCGCCAACTTTAATGTTCAGCGAATCTTGATCGACAATGGGAGCTCGGCGGATATTTTTTTCGTCTTGGCTTTTGAAAAAATGAAGATCGGGCTAAATAAACTCTATCCCTTCCATACCGCAATAGTGGGTTTTAGAGAAAATATGACGCATCCGTTTGGATGGATCAAATTGCCGGTAACCTTGGGAACGGATCCGTATCAGATCACAACCTAGCAAGACTTCATTGTTGTAGATTGCCCTTCACCTTACAATGCAATTCTAGGTCGCCTTACCTTGGGAGTAGTGAAGGTAATCACCTCAACCTACCACCTAAAGATGAAATTTTCCACTTCTACGGGCGTGGGTGAGATGAGAGGCGACCAAAAGGTGGCAATAAAATGCTTCATTTCGGCCATGAAGACGGAAATCCCCTTAAAAATCCAATAGCAATTACAGATCGCCGAGGCTGAGATGGGGCCTTTAAGGGACGAGGTAGAACTAGTTGTCCTGGAATATCCCCGAGAAATCAAAAACGCCAAACCCCTTGAAGAGATTACTCTAATCTCCATACACACAAATTATCCGAATCGCCATGTCATGATCAGTACCGAGCTGGACAACGAACTGCGCTCCGCACTGATAGAATTCTTGAAGAAAAACTTTAACATCTGTGCTTGGTCGCAAGGCGATGTCCCAAACATTGACCCCCAAGTCGCCACACATAAATTATTCACCGATCCCGAATATCCCCCAGTTCGCCAGAAGCGAAGAAAATTTGCCCCTGAACGCCTAAAGGTTATCGAAGAAGAAGTGGCTAAGCTCGTTAAAGCCAACGTCATCGAAGAGGCCCATCACCCGGAGTGGCTCGCCAATGTCGTCGTCGCCCCTAAAAAAAAGGAGAAATGGAGAGTATGCGTTGACTTCACTGAACTTAACAAGGCGTGCCCAAAAGACAGTTTTCCTTTGCCTAAAATTGACTTGATAGTCGAAGCTACATCTAAACATGAGCTCCTAAGTTTCATGGACGCCTTCTCCGATTATCATCAGATCAAAATGTTCTCTCCCGACGTGAAAAAGACTTCTTTCATCACAGAACGAGGGTTATATTGCTACAAGGTCATGCCTTTTGGACTAAAAAATGCTGGGGTGACGTACCAAAGGTTGGTCAATAAAATGTTCAAGGAATTGATTGGGAAGACGATGGAGGTGTATATCGACGACATGTTAGTCAAAAGTCTTAAGGCAGCCGATCACATCGTCCACCAGGAGGAAGCATTTGGCATCCTACGAAAACACCGGATGATGTTGAATCCTTCAAAATGTATTTTCGGAGTATCTTCTAGCAAATTCCTTGGGTTTTGGTAACAAACGTGGAATCGAGGCAAACCCGGATCAGATTCAGGCCCTTCTCGACATGACTTTGCCCAGGAACATTCACGAGGTGCAACAATTGACTAGACGAGTGGCCGCCCTTAATAGATTTGTTTCTAAATTAACCGACAAATGTCTCCCATTCTTTTAAATCATGAAAAAGAATTAGACTTTCCAGTGGAACGAAAGATCGAAGATGACATTTCAACAGCTAAAAGAGTATCTCGGCTCGCCGCCCTTGCTCACTGTTCCGACCACAGGCGAGGAATTATTTATGTACCTCTCCATTTCACCAACAGCAGTAAGTGCCATACTGATCCGAGAAAAAGACGGGGTTTAAAAACCGATATATTATGTCAGCAAAGTCCTAATGGGAGTAGAGAACAGATACTTGAAAATCGAGAAGCTCGCCTATGCCCTTCTTCTCGCCGCCAGAAAACTTCGCCATTATTTTCAGGCAAATCCGATAATTGTGATAACTGATCAGCCACTGAAACAGATTCTTCAACGACCTAAAACTTCAGGAAGGCTCCTCAAATGGTCCATCGAGTTAAGTGAATTTCACATTAATTACAAACCAAAGATGGCGATCAAAGGACAAGCCTTAGACGATTTTATTGCTGAATTCACGTATGATATTATCAAGGAGCCTAAGAATGTCCCCGAGGTGGAAATCACCAAACAATCAAAACCTAATGAGGACCTTACTAGCTGGGAACTGTTTGTGGATGGATTGTCAAATCAACAAGGATGTGGTGCCGGACTCGTCCTGAAAACTCCATCGGGCGAGCATATGGAATATGCCATACACATAGGATTCTGCGCTACCAATAATGAAGCCGAATATGAAGCTCTTCTCGCCAGACTCAGAGTGGCAACTGATTTGGGTGT
The DNA here is from genome assembly GCA_030159135.1 of Actinidia polygama. Lineage (NCBI taxonomy): Eukaryota > Viridiplantae > Streptophyta > Magnoliopsida > Ericales > Actinidiaceae > Actinidia > Actinidia polygama. The sequence goes on along the minus strand of BRYF01000022.1, from coordinate 4,425,126 downwards.
GGATTCCCTAGACGTCTTCAGTGATTCCCAATTGGTAGTAAATCAAGTTCAAGAAGATTACCTCGCCAAGGATACAAGAATGATGGCCTATTTGGATGAAGCAAAAGCCATGTTGGGGAAAATAAAAGATTTCAAAATTCACCAAATCCCGAGAGAAAAAAATAAGCAAGCCGATGCTTTAGCTAACCCCGCCTTAGCTTTTGACTTCATCTCAAGCAGAAACATACCCTAGGAATTCTTAGCCAACCCAAGTATTGAGGTCGCCAAATCAATCTGTCCAAAACACTTCGTGCCAACATGGATGGACGACATCGTTACATATCTCCAAATTGGACTGTTGCCAGAAGACAAATTACAAGCTTGCCGAATCCAGTACAGGTCAGCCAAATTTTGCATCCTTAATGGAATCTTGTACAAAAGGTCATTTTCTGGTCCTCTCCTAAGATGTCTCCGACCTGAAGAGGCAGAGTACGTCATGAGAGAAATTCACGAAGGTATCTGTGGAAATTATTCGGGGGCGAGATCGCTAGTTAGAAAAGCAATTAGACAAGGCTACTTCTAGCCTCGAAAGGAACATGATGCGGCGACATACACTAAGAAATGTGACAAGTGCCAGAGGTTTGCCCTCGTGAGTCACCTCCCTCACATAGAGCGATCCCAATGACAAGTCCATGGCCATTCGCCTAGTGGGGAGTCGACATACTCGGGCCATTGCCCCAAGCTCCATTACAGAGAAAGTTCTTGATCGTCGCCATCGACTACTTCTCCAAGTGGATTGAGGCAGAACCCCTCATGAAGATCACTGAAAGAAACATGATACGCCGATTCAGAATTTCAAAAGTTCTCATCTCGAACAACGCCAGGAAGTTCGACAACAAGATGCTCAGACAGTTCTTCTCGGATCTCGCCATCTCGCATCACTTCTCCTCGTCCGGATACCCCCAAGCTAATGGTCAAGTAGAGGTTACTAACAGAACCATCCTAAGGAACTTGAAAACAAGGCTAGAAAGGTCCAAAGGAAAATGGGTAGAAGACCTGCCGAGCATAATTTAGGCCTATCACACGACGAGCAGGATCCCACGGGCGAGACACCTTATTCTATGGTCTATGGAACAGAATCAGTTATACCTGTCAAGATCGGAATACCAAGCTTCAGGACCTCAAATTTCAACGAAGAGAGTAACGAAACTGAGTTGAGACTTGATCTCGATCTCCTTGATGAAAGGAGGGAAAGGGAAGAAGTACGCCAAATAACACTTATAAATACCAGGTCGCCAGATACTACAACCAGAGGGTTGAGCACAAATCCTTTCTCTTGGGCGATTTAGTCCTACAAAAGGTCACACTGTCTTAAAAAAACCAAACGCAAGAAAGCTCGGTCCTACATGGGAAGGCCCTTACAAAGTTGTGAAGGTATCCCGACCAAGAAGGTATTGGCTGGAAGATATGAACGGGAAGATTCTCCCTTACCCTTGGAACGCCGAGCACTTGAGAAAATATTACAAATAAGTTTTATGGTCGCCAAGGTGTTGTTCCTAGATTTCTTGTAATAAATCGCCTAATTTAAATAAAATTTATCCAATTTATTTTTATCGCTAAGTTCAAATTTTACTTCGCCAAAATCAGGATAGCCAGTTCGTTATTAAACAACGGAGGCATCTTGATCGCTATTAAGGATGTCGCCAAAATCAAGATAGCCAGTTCGTTATTAAACGACGGAGGCATCTTGATCGCCATTAAGGATGTCGCCAATATCAAAGTTGCCAGTTCGTTACAAAACGACGGAGGCTTCTTGATCGCCATACATAATGTCGCCATTATAAATATTGCCAAATCTCGGTTGCCCTTAAGATTGTCGCCAAAATAGAAACAGTATGGTCGCCAATTAATTCGCCATTTCAATTGTGATCAGCAGTTATTACGTTAATAACCGTAATATAACAATACAGGAGTTCGCCTCGCCAACACTCGAGTTTGTAAGAAACAGAAAGCAGTACTTACCCAAAATTGTGTTCACAAAAAATCAATGTTGGAAAAATATCATTACAAAACAAGGGTGGCAGATCGCCAATTAAAAAAAAAATTAAATTACAAGGGTGGCAGATCGCCCTCGTTCTCTTCACCTTTCTCGCAATCCCGAGTTGTTTCCTCCTCCTCGGCCAGGTTGGCGTCCACCTCCATGTTCGCCAAATCGATACCAAGATCGGGGTGATGGCGAGCAATCTGCCTCTTGCAGAATTCAAAACCTTTGTCAAAATATGAAGTAGTCGTGTCTATAACGGCATCCTTGAAATCAGACGAAGATTTGAACTCGTCAAAGGCGAGCTTCGTGGCTTGGGCCAACTTCCTGGTAAGCTCAGCCACCTCAGACTCCAACCATACCATAGCCTCAAATTTCTCTTTCAACTCGGTCTTGGCCTTCACCGCTCAATCGCCGAGCTCAGTCTTGGCTTTCGTCGCTCGATCACTGAGATCGGCCAAGTCACTTTCTGCCTTGGAAGCCCAATTTTGGGCTTTAAAGCAATTCGAGTTCGGCTGAGTCTGCGCGGGCGAGCTGAAAATGATAGTCATGTTGATGGTCTTTACTTCGGAGGGCAAGAGCAGAGACGATCACAACCGCCTGCTACAAACGACGTTACGTAAGCTCTAGAAAAAAGAGAATTACAAAAAACGAATGTAAACTGCCAAATACCTGGCCCAAGGCGTGGTAAGACTTGGTGACCAGTTCGTCGGTATTGAACTGATCCACCTTCTCCTTGTCAACCGGCAGGATCCCACTAGAAAGTATTTTTCGCGCTATAGGGATGCTTGACATCACCGAAGCCCCAAAGCCCAAGTTTCGACCTGGCGAGTTGGATGGGCCCTCTCCTGGCGCCAATGGTCGCCGAGCTACACTACTCACCCCCTTGTGGATTTAAACCTCTTAGGCGGGGGTGGCATCACTGCTTCCTTGCCTTTGCCCAAAGAATCATCCTTCTCCATGGGCGAGGAGTCGGAAGCACCATCTCGGGGCCTCTTCTCTTGGATCACTATCCCTTTTAATGGCGAGATAGCCTCCACTCCTGAGCTTGTGTCCTTGGCCGCGGCCTTCTTTTCTCCTACCTTTTTGGTAAGGGTGGTCAAGGTGATCCGAGAAGACATAGCTGCAAGGTTAAAACAAAAATCAGGCAACGAAAGAAATAAAGTTAAGAAAAGTTAAGGCAATACTTAAAAATCAGATCTAAGCTCGGGGGCAATCTTAAGTCTGATCTAGACTCCAACTTAGATTCCGAGCAGGAGCTCAGAAGTCCAAATAGAGGTCCTTTGGCAGAAGTTCCGAGAAAGGATCTCTGCCCCTGCCCCCCAACCACTTGAGCAAAGTCAGATCCAAAATGTCAGAAAGAGCCCTCTTAGCTATTCTTCCTATTTCCCTCTAATAACTCACAGGCATTATATGGAGTCACTTCGGACAGGACTATTGCGCGGAAGATAACCTCGGGAGGGATGGGACTCACCCTCGTCGCCAGAAGTGCTTTTGCCTTCCTCGAATCGGGCGTTGTCGCCACCACTAGACGATATCTCCACGCGTCCCCGGGAAAAGTATTTCCAGAAAGTTCTAGAGGAAAGAACCTTTGGGACCTCGAAATAGCCCCCGGGTTGTATTTTGTCGAGGACCTCCTCATCCTCTTTGTTTCGATCTCGGACAAAGCAGACAACTTGTTGAACCGTTTCTCTAAAAATAACCATTAACGTCAGTAAGGCGAGCTAAAGTACATGAAAATTCAAACTAAATTAAAATAACAGGGATCTACCTGGCACGCCCCAAGTCTGGGGAACTCGCTGGACTCCTTCGCCCAAGGGCGTGCTCGAAAAAAACTCCCATTCATCTCCCAAGGCAAAGAATAACCTCTTTTTCTATCCCTTGACGTTGCTCGGCGCCCCTCTCAGTATGTTCTTGTCGGGCCTGGACTTGAAGTAATACCATCCCAATTCTGGCAGAGGACTGAGGGAATAAATGCACCTAAACTCGTCACAGGACATGTGGTGTTTGAAGTATCGCCAAATGACTAATGAGCAAATGACACTTCGACAGACATTTGGATAGAGTTGGGCAGGACAAATTTTGTAATGACTCAATATCCTCCTAACAATAGGATGGATAGGGAACCTAAGGCCTACTGGAAAGGTGGCCTCGTAAAAGGCCACCTCGCCCGAGCGAGCAGACAAAATCGTCTCGCCCTCCTCGAGAATATGGACCCCAGAGGGAAAATAGTACATTATCCTAAGATGATCCAAGTCGCCTTGGGTCATAATGTTGACCTCTTTGGCAAGGTTAGATGTATCCATTTTGGCAGGTATATTACCGTGAATGGAGTCTTCGGGGGGCGAAGAGGGAGAGTGGTTTACATTATTAGTCATGTAGAACTTTTTCCCTAGGTGATCGGATATCCAAGAAGGCAGGGAGTGTTTTAAACTTTCGTCTCCTAACTCGGTATTACCGGACATGCACTAAAGGATAATGAAAAAGAAGGCAATGATCAGCCGATACTTACTGAAGCTGGGAAGAGGCAAGCTCAAAGAGGCGAGATGTTTAGGGCGAGATGCGCGTCTGAGCAGAGTTAGCAATTCAGTAACAAGCGGAGAACGAAAATGGGTGGGGGGTCCCCTATATTTATAGAATTCAGGGAGGGCCAAGATCAATTCCCATCAAAGGTAGAGATCTCGCGTCGTTTGAACTCCTGAGATTAAAAACTGTCATTCCCGCCGCCAGGCTGCTCTTTCCGCCGAAAAACGTAATTTCACCATTAATGCTCTCACCCACGTGGTCGCCTCTGAATAAAGCATAGTAACTGCGTCCGCCACGCGTCATCTCATAGGGAAGCGCCATAGAAACGCATCCACGTCACTCGCTGGTAGTCTCCCACGACACTTGTGCTATCCGTTGATACTAACTCAGAATACTCAGAAGTCCCAAGTGCTTCACCTCGGGACTCCGAGTAGGGGGCTACTGATGTGGGATAAAATATCCACACCTCGCCAAGGGCACTCGTCGCCTACCTTCAAGAGAATCTTCATTATGCCTCGCCATGCTCCATTCGCCACTAGGCTTCATTCAACTCGCCAATAGGCGAGGAGAAACCTCATCG
>BRYF01000022.1:4400000-4407500 GCA_030159135.1 Actinidia polygama | reverse complement strand
AACACAACCAGTAGAGGAGAAAAGAACAGTAAGAACAAGATCACATAATTGACCAACAAAAATAAGAGTAAAGGCAAGTTTACGGATATAGTATGTATGTGAAAGGGATAGAACAGAAGGAGAGACATGCCCAACATCATCAACAGTCATAGAAGAACCATTAGCAGTATAGATAATAGAAAATGAAGACTCAAATAATTTAGAGGAGAAGGTAGATAAATTAGAGGTCATATGATTACTACACCCAGAGTCAAAGTACCATGGGGATATACTTGAAGTGTCAGACAAGGCAGTAGCAGGATTATCAGAAGCAGATAGAATTTGCTGAACAAGAGTAGGAAGACCACTGACATCGATCAGGGTAGGAAAGGCAGAAGCAGTAGAGGAAATCACAGCGGTAGCAGCAATGGACTAAGGATGGGTATCTCGGTAGGTAGGAACCCTAGGACAATCGGATAGATAATGTCCAAGACCTCGCTGGCAACAATGCTTACAAATTCGAACATGACAGATAAGCAAGCAATGATCAGTAGCATGACAACAAGTGCACTCATTTTGCCGAGCATCAGAGGTTGAAAAATCTCAAGGTCTAGAAGTCTCAAATCGATCCATAATGTCAAAACAATAGAAAAAATGGTAGAACAATAGTGCAAAATAGCAGCTGCAGCAGTAACGAAACAGAAATATCAAAAATTGAGTGTAGAAACGGAATTAGAAGGCCTAAATTACTCTAGGAGATGAACCTGGAAGAATTGCAAACTTCTGGGACCAAACTGTCAAATTAGAAACTTTTGTGATCAATTCGAAGAAATCAGAAACTCAGGGGGGCCAAATTGTAGAAATCAAAAACTTCAGGGGCCAAACCAAAGAAATTAGAAACTTCAGGGGTCAAAACTTAAATTTACCAATGGAATAGCTGACGTGGCAGATAACTTCAGGATGACATCATAGAGGTAGGGCTGACGTCACGCTGGTGTCATAGAGGTAGGGTTGGCGTCACACAGATAGGGCTGATGTCACGCTGACATCACAGGGAGCAACGCTGACATCACAGACGCTAGAGCTGACGTCACGGATGAGGGCAGGTGCGCAGACGCGTGCGGGCGCGTGTGAGCGTGTGCGGCACATGTAATCTTACTGAGCATAGATCTGATGCGCGGATGATGTAGGTGGTGCGTGGGAGAACGTGTGGTGGTTTATGGCAGTGTTCTCGACTTGGCTGAGCTCAGAATTTCATGAGGAACACAATAATGTGTTCAAATTTCAGATTCCGGCAGATTTTTTGTAGAAAGACAAAAATCATAGACGAAAACCACAGATGTAGAAGAAAAAGATAGAAGAATCAGATGTAGAGGGATGAAAATCACAGAATAGGGTTAGAAAATCATGACTCTGATAGCATGTTAGAAGAACCGATTAGGCCTAACTCAACCTTGAAAATTGACTTATAAGGTGAGGGTTATTCAAGGGCTTATAAGGAGATACAAGTCTTCGTATCCAGGCGATGTAGAACTTCACTCACACATATTATGTGTGGTATAGTGCTTGAAAAGTAAAGGAAAGAAAATCGATGATAAACGCTTGCAACGGACCAATGGCGGTTAACGGTGACTGCAAACAGTCAATGGTTGCAGTGTCCTAATTGCGATATAGAAACAGTGAGTTCTGCTGTCGGAGTTATTTTTAGGAAACGTCTCTCCGACAGTCAAATTAAATGACCGAATGTTCAAATTGTATATATATAGAAAGAGTAGAAGTTTAGGGTACCTAAGTTTGCATACTTTTGAGTACAGTTCGGTGCGTGCCTGAATGCGCCAATTGTCACGTCATTAAACAGGCTACAGCTTGGCGAGTGCCTGGATGCCCTGACTGTTGTGTCAGTGAGTAGGCATGGTTGGTAGCTTTCCATCATGCCTTTGACGTCTCAATCCAAGCATGGGGGAGGAAACTTCGCCATGCAAGTCATTTTCTGTCCCAGTCATACCTCGGGATCACTGTTGATCGTTGCACCTTGGCCATGCCTCGGCGCGATTACCTGGTCGAGCTTGCTATAGAGCGATAATTCGGTAGTGGTGCTTGCCTTAGCTCGAGTAGTGGCAACGTCCGATAATGTTTTGACCGAGCTCCTATATAAGGACCCCACCAAGCTTTATCTCTAGTGGCAGCTTGGTGGTGGTGCCTGCCCTACCAAGGCTGAGATTTATATTTGTGTATTTTATACCCTTATAATTGTCTCTCAGTTCGCATGTGCTGAATGAATGCTTGTTGAGGTCATGTGAACTAGACGTACTTAATGCCTAAAATCGGAGATTGGCGGGCACACTAATGCGTGCTAGCTATTTTTCTTCTATTTAGATCCGTTGAAGTTTGATTAGTTTATGAGCTCAGTTTGGGCACAAATGCTCGAGTGTGCCCACCTACCATTAGGGTTCGTTTGGTGTCATTTGGCTGAAACACGTGGCGGTTGGGCTGCCACGCGTCAAAATCTACATCTACTAGTGGGGATTTGGCTCTTTTCTTCCGATGCAAGCTTAGAGTGACAAATGGCATATTTGCATATCACACTTGCCTCCACTTTGAACTCAATCATAGCATGCGCATATAGCATTATGAATACACCAGTATTGTAAGGACCTGGCTTCTCTTCATTCCTAAATTAGATTGCACGGACAATTCAAGAATTTTGATTCCATTTTATTAATTCAAACCATTGTTATTACAGACTTCCTCGAGAAATTTGGTACTGAAAAAAATAAGTTGATTAGATACAAATTAATAGTCGATCATATCAATTTATATCAAGATAAATATGTAAAAACACATTTATATCAATGTATATGTCACACACATTTATTAAGCTATAAAACGGTACCAAACAGATACTGAATTGTGCCTAATTAACGTGAATTTTTTATAATACTGATCTTCACAATGGAGTTTACAATATGAACGATTTGAATTATTAAAATGGGCCAAAATACTTTGACTGCACCAATCTAGTCCATTTGAAGGATTGTGGAGAAGCCAAGTCCTATTGTAATCCAACAACATTCTTATTGTCATCCATTACTGACTTTGATTTCGAAAGCACCACAACTTTTATACGGTGCCATCAATGGTTGAATTGATAATGTCAACATACTAGTTTGCCCGGGTTTTCATGGACTTCTTTTAATGTGCGGTGAGATTGGTCTCCAGATTAATTAGTTATTGAGTCGAATACTAAGTTATAAAAAAAATTGTATTTAAGCAATAATTAATAATATCAAAATATAATATTCTTTTCATGCAAGTAAAATTGTATTAAATTAGAAACATTTTTTCAAATAATATTAGATAGGGAAAATAAGAAAATGGAGCAAGGGGAAGGTGTAAATCACAACTCAACTATTAAGTGAACACATCAACTACAAAGCGAACCCTTTGTCTGTTAACACAAAAACAATTTAGACGGTATCTAGTGGAGTGTATATTTGGGTAAACTACACTTTGTAGTCTTGTATTTTTACCAATATTTTACTTTGCATTTTTTTTACTTTCAATTGTTTCAGTTTATCTCGTGTATTAATGTGGCCTTTTCGGCTGTTTTTGTTCAACTAAGGGCCACTTGGGCCTTTTTCGTTAATGGCCTCGTTCCGTGATTTTATTGAACAAAAAAAAAATGAAAAGCCTACATTAAGACTTGACTTAATTAAATTATAAGGGGTTGATTGACACAATTAAAAGTGAATCGTGCAAAATAAAATTTTATGAAAAGTATAAGAATGCAAAGTGTAGTTTATTCTATATATTTTGGTTTGTGTCATAAGTACGAAGGGTGTGTTTGGATCAAGAATTTTGTTATAGAAAAAGAAAAAAATAAAGAATTCAATGGTCCCGAAGGTTAAATAATCCAACTTTTTCATTTTATTTTTTTTTCTCCCAAAATTCTTGATCTAAAAACAACGGGAAGAAAATGGAATGAAGAACCAATTTAGATGGCAGTTTCTAGTTGCATGGTTTTTATAAACTCCCAACAAGAGGTAAAATTTCAACTCACCATGACACTTCCCTAATAAATTGCGTGAAGCAAATTAAGACATATTCAGTAATCAGTACTGTCCCGTGTAAATGTGTAGAAAATGCACGTAGAAAAAAACAAAATAAATAGCCATATTTAAAAAAGTGATGCTGTAGTTGTAATTGTAGTTGTAGTTGTACAAGCTATCTTTATTTGCCATATTTTACTTTACTGTCTACATCTGCTAAATTACGGGAAAGGCTAATTTACATTACGTAAATGAGTTGAATTTTCTCATACCATCTACTAGCTAGATTCTACTCCATCATAATTAATGTGATTTTTTGACTATCGTTTGTTGGGTAGGGAAAATAATATGGTGAGAAAGCAACACCATATTAACTTTTATTCTCATGCAATATTATCTAGGGGGTGGTTGGGGACACTATCACTTTAATTTTTTTTTTAACAAAAATTAATTTTATTATAGTCTTAGCTATTAATTTTATGATTTGAAATAATTAAAAATCATGCAATTTTTTTATTTACAATTTTATTAGTGGTATGGGATATGAAGTGATATTTTTTATTTTTTATCATGCAATTTTATCATTTTTTTTCCAATTCTAAAAAAATTAGGCCAAATGAGCCATAAAAAAACGTACGCTTAGTGAACTGTTTTGTTTTGTTTTCAATTTTGAATTTTTTTATTTTTAGTGAATTTTTTGTTTTTACGTAATAGTAGGAGTCTAAAAATCTAAAAACTGTTATATTTTAACACAAAATCAGCTACAAAATCCACACCAAGGAAAAAAAAGGGAGAAATTAAAGAGAAAATCCATTTCACCCCCCAAAAAAAGTGAGTGCTTGATTCTTGAATTTTTCACGTACTCTAACCTTTGTACGTGTGAACATATGAACAAAGGAGCTAGGGAAGCGCATCCCACTGGGCCCATAACCTACAACTAGTTAAAGTCAAAAGTGGGAGAGAGAGAAAGAGAGAGAGAATATTGCACGACGACCTGTCAATAGAAGACAGTCCACCACCGTCAAACCCTCCATAATCACATAGAGCACTAACCACTCGCCACCAACACCACTAACCCCTATCTTCTTGTTCATATTTTAGCTCCAAAATACTACCATGTCAAAGAAGCTACTAGAATTTCAACACCCGTTACCCCTCAAAAAAAAAAAGTGAGCTTCACAATGGCTATATATAGCTCACCCCTACCCCTACTTTTTTACTCACAACCATTCCTTCCCAAACCAACTATAAACACGCGTTCGCCCGCACACACACACACACACAGTTCTTTGGTGTCTAGCCATGAAGATGGCAAGCTCTAAGATGATAGGGGTTGCATTCTTGGTTCTCTTCTTTGTGGACCTTTGCTTTGCCGCTAGGCCCATCGCCAAATCAGGCGGTGGCGGTGGCGGTGAAGGAGGCGGAGGTGGTGGTGGTGGTGGGACTGGAGTCGGGTCTGGGTCGGGTTATGGATCGGGGAGAGGTTCTGGGTCTGGGTACGGTAGTGGTGAGTATGGTAATGGCGGTGGCGGGTGGCGGTGGTGGTGGTGGTGGGGGGGGGGGGCGGTGGAGGTTTGGGATATGGACGTGGGTCTGGTTCCGGGTACGGGTCTGGTTCCGGGTACGGGTCTGGGATAGGAAGGGGGCGGTGGTGGTGGCGGAGGAAGTGGTGGAGGAGGAGGAGGCGGTGGAGGTTCTGGTGGCGGGTCCGGAAGTGGGTCTGGGTATGGAAGTGGTAGTGGTTCTGGTTATGGAAGCGGTGGAGGAAACGGTGGTGGCGGGGGGCGGCGGCGGCGGCGGGGGCGGCGGAGGTGTTTCTGGCTTTGGCTCGGGAAGCGGCTCCGGGTACGGTTCCGGATACGGTGGCGGTGACGGCGGGTACGAGCCGTGAAAGTTTGAATCAGTTCTCTCTCTCATCAGTCATCAGTAGCATACTATTACCAATCACTAACAATAGCAATATTTGTAATCTCTGAAATAAAAATCCACCACATACTTGCATGTAAGTGTGTAGCGGTGGATGTTGCATATCTATATATTACTGTAAAACGATCTCAGCTCTAAGAACTTGAACGTTTCATTTTTTTTATTATAATTTTAATTGTTTTTTTTGAATTTAAAAATACACATTTCAACATACTAGAGAATTCATATAGTCTCATTAAATTTGAATCAAATTATAACTCAAAAATCATGAATTCTACTTTAACTAGTCAGTTTTTTTAATGCTAACTCTATCCGGCGGCCTCTCTATTTTATTATAATATTATTTATTTACTATTTATTCATTATATTCTCAATTTTTTTTTAAAGTCATATTTTTGAAATGGTCACATTATTCCAATCGTGATATTTTTAAAATGTTCATATTTTAAAATGATCATATTATTCAAATGGTAGTATTTTTTAAATATTTTCTAAACTGTGATATATTTTTTAATTCAACGGTATACAGATAGAATGACCAAGTTTAAAAGTTAATTGATGCAATTGAAAGTGGAAGGATCTAAAAAAATATTTTAGTAAAATATAGGAAGACAAAATATAATTTATACTTAAAATAACATATGAATCGTGATTAAACAAATATGAATAGGTACTTAGCAAATTTATTTTGATGTGAAATATTTTTTTATTTTCATTGGATAAATTAGCCACAGGTGGCTTATAGTGAATGTTCTTATGGGTTAAAAATACATTTTCATAGATGAAAGGAAAGGAAATCTCAAAGCCGTATAACTGACATAACCTTATTAAGAAAACCATTCCATAAACTTCTTTTTAAGTTCCCAATTCATAAATTTCTCTCTCATCGTTCCATCCCAAAATCATTGAACTTCGGTATAGAAAGAGACAAAAATGAATAGCAAATTGAACGTCATAGATTTATTAGAATTTTGAATTTTTAAAAATCTCCAATATTGTGGAATCCCACCAAAATTATGACTTCCTATTTACAATTGAATTTTAAAGGCTTTCACACGAATCAGGTGTTTCTGTAAAACAGTTTCAAGTGCAGCTTCTGTCTCTAACCAATTTGACCACTACCACCATGCAAAAGCCAATGGCCACAAGGCCACAACTCTTAAACACCAGAGACCCCTCCTTTTGACAACCATCACCCCTGGAGCCAACAACCACAAACCACCTTGTGTTGCTTGCGTAAAAATATTCGACAACGAACAGACTTTCAAAGAATAATTTTCATTACTCAAAATAAATTACAATAAGCTAAATTTATAGTAAATAATTTACAGAAATTGAAATTATAGAAATGTAAATACAAAAATTAAAATTGCAAAAACTAAATAGATAGAAATACAAACAAAGCCGAGTCCTGCAATCGCAGTCTCATTAAGAAAGATTCGCCGCCTACCGAGGATGTTGTAAGGTGTTGTCGATGTCTTCCTCCCAGGATAAAACGGTAAGAACCACTAACTTCGAAACACCTTCGAAGCAGCCTTGGCGAACT
>BRYF01000022.1:4372500-4375000 GCA_030159135.1 Actinidia polygama | reverse complement strand
ATACCGGAACATGTCATCAAAACATATGAAATATTCCTCAAACTAATGGTACATGCTATTGTAGCCTTGTGAGATCAGTGCAAGGACAAAATGTGAGGCATGGAGGATATCAAAGGGCATGAAGTGTGGATGGAGATGTTCTAGATAGTTCTAAAAAAGGCCCTGTTATAACCCCATAGAAGGAGGTTGTGTTTACATCCTACCTTTCTCTACATTATGGAAATATTTCATTCAACGATAGTATTAATATTCGATAATTTCAACATAACACTCTGGCTCATTTGAAATCTTTAGTGGAAGTTGTTTAAAGGAGCTCAAGAAAACCTATCATAACGGTTCAATCTCTTTACAGAGGTATGTGTTTATCCAATCATCATCATTTATTCTTATGAGTTATGCAGTTCGTCAAGGAACATTAACTTAGTCGCAATGATTGATCACGGTATTATTCACGGCATTTGAATATCTAAGCATTATATTTGTGTCATTTATAGCTTCTCCTACACAATTGCCCATGCTACTAGTACCTTTTTTGTTACTAAAATCAAATTACATATGTTTTGAAAACATAAATTTCTCAGATAGGAGGCATGTTGAATTTTCCAAAAAATCTATTTTTTTATTTTTATCATGTTAGTCAAATTATATGTTTCTTTTAAAAGACGTTTTTGCATATGATTATAACGTCATATTATTTCAAAAAAATGTTTGTCCTTATGGTAATCAAAGTTTATGTTTTTTTTCAAAACAATGTAAATATTTCTTGTGATAATCAAACTACATGCTTTTTTGTGAACCAAAACAAAACTCTTAAAAGTCCCTAAATGATATGCTTTTTCAAAACTAAAATTTTTTTGGTTTAGATAATTAAATTATATATTTTTTTGAAAATATTTTTTTAAGAAATGTAATTTTGGAGTTTGTCTAATCAAATTATATAGTTTTTCATAAAAGTAGTTGTGGTTATAATTATTAAATTATATATCTTAAAAAAAATTATGTGCTCCTATGATTTTGCTTATAATTAAATTATATATTTTTCCAAATTAATGTTCTTGCTTCTAATAATCAAAGTATATATATATATATACACGCGCACACATTAGTGGTGGGTGTCCACGCGATACATGTGCAAGATTGATATTATAGCTAAATTGTTTCTTAAAATGAATTGTCAAGAAATTATTGTAATATAAAAGTAGTTGTAATATAAAATGGTTACTAGCAGTTGGATATTACCTATAATATGTGAGCCGCCTTCAAAAATCTCTCTTTATCAAATTGGGTGTTCTCTTTTAACAATAGTATATATATATATATATATATTATAAATAAAAAAGCATGTGCATATATGTTGTGCACAAATTTGGACACAAACTACTTTCAAGAGGTGGATCCCAATATTAAAAGGGCCCCACCATGGGCCCTATCCTTTGTGAATGGTCTGAGTCCCAATTTATGCACAAACTGTGTTAATATAGCATGGCTTTCTACGAAATATATAATCAAATTTTAGTTTTTCAAAAACTAAATTTGTCCTTTATCTCATAAACTAATTGTATATTTTAAGACAATATTTTTTCTTATGATAATTATATTATGTATTTTTCAAAATAACTTTTCTTCAAACCAGAAAAATATAGGTAATCAATTTATATAGTTTCTTTTTTCTTATTAAAATCATATGATTTTTGAAAACAGAAAGTATTTTTACTGACAGTCAATTTAAATGTTTTTTTAAAAAAAAATATTTTTTTACTTATGATAATTCGTTATTGTTTTTTCGATATAAAAGTTTTTGCTTGTGCTACTCCATTTGCATATTTTGTTCAAAAATATATTTTTTCTTATGGTAACCAAATTATTTATCTGTTAAATAGTATTTTTATTTAGCCACACAAAATAGATGGTACACCTGCTGTGAAGCAATCAAAATTAAGAGATGGATTTTGTAGAGTGATAAAATCCAAAACTTGGCAACACGAGCCAAAGCTCACACTATGAGTCACCATATGACTAACCATCACAAGCCACTCAAGTCAACAAAACACATTTTTGATGTTGTCTCAGCACTTGAGCTGGAAACAAGAAATTACGCAGAGAAAGAGAGAGAGAGATAGCGGCGATGAAAGCGTTGCGGTTTATTTTCACGAGGTAAACCTTTTCACTCTCTCGTCTTTCATGCTTAGAGGTGTCAAACGTGCCTACCGTGCCGTGCTGTGCCACTTTTCTTCCGTGCCAGTCGTGCTTCGTGCCGTACCGTGCCAGACCCATTTATTTAATCGTGCTGTGTCGTGTCTTTTTTAATCGTGCCGTGCCATTTTTAATCGTGCCGTGCCGTGCCGTTTTTTTTTATTCGTGTCATGCCGTGCCGGCCCGCTTACTTAATCGTGCCGTGCCGTGCCGGCCCTCTAACTTAGTCGTGTGACTCGTGTCGTGCCGTGCCGTGCCGGTCTACTTAATCGTGTCGTGCCGTGCCGGCCCGCTTACTTAATCATGT
>BRYF01000022.1:4352500-4355000 GCA_030159135.1 Actinidia polygama | reverse complement strand
GAAGATTCGTGAAGTTACCTTGTGAAACTAAAAAGGATCTCATGTTCTTCGTTACCCTACCATATAGTCCCTATTGATCCACATGGGTCAGTCAGTCAGACATGCTTGACATGTATCCATTTTTCTGTTACGATTTAACAAAAAATCTTTTCGGATAATAATTCATGTTTTCGTAAAAAAATCCGAAAAATCCTACTTAATACTTAGAAAATAACATACATTAATTTCATATAAATAACATGTATTGTACCTATGTCGTATTTATTGTATAATTTATATATTAATTAGTGGAATTAGATATTTTAAAATTTTGGGGTCTTACATTATCAGTTCTAAAACAGTCAAGGTGCAAGTAGGGCAACAAAGAGGGATGAAAGGCCAAGTCTAATATCCATTATATATGATTGAAAAAACTTTAGCTGTGAGAGAGATTCCAGATGAGTAAGCAACCCAAAGAAATCATATAAAGGTCTTTAGGGAAGCCAACTATCAAACCAACCCTATAAATTCATAAATTTTTGGCCATTCCTATAATATCTCTAACCTTGACAACGGATTATAGTAATTTCTTATTCTTTAATTTTGATATTTTTGCTATTGTTGAAATGTCGTACTGTATACTTACGTGAAGAAAATGTTATCAAATCATGTAATTTAAGTTGTTTGTTACGTTTCTTTAACGGGATATATTATATCAATAGTCTTTACTTTTAACATTTAACTTATTATGTTAATTGGATGTTTGACATTAGGGTTTGTAATTTTTCTAGATGGATGATGCTTCTGGTTTTAACCCATCTTCGCCAAATCGAAATGAAGCCAATGGCAGTGGCAGTGTTTCCTCCTATGGCTATGAGCTCAGTTGCAAGCACACCTACAGATACAACCACTCCTCTAGCTCTGGAAAAATCAACAGCCTCCACACAACCCTCACAGCCTCAGGTGAGTACTAGAGATCTCATTAATAAATATCACTAGAATGGAAACTAGTGTTAAACCATTCCGACAAGAGTTGTGCTATTAGGGTCGATTAGGATTCCCGACATGTTTGTCTTCATCCAGCCCCCTACACGTGTGGAGAAGTGTACAATGTTAAGAGAAAGAAATAGCCGAAAATTAGAAAGACCAAAAGAGCCTCAAAATTCAAAAGACTTCATTCGTCTCCCCTGTCTCCTTCCAATCTCCACCTCTAAATTATGTAATGAGACCCTTTTTTTAAAAAATTGGTAGAATTCACCCAATTAAAAAGCTTTGTATTTTCTTTTATTATTCTTTTCTTTCTCTCTCCTTCTCACAACCACACCCTCCCCCCTCCCCACCACCCTTTACATGTCTCCCCCGTTGTCGTGAGAATCCTCTCTCTGTCTTCCAATCACTCTCTTCATCTCTCTCCCGATCGAACCCTTGCCGGCCACGTCACCGACGACCTCACCGACCCTCCCCTCTTTGTCTCGGTTCTCTCTCCCACCCTGATCTCACCCTTTCTCTCTTCCCCTCCCTCCTATCACCACCACCACCAAACATAGCATCCCCATTTTCCCCTTTCCCCAAATTGCTTTTCCAGGAATCCCATACTCGGCCCACTTTTCCCTCATCTGCGAGGCCACCGCATGTGTGCACACCCTCGGGTCGGGATACCTTGCGATTTGGGTGACATCGGCGACATTGATGTTGAAATTTTGCATTGAGGTAGGGTTTTTTAACTTGAATGTATAATCTTGTTAATAACGATATGATTAGTATGCTAGAATTGTGCGGTTAGTGGTTTAGCATGCTAAAATAATGTGGTTAATTGTTGATGTGTTGGCCAAGTAGAGGCTCAATTGCGAATGTAGCAAATTTTATGTTTTCGGCATTGTAGGTGCTTCAAAGTGATTGAATATACATAAAATGTGACATGTGCCTAGAATTATGCAAATAATTGCTTAACATGCTAAAATTATGAGATTACTTGTTTAAGAGTTGATTGAGTGGGTCTTGAATTGCGAATTTGTTGAATCTACGTGCCTCCATAGTTGTACATACTTCATAATTGATAAATGTGTTTAAAATTATGTGAAAAGCATGTTAAGTGGTACAGTAACGGTTCATATTCATTGTTTTACAGTGATTGGGTGTTGGTGCGTCGACCTAAATGAGTATAGGTATCATTAGAGTTGACGGCTTAGGTTGGGCATGCCTACAAAAGGGGTGAAAGGATGTTAACCTAGAGTTAGGATGTTATCAGGGGAACATGCCTAAGGGTAGGAGAGGATGTTGAAAAGCGTAGAGGATTGGCTAGTGGTACATGCCTTGGAAAGGGGTAGCGGAGTATGTACAATGCCCTAAATTTGAGACTCCTTGGGTGATGCGGTACATGTCTTGGAGAGGGGTAGCGGAGGACGTACAATGCCCAATAGTACCTTAGAGAGGGGTAATGGAGGATGTACAATGCCCAATAGTTGATTTTCTCTCTTGAGAATCAGACTGTATGACAATTGTGGTGATAGGGACACCGGAT
>BRYF01000022.1:4330000-4332500 GCA_030159135.1 Actinidia polygama | reverse complement strand
ATTCTAAAGTCTACTTAACAGATTGAAGCTAAGAAACCCAAATCGGACCAAAACCGGATTAAACCGGTTCGATTTCATGAATTCCACCAAATTGAATTGAACTGGACTAGCTACACTCCTAACTTAACTTTTTATGAAAACATAAAGTCCATCAAATTATAAAATACTTTTGGGCTAGAGTACATAAAACTAGGTTTTATGAGTGAAAACTCTATTATTAGATAATATTATTCTCCCTTCATAACCAAAAAAAAAAAAAATTCAAAATAGATCTCAGGCTCTCTCTACTTTCTCTCTCTACTAAAAAATAAGAAAAGGTGTAGAGAGTATGAGGGTATTTTTGTCCAGTATGATAGAAAATAGTTTTAACTTTAGGTTTTTGTAACATGTATTAAATGTGTTAAAAAATTAGTCCAATGAAGTTTAAAGTTTCAAGTGAGTTGGCGGAGCTGACCCAATAAGGTAAGAAATTATGGTTATTGAAAACAAATCAATATTCATTCAGTACTGTTTTTTAATTTAATAAATAAGTATGACATACATGATTATACTTATCTATCTTGATATAAATTGATATTTATCGATCGTTAATTTGTATCCAATCAACATAAATTTTTATAGTAATTTTAAACTGCAAAAAAACTGTGTCCTTTTGTAATTGAGAAAATTTACCCGTCTTGGATCGACAATTCACTTGTTGTATTCACCCAAATAAACAAACAATTCACTAATGGTGGGATCAGAAGTTTTAAAAGCTCCTATAGCATGTGTTCACGTAATGCCGTGTGTAATATACGTTTCATATTCAAAGAACAGATATGATTAACAACATGTGATTTGCATATTGAATTTTGATTTCATTTCATTTCTTTTCTCATTTCAATGGTCAAGAACCGAATAAAAAACTAAGAAGAAATTTTCCTTCTCTCTCCTCCTTTTCGATCCACCTAACAAAAGCATAAGTGAACTGGGATTGTTAAAGTTCCATGATTCATTATATTTTGTCTGATAAAATAAAATCGGATATGCTTTCTTATTTATAAGAAAAAGTTATAAGCATTACAATACCAACCACAAAAACAAATACACATATTCATGTATTTGACTACTTCATTCACGAAACAACAAAAACAATCAAAGATTCCAGTCCTTTAGCTAAAGAATACTTACCAAGGAACCAGAAGTACTTCTTTGCGCGAGAAAAATCACGCAGTAGATCCGGAATTAGGACTCTTCCCTTCGAAAAATTCTCTATCTCTCTCTCACTCAAGACAACGTCAATTTGGGAATTAAATGAAAAACCCTAGTGCGAACCTAAGCCAATGACTTCGTTTTCAGCTTCGAACTGGGCTGGACAGATCTCAACCACGGATATGTAGTTAAAAGATCTCGGTTTAAGTTGGAAAAAAAAAAATTAAAGCCCTGGGTTGAATTGGTAACCAGGGTCAATAATATATAACCCTGATTTTTTTTTTAAAATTTCCCCCAGAAAAAAACACCTAACATTGAAAAATAAAATATGTACCAATTAAGCAGAACAAGTGCCAGGCACGTGGCCTCCACGAGAGGAACATTCCTTCTCTCTCATCAATATAATAAAAACCATACATTGGAAGATGACACTCCTCCGTTGGGATTTTGACACATGCTCATAGTACTGTGTTTGTTATGGATTTTTTTTTAGAAAATTAGTCAACCAAATAGATAAAATTAAGACTTAATTATATAAACACCCCTTCAACTATAACATTTTATCACTTTCACCCCTTCAATAAAAAAGGTCTCATTTACAACCCCTAATCTATTCAAACTTGTCACTAACACCCCCTCCGTCTCATTCCGTCAGTCAATACGTCCAAAACTGGCTAGTTGATTGAAATTATTTTCAAAAATGACAAAAATTATTTTGTGGACTTCTACAGAAACTAACACAAGTGGTCACTTAAGAGAGAGAGAGAGAACATAGAAACTACTATAACAAATTTCTACTATAGGAGTAATAGTTAACTACTTCCCTCACAATTTGAAATAACAAAAAATTAAAAAAATAAATGTGTCAAATTAATTTTAAAGTGAAGGAGGAAAGGGGAAAATTTAGTGGTTGACTTTTAAAAATGAACAAATATTTTGGAACGTTCAAAAAATAAAAAGTAAATAAATAAATTGGAACATATCAATTATTTTCTGAATTATTTTGGCTAGCTACTATAAAAAATACATAATTTATGTATATAATATATACAAATTGATCAGTATGTACCAATTTTTTTCCTGATTTCATTCATTAGTAAATATTAGCCTTATTTTTAATTATGTATCAAACACATTATTGTAATTAGCCACAGTAATTTACAATTAAGACCACAAAAGTGTGAGTAATAATTAGAGGTGCACAAATGGGCCTAGTTAGTCAGCCCGTTTGATAGCTAGACTGATACTGTAGCAGTTCGGATCAGTTTGGACCGTTTGAGCTTGAACCTAGACTGAAGCCCAATTACTA
>BRYF01000022.1:4290000-4292500 GCA_030159135.1 Actinidia polygama | reverse complement strand
TTTCCGCCTTTTGGGCTTCCATATAAATACTTCACCCTTACCAATGCACTGTTCATCTACTTCCTTTGAGAGCATTCTAGAGAGAGAAAGAGTGCCTACCTGAGAATTGCTGTCGTCCGTCTACCGATTCCACTACCGACGTCCGACCTCTGCCTTTTGACGAATCAACTCCTCTTTTTTAGCCACTATCAACCAATTTCTGTAAGCTTTTCTTTGAGTTTTTTTGAATTGTTTTTGATATGCCTACAATGCATGTATGCTTCCGTTTATGCTTGACCAATTTGGGTCCATGTAGTTTCAAATTCTTAGATATTTTGCATTTGTTGTAGCGTTTGCGATTTTTGTCTAGGATTCGTCTATTGATTCTGTTTGTGGTCGCCCATCTGCCATTAATGGGCGACTATTAAGCATTATGGGTTCCTTTGATTCGGGTTTCCCCTAACCTTATAGTTTTTGATGTGTTGAAAATCTGCCTTGAAAGATCTGTGCACCATTGATTAAATATGCACCCAAATGTTTGCCATTGTCACATAGTTGAGCTCGCTCTTACTGTTTTGCTTCTATTTTCAAAAATAGAGTTAAATCGAGCTCAACTACTAGTGTGGACCCACAGACCATAAGGAAGGTGAACTACGAGAAGACCTAGAGACTTGAAGACCCTTCTTTAATACAAGCCAGTTTACCATCATGTCATCCCCCATCGAGCTGAACAACTCAGACATGTCAGAGTTCCAACACTTCGCATCAGAGATCGCGCTCTGTGACACCGACAATCGATCTTGGTCGAAGTCAGCAACCTAGTTGACCGAACTAACGCAGAACTCTGGCAGCTTAAGGAAGAAAGTGAGAGCCAAAACACAAGTTTTAGTAGTGATTCCAGTTTCTCGAGCTTGGTGACCTCTCAGGCATTGAATAGGAAGTTGAAGAGGGAGAATAAGTCAACCAAGGTGAAACTCCAGTTCCTATCTTAGTTACGGTTTCCCTTGCTCCAGCTGTAGTTGCTCCTATATTGGTGGTCAGCTCGGACTCAAAAGCTACTGACCTTGAATTTCCATTGGTTTTGCCTATGATTGGAGACGAGGTCGACCATTCCTTAATTGGAGGCGGTGGTACAGAATCAAGTTCCGAGGTGGACATGTCCCCAAAATCTAAGAACCTTGCCACTACTCTAGCCCCAAAGAAGTCCAAGGCAATTGTTGTTCCCCCAGTCCAAACTCTAGTTCCTGATCCAAGTCCCTATTCATGCTCTTCTTGGTCAGTCAAACTTTTACTTCTGCCTTAGCTCATTTCTGCCTCTACGTGTTGAATGCTTTAAGACTTCTGAGTTCGGTGTTCCAATAGTTGGCCAATGCCTTAGCGAATTTCTTCTCTCTGCATTGCCTTTTATTTTTAGGATAGTTCTAAGCTCAATGGTCGGGTATCTCAGAGACCAAGTTTTGTCATGCCTAAGGGAATACTTGTTGTTTGCATTCCTATAGCGTAGATGTAGCTTTCTTTTTAACTTATCTCAACTCGGTTAAACAAATATGCATGCCTTAGCAAATATCTATTGTTCTTAATGTTGCTTAGTTCGATACCCAGGCATCTCGTCAATGAGTTTTGTGCATGGCTTAAGCGATATTTGGTTGTTCTGCATGCAATAGCGTCGGTGATGCTTTTCTTCAAAATTGAACACTTTAGGACATCTCAAGCTCGTGCTTGAGCAGGTTCAGCGGAATAGCCTTGCACTTAACTTTAGAACACCTCAAGCTCATGCATTGAGTAGGTCGGTGATTCCTCGCACTGCTTCATGAAATCTCAAGCTCATGCTTGAGCAGCTCGGTGACAACTAGCCTCGCGCTATTTTAAGATATCTCAAGTTCTTACTTGAACAGGTTGTCAATTAGTCACGCTGCTTCACGGTCTCAAGCTTGTGTTTGAGCAACTCGTTGACTAGTCTTGCGCTTTTTGTTATGACAACCTTAGCTTGTGCTTAGGCAAACGAGGAGTGCATCTCGGTTGAGATTCATTTTGAAAATTTTGTAAGAAAAATTTACACAAACATGGCATCAAAATATGAATACATTTTCAAAGTGTTTAGAAAATGTAATTCAAAAACTCATAAAATGATCAAGCTATTTGCGTAATTAAAAATATCTATGTTTATCAAATGTAGCAAACAGAGTTTCAATAATCTCAAAAATTCAATGTACTTTATAAATACAAGCTCGGTATAAAGAAGTTACATTTTAATGGTAGTTTTTTCTCAAGTTGTTAGAGTTCCAAGTCTCTGGACTTGCTTGCCTTCGAGGTCCTCAAGATTATAAGCACCCTTGCCGGCGAGCTTAGTTTTCTTGTATGGACCTTCTCAATTGGGTTCGAGCTTCCCGTCCGCCGGGTCCGTAGTGTTTCCAATAACTTTTCTCAAAATGAGGTCCCCGACAGAGAATTCTCTATGCTGGAATTTCTAATTGTACATCTTCACCAATTTTTTATGATTATTGGCCATACATACTAGTGC
>BRYF01000022.1:4282500-4285000 GCA_030159135.1 Actinidia polygama | reverse complement strand
TCCTAAGGGCCAGTGAGACTAAGCGTTGAACCCGACTAGAGTAGCTCGGGCAGGTTTTAAGTCAACCTCTAACAGTTTAAGCGATTTAAATAAATCGTAATGCATCACCTCAACTGAGTTACCAGTGTCTACCAGGAATCTTTTGAAATCGTTATTGTGGACCCGCAACTGGATGACTAAATGATCGATGTGGGGATGTTGGACCGGCTCAAGATTAGCTTTGATAAATGTGATGCTTCCTGGCTCAAATATGTGTTGTCTTGGCTTCTTCGCCATTGGTTGGACCGAGAGAACCTTGTGCATCTATATGATAATGCAGATCTCCTCCTAGATCCTATTCTCAAGATCGGGTTTGTTGGACCCCTAGTCATGTGAATAGTCCCCAAAGGAAGGTCTTTCTCCAAGGCATCATCAGCTTCGTCAGTGTCTCGTTCAAACCTAGGGTTAGGTCTAATCTCGACTTCCTCTACCTGAGTTTTCTCCCTATCAACGTACTCTCTCAGGTATCCAACTTGAACGAGCTGAACGAGAAAAGTCTTCAAGGCTCTGCAATTCTTAGTTCTGTTTCCCTTCTCCTCGTGAAAGGCACATTTTCACCGTTGATTGCATTTTTTAGGATCTCCTCCTATGGGGGTAGGCTTTCGGAAGTATGGCTTATCTCAGATTCGGGTGAGAAGTTTGTAGATAGGTTCCTTCAAAATCACGTTAATGCCCTGCCTCACTTAGTCTTCATGATCTGCCGTACTTTCTCGAGACTTTTTGAACTGACCATCACCCCGAGACGGAGACTCCATAGCTCGTTTTGCTTGCCTGGCGTCTTCTTCCAACTGAGAAAACATGTAATCTCGCATCATTGGATCTCGAAGGTCGGCTAGAGGGTTGAGCATCAGGTCTTCCCACAGCTTCTCTCCAAGTGTTAGTATGTTCTTATAACTAACCTGGCAAGCTTTTTTGAGCACTCCTCTATCTCATTGTAGAGCTCCCAATAGCATTTGCTGTAGTTGCAGAATGATTCATTCTTGCCTTTACGGGAGCGTCAAAAGAGAGCTGAAACCATTTGGTGCCTTGGAGTTGATAACAAATCGAGCCACGAATGACTCAGAAAGTTGGTAGAAGCTCCTGATGAACCTTTAAGGAGCTTGTCAAACCAATTCATCCCGAGGTCACCAAGGCTCGATGGAAACACCCTAAACATGAGTGCATCAAGGTGGTTTCACAGTGCCATCACCTGCTTGAAATGGCTGATGTGAGACCTTGGGTCTGACTTCTCTTTGTATAGGGTGAAGTTTGGGGGATTGAACTTCTCCGGAGGATCCATTCCTCGAGTGCAAAAGGAGTCATGTACCTCTGAAGTTGTTCCCTTGGGCGGATTTGGCAGTCCGAGTCGTTGATCTCTCTGGGACGACGGCCTTTGTGGACAATATTGTCTGGCAAGTAGCTTTACCGTAAATCACCATCTTCCCGGTTTTGCTTTGCGTTAAGGGTCTAACTAAGATCCATGTCGAATTGGGATTGGCTCAGTGGTGCCCTTCGCCTATCCATAGCCATAGTTTTTCCATTGCTTAGGCTTTCAGTCTCAGTGTTAGAGAAATCGGCTTGTTTTCCCTTTGAGCCACCCCGAGGTTGGTCTTCTTGTCTTTTGGAACTCACCTCTGACGGCCCTATACCAGCCCCTTAAGCTGGTATGATCAGATTATTGGTCACTATACCTTGTTGTAGTTTGGTTATTTGGGCTTGTAGAAGTCTTATTGTAGAATCCTTTCCGTAATTTTCCCCTTGGGGGAGCAACCGACCTAACCTCTGCCTAGAGGGGCCTCTAGCCACCCTCTGAGCATCAGCCAATAGTTTATTCCCTCTCTCGCCTAGAGTTCTAGTCACGAGAGGGTGCTCTTGTCGGGTTTCATGATTACCGGAACCGTTGTTGCTTTGAGATGCCATAAGAATAGGGTTTGCAGATGTTTATGGTCGATTTCCCACAAACGGCGCCAATTATAGGGTGTGGATGCTAGAGATGAAGTAAAGGAAATCAAAGATAGACACCTGTAGTGGTATATCCGCAACTGACGGTGGCTACTTTTAACTAGAACGAATTGCAATCACAAGAACAATGAGAAAAAGGTCGTCGGAGTTGTCCCGTGACACTCTTTGACAGTCAAATTAGATGATCAGAGAAAACAAATATATGTAGAGAGAGAGTGTGTGTGTGTGTGTGTTTTAAGGCTTAGAGCAGAAGAAATTGCATACCTTGAGAGAATAAGGCCTGACCTTATATAGCCTAACTCGACGCTTGGCGATATGCGCCAACTATCATGTCAATGGAAAGACTACAACTCGAGGTTTGCAAGGACGCACTGACTAACTGGTGTCTCGATCCAAGCGTGTAGGCTGTTAGAGGATACCTCGACATGCAAGTCACCTTTTGTCCCCTGATGTGCCTTGGGATTGCTGCCAACTGTTGTGAATCAACAAAGCTCCAATGCAGAGACCCCGCCGAGCTTGC
>BRYF01000022.1:4245000-4247500 GCA_030159135.1 Actinidia polygama | reverse complement strand
TTGGTAGAGTTTAAACATTATATTTAGTACGAATCAATAAATTTAAATGTACACATATACATGTATAGTTAATAGTACATATATATTATCTTTTTTAAAGTTGGGTCACTTTATGAACTAACACAATTATGGTCTAATTTCAGTTGCAGTTATGAAATTGAATTGTTTTAAGTATATGAGCATAAAAAGTTTGATGTGTTATATTTTAACATAAAAAAGTGTAAGATCTAAATAATGAAAAGTACACATATATATTAAAAAGTGCAACGGAATCCAAAATTAATAGGATTCAATAAATGTAGATAATTAGTTGCTTTGGTTTATAAAATTTTTATTTCTATGTAGACACCCAGTTTTGACCCGCCATAATTTTTAGGCCCACCATTTGATTGTTGCCCAACGACGAAATAATGAGACGGATGAGTTCTATAAATGAATTAAATTTGTGATTTGCCTCAAGAACACGGTCACTTTTTCTTTATTTTTAAGATGAGAGAATGGAGGTATTTTTTGGATAATAGTTTCTAAAAGAATGTTCTGCAAAATAGTATATTTTCAGACCCTTTTTCATAATCAAAACTCTATAGTTCTTAAAATAAATTTTCATAATATTGTATTAATTTTAAAGAGATTTCCAATGATATAAAATATATTTTGATCCAATTTCTAATGAATGAGATATGATGTTTTTACGAAAGTCTTGCAATTTATGATATACTGAAGGTAAAATGTGTCACGACCCAACCCATTTTCACACGTGGGTCCATCCTTACCATAGGTGACGTCGTGACCAGCCAGTGAGTCTCACTCACTAAGGCCTACTTCTTAACTAGTTTAGAAATTTTTCTTTCATTCAAGACATTTATATTCTAATACAATAACATCTACGGAAGTATATTTAAAATAAACTAGAGTTGTCGTGTTCTTAAATAATATACAAACATCTGTACATATTTTTAAATAAATATTTACAATCACGGTCTTAGCCACAAGTCCGGCTCAACTGTCATCAAAACTATATACTGTCAAAAGAACTATCATTTCTATGCTAAACATGTGGCATAGGTCTTTCAAAATCAATGCCAGGGTCACCTGCCCTCAATCGCGTTCTACTTCATTCTCGTTACTTGAAATGTTACGTACGACTACGTCTTAAGCACTAGGCTAGTGTGAGTCAAGTTATATAATACTAATAAGTGCCCATAAAATTATAAAACATCAATTCATTTCAACATGAAATCACTTTTCAAGACTTCGGTTCATCTAGGCCGATCTTTTAGTCAAAATCATTGGCTCATCGGCCGAATACCATTGATCAAATAACTTTACTTTTGTCAATCCATTTTCATATCAATCACTGGCTCATCTAAGCCCATTTTCATTCACCTTGATTTCATATCAAGAATTCAAAATCGTATCGGATTGACCCTTGCGACACATACACCGTTCAACGATCACTAGAAAATTAGGGAGCGACCCCAATATAACACGTGGCATGATATCATCCAAGACCATCTGGCAATGATCCTCCTTATTACATCACCTCTCGCTATATTCTTTTCCCCTAGCGAACAGGACATCGTTTGAACCATGTGTCGTCTAAAACATGCTTTTCTAAAATAATCATTTTTCATATTTCATGGCACCTTTAAATATCGCATGCATTTAATCATAAAATGCCATCATGTTTAATCAATAAAAACATACATGCTTTCACCATAAAATTTGTATTTTTAAGTAGTAAAATATAACAAGACTCACCTTGGATCTAGATCCCGTTCTTTCCTTCCGTGCTTACTCGTAAGCTAAGGCAAGAATTCTTCGGATTTTGGTCCTATAATTAACAATTCTAAATTTAGTATTCTTTCTTTAATTGTTCTCTCATTTATGTTATTTGTCTAATTTAATTACTATTTAATGTGTCTAATCTAAGAGTCATAAGTATATATAAGGTATCGGTGGTGAATTGGTACTAGACAACTCGATTGAGATTCAAATTTATAAAAATATTGGATTTAAACTGATTGGAAACATTCTGGACTGATGGGGGACAAGCTGGACCAGTCAAAAGGTTTTGGGAAGAAGCTGGATCGGTCGAGGAAGTGCTGGACCGGTTAAGGATAGTTAGTAGGTTTTCTGGAAATGCTCGAACAGTCGAGAAAAAGCTGGACCGGTCAAGGTCGAGACAGATTTTCTGTCTTGACTTACAAGCCTATTTTGAGCTACTAAACCTCTAAATTAGAAAAACTCATAAAATAAAAGTTGTAGGTATTTGAAATATATTTCATATGAGACTTTGATCAAGTCAAACGGATGTCGTATGAGAGAGTTATGTCCAAAATACTAACGGATGTTTTAACAAAAACACAGATTTCCGTCTTGATTTCAAAGCACATTTCGAGATACTAAACGTCTAAATTAGGAAAAATACATAAAATAAAAGTTATAGGTATTTGAAATATCTTTCATATGAAAATTGAATCAAGTCAAACGGATATTT